>OX418216.1:152625005-153120940 GCA_948455865.1 Conomelus anceps
TGCCATTAGGCCATTTAACTCTGTGGAGTTAACATCGAGCAACGTCAACTATCTGCAGCAAAAAGGCTATCAAGTTAGAGGAGCAGGAGGAGGAGGAGGCTGAGGAAGAAAACAACGCTGAAAATGGGAATTTTGGATGTGACAAAGGGTGGTCCATTAGCAGAGAATAGCATCACTGGCTATGAATATCATTCTCATGCACCGTATACTACAGGCTTTGGTGCCAATGATGAGATTCGGATATCAATTCAACAGCAGGACATCTACACACTGCCATCGGAGAGCTATCTGCACATGGAGTACAAGGTGACCAATGCATTAAATGCGGCCTTGGGAGGCTCACCTTGTGTTTCTGGATTCTTTGGCCACCTGTTTTCAGAGATACGCTACGAGATCAATGGAGTTGTAGTGGACAGCATACGTAGCCCTGGCATCACCAGCCTGATGAAGAATGCCATGACCTTTGAGCGAGAAGAACAGCTCAAGATGGATGGTGCCGGCTACAGGTATGATGCCCAGACAGGGTTTGGCACGTTTGATGCCAATGGTGCCAACACAACCATCATGAATGTGCCACTTAGATACCTGTTGGGCTTTGCCGAGGACTATAGGCAGATTATGCTGAATGTAAAACAGGAGCTGGTGCTGAGACGCAGTGCTGACACTTTAGACTGTTTGAATGCAGCAGGCAAGGTCATAATTGAGAAACTGGTGTGGAGGATGCCCTATGTAGAGGTGTCTGATGAAGCTAAATTGCGTCTGCTGAGACTAGTGCAGAACAACACGCCCATCTCAATGCCATTTCGACATTGGGAACTGTATGAGTATCCATCTTTGCCACAGACCACAAAACATACATGGACTGTCAAATCAGCTACTCAGCTGGAAAAGCCAAGATACATTGTGATTGGACTGCAGAGTGGAAGAAGAGGAACATCTACTGTGAATAGCTCGCACTTTGACATGTGCAAAATGAAAGATGTTCGAGTGTTTTTGAACAACAAGTACTATCCGTATGAAAGCATCAATGGCGATGACAACCAAGTGTTCAATATGTATGCAGCATTCAATGGAGTCTACAATCATGATGATGCTCGAGCAAGCAACCCACTTTTTGAGAAACAAGCTGTGCGGGATGGTAAGATGATACTGTTTCCCATTGACTGTTCACGTCAAAACGAATCGCTCAAGACAGGAAGCATTGACATCAGAGTTGAGTTTGAAGCAAGTGATAACATTCCAGGAAATACACATGCCTATTGTCTGCTGATACATGAAGTGGTCAAGGAGTATCAGCCAATGACTGGTTTTGTGCAATCAGCATAGAGAGAGAGAGAGCAGTGATGGATATAAAGGCAGTTGACAAGCATCAGGATGGTCATAGTTGCAAGAAGCATTGAGTGAAGCAGACAACATGTCCAGGAGAGTTCTACACTTTTTGGAGGAGGAGGAGGAGGGGGAGTTGCCACCCAGCGATGGAGAGGATGTTGTTGGTTGCTACTACACTCAACATGAGAAATCGTTGATGAAGGATGCTTCTACAACCAACCAGGCTCCAACTGATGATGACGACGACGATGATGATGATGTAATTGGCATCGCACCAAGCAGGGCTGCCAACCTTTTTGGCCCACTACCAATCTACCTGATGGACTTTCAAGGCTTTGAAGGATTAAACAACAAGTTTATTGTCAAGGAGATGGCAATACTGGAACGTGACAATGAACATCGTGTGGCAACACATCACTACTTTTTCAAGTCGCCCTACCCAGACAGTATGCTGAAAACACGCATACTGGTTGAAAACAATACATTACATGGAGCTAAACATGGGCTGAGATGGTCGGGCAATGGAGCTGGCCAAACACACCTCTCATATTCGGCCTTGAAGCCAATTGTGTGTGACATGGTCACAAAATGGTTGCATGAAAACAATGGCTCAGGACAAACAATCAAGATCTTTGTCTATGGCTATGAGAAGATTTCTCTGCTGGAAACGCTACTGCAGCTTGACGACAAGGAGAATGTGGAGTATGTGGACCTAAGTTCACCCTACCTCTTTCATGAAACGCCCAATCTGGAGATGCTGATGAAAACTACTACTACAGGACCAGTCTACTGCCCGGAACATTACCTGCTCGACTTTGTGGAGACTGTGAGAATGAAGCTGGCTGGTGACAATGGAAGAAGAAGAGGACACTTGGATATACAGCCATTTTGTGCACTCAATGTTGTAAACATTTTACATAATTGGATTATGCAAGCATTGCAAAAAGATAGATATTTTTGTCGAAGTCTTTTCATGTCAATAAAGAATGGAATATAATTATTGCATCATTGTTTACTCTACCACTTCCACTCCTAGTATATAAGGGTAGTAAGGATAGGGGAAAAAACAAACAACAAATCAGTTACAGATGTCAAAGTTTTTATTTATCACACAATACAGAGAGAGAGAACTATTCTTTAAACAATTGAATCCTGTGAGTTCTCCCAGCAGGATGAGTCACAAATTTGTATGCTCTCATGTCAACAACTCCCACATTAGGGACAAATTTGAATGTGGCCCTGCTGTATAAATCCGGCAGTATAACCCACATGTGCTCGTTTCCGGAATCCAGCATAACTGCTACCTTTTCACCATATTTTGTAGTGACTCTCTCTGCACTGATCATCTGGTATGACAGCCCTGGCTGGAGATCCTTCATAGATGCGTAGTTTAGCGGTTTTTGTGCTCCAATTGCATTACAGATGGCATCAGCAGCAGCAGCAGCAGCAGCAGTGTTAGATGGCATCTGTAATTAAATTGAACAGTTATTAGCACAATCTAGCAGTCAGCGGGGCGGAATCAAAAGTTGGATTACATAGTATTGAATGAGATCATTCCTTATGTTAACTTCAGATTCAACCAGTTTGAGGTTATGTTGACTTGTTGTAGCTATTTTGACTAAGGAATATTTGTAGGTTAGGTTAGATTTAGTAAACAAGTACTCACTGTTATTGGGTCCTTAGTAGAAGATCGTCGACTGTAGGAACTAGCAAACATTCACTGAGACAATGAATCTCTCTCAATCAAAGGGCCTCAATATATACTCAATTGTGTTGATTTCAATGAAAAAGAGGGGAGTGAGAGAGAGTGACACATAGACATGTTTTTTCCTGCATAGCTATGGTACCATACAGACAATTTAAGCAAGTAAAAGACAGAGTATTGCCCTACAGAAGCCAGGCTAGGTTAAAGATTTAAAGCTCAATATTACACTCATCTTCTTCCTCTTCTTCTTTTTTTCTCCCCATCATTTGAACACATGATGATGAAGAGAGAGAGAGAGAGAAGAAAGGGTGATGATGATTTTGTGTTGATGCTGGTTAGAAGAAGATGCTGCGGAGTGGTGAAAGAGAGAGAGAGAGCGACACACATACATGTATTTTCCTGCATAGCTATGACGTCATACAGACAATTCAAGCAAGTAAAAGACTGAGTATTGGCCTACAGAAGCCAGGCCAGGTTATAGATTTGAAGCACAATATTACACTCATCTTCTTCCTCTTCTTCTTTTTTCTCTCCATCATTTTGAACACATGATGATGATGGAGAGAGAAGAAGAAAGGGTGATGATGATTTTGTGTTGATGCTGGTTAAAGATGCTGCGGAGTGGGGCCAGGGTAAGTACACACATGCAAGCTTAATGAGCTCAAACACTTGAAAAACAGTGTGTATGTTTAATTATCTCAAATGTTGAAAAATCAATACCTTCGAATGAATAGGACAGACAACAATAACCTGATGACGTCTGCCTAGCTTAAATAATTGATTAGGTCAGATAGCCCTGAAAATCAATAATCTGATGATGTCAGCCTAGCTAAAATAATTAATTAGGCCAGACAGCCCCGAAAATCAATAGTTTGAATAATTGATGACGTTGGCCATGTTTAAATAATTAATTAGGAAAGACAGCCTCAAAAAATCAATAACCTGAATAATTGATGATGTTGGCCATGTTTAAATAATTGATGAGCCCCCTCCCTTCCCCTCGCCTTCACCCCTCTACCCCTCCCGCCCTCATAGCAGAAAATCGATGGGATTCTTGCCAAAGTTCCCAAAATCTATCTACTAAAGGAGAAAAAGGAAAGCCACTCAGGCCTACTTCTATAGAAACATATGATTTTTAAAATGAGCTTCTCCATAATATTCGATTCATTGAAATCAGATTTCAAAATAGCCCTCAAGCCCTCTTATTCTTCTCCTAGACATTCATAAGAATAGCATATTTGTTTGAGAGAAACAAGTAATTTAAATCAAGTATAATATAACAAGTAATTACTGAATAAATGATGACGATAATACAAATTTTATCTATTTTGTTCTATAAATTCATTCATCATACTTGTGAAATCCGATTGATTTTTGAGCCAGCTTGAATTGAAGCAGCCTTGGTGATGAAAACAGAGTTATTTTTGTGGAAGTCAAATATGAAATAGACTACGCAAATTGAATCAAGGGTTAGGTCTGAGTGTGTTTAATTCTGCAGTGGTGATTATCATTGAGTACATGGAGTATGTTCCTCTGGGCAAGCACCCTTATTATATTGGGCGTGAGGTCTACTGATCACAGAACTACATAGTACCGTACATATTCAATTAATATTGTTCTATAATCTCATCCATCAAACATGTGGAATCTGATCTGATTTGAGCAATCACTTGTTTGGAAAATAGAAACGCAGCCTTGGTGACGTGATACAGAGTGACATTTTGTAGTCAACTGACATTATTTAGACTAAGAACTTTGAATTGAAGGCTCCCTCTAGAATTGTTTCAATTTCAATTTTTCTGTTTAGTTACTCAAGTATATTTTTTCAGATGGAGATTTGGTATTTTACCCATCGTTGGATAACTATGATGTAATGTGTGGAACTGTTGTTCTGGAAAAAGCCATGGCTTCATCGGTTCTTGAGAGGTGAGGAGGCATTTTGCTTCTAAATAATTGAACGAGCGTAGCAAGTTCTTTGTTTTGACTTGACGGCTATCGCGGCTCGCGGCTGTCAGTAGGTAGGCCTATGTATGCGAAGTATGTTCGACAATAACACTAAAAATTCACATCATCAGTGCAAAAAAAAAACAATTTATTTGTGAACTTCTCTTTTTAAACAGATGAATATACTTATTCTTAACAAATATTTGACTGCAAGTCGTTAAATTTCACATGAAAAGTTGATAATCACTGTATTATTTTTTCATTTATTTATTTTAGGGAGCACTCTATCGGCCAGGAAGTGATCTACACACTCGACAGGAGGCGCTATCACAAACTGGACGTCTTCAGAGAGTACAATCCCGCAGTGGAAAAGACAGAACGCAAAGTGTTAGTAATGGGCGAACCTTACAAGAAACAGATTGGTACTGCCAACACAAAAGCTGAGTAAGTTCTCATTGTATTATTCAGGTAGTCGGATTTAAGCCATCTTTCTCCTCCTTCAATCCAACTCATCATCCTCCTCCTCCAAAATTAGTGTATAAACTCAAATTATCCTCGCTGCACTTAAGATAACTTACTATTCCGCACTCGCCTGTGGCTCATGTGTAATGCATTTCTCCCATGCAGCAAAGTGCTTCTTTGCGCACCAGTTACACAAATAACTATTCCCTCTCCTTTTTCTTCTTAATGCTCTTGTTTTTCTTCTTCTTCTTCTTCTTATTTTTCTTTTTCATTAGCACCTAACTCTGCTAATTTATCAGTAGCTTCAGCGCCCTCTCTTAATTGCTGTTCATCAAATGAACTTTTTTCAGATGCCAAATTGACTCAGATATGAACTCACTTGACTTCCAATCACGATATCTGACACGTATTGCTGAGCTAAGCAATAAAAATAATGAGAGAACCAAGTCGCAGATTAGTATCGATCAATCGACTGTATTCGATAATTATTTCAAACCCGTGAATCATGAGAAATGGAGCTGCAAATATGTTGATTCTGATGAACAGGTGAGTACTGCTACGGTTTCTAAGGCCGGGTTCACACGTGCTACAATCGCGTGTTGGAGCCAGAGTAATTATTGTGACAGGCAACAGCCTTGCCAAAGCAATTATGAATCACAGAGCTGTCGCCGACTTTTTTCCCAATACAAATACAAAATCATACCAATTGCAGATAATAAAATTTTTTAATAACCCTCATCAGTGGTCGTCAATTTTTTCTCAAGGTCGTGCGGCAATTTTCCGCGACCATATTCTTTTGCCTTATTTGGATCTTAATTTTAATCTATGTCATTCCATGGGTGATTTTTGCAAAAAAAGCTTTTAGGCTTTTACAAAATGTATTTGTCACATTTTCAGAGTTATATTCAGAAAAATAACATTATAAAAGAGCTAATCATAATTACTTGTAGCTTATTAAGATATTAGCGTTTTGATACAGTAAATATAAAATCAATATTATGGAAACTGAATAGAAATAAAGTTAAAATCATATAGAATAGATAAGATCAACTAATATGGATATAGCAGAGTTCAATATAAAAAAAGTTACATTAAAATGGAAGAATTGTAATAAAAAATTGCTTAAAATGTTGTTTTGAAGGGATTATTTTTCAAACATTTCCCGGTAGTAACACAAACCCCCATTTTGAACAAACTAGACATTATAGTCTGGAATTATTGTGAGAGAATCCCTCCTCCGTGCTCTATAGTGCCTGAAGCTTAACCCCCCCCCCCCCACCCCAATTAATTAATTGTTTATCCCCTCCCCCAGACTGAATCTCTAGCCACTGCTTTAAGTAACACTCAAATTTTATTTACACAATTGACTCACAGCAGACACTAATAAGTAATTATCACACAAGAAAATCAAATAAAGAAACTAACTAGTCAATAGTGTTCTACTAATAATGAATATTTCTATAGCAAAATCAATTATTACTGTCAATAGGCTGATCAATTATTGATATTCTTGTTTTGGAAAGGTTCAGTTATTGTACTTTGGAGTGAAATTTCCAGTTTAACTTGGACATAACCTGAAAATTGGATTTTTCAGTCAAAAGTTTGTAAAGAAATAAGCAGTGGGCTGTGCCTGTTGTATCTTGACTTGATTGTGTTTTGTGTGATAAATGAATGATTCAATAAAAGTCCAGTAAACTGTTCAATAACTCAGTAATAAACTAAGCACTTACTGAGCACAGTTGTTATCACACTAAAACACTGAACTACAATTGTATTGTGTATAGCACGGCATTGTACTGCCACAATACGAACTTGTTATCTGGAGATCTGAATTAAGACTGACTGACTGCTGACAAGCACAGCCCTTTTCATAAGTTTGTATTGTTCCTGAGAATTCTATTCCAGATCATTCTTTTCATAAGAGGCTTATCTCTATCTAACTGAACAGATACCTGTTATGGCTCATGGCTTTTACTATCAGTTCATACATGTAAAATCAATGTCAATCAAAATCTATATCATGATTTCCAATCAATTCCTTAGAATTAACTGTATTGTAAGAAATAAATTGATGTGAATCAAGTTTTGTTGATCTCAGATACAAAAAAGGTTACATCAATTGTGTTGCTTCACAAATTGTGCTGCTTCCCATTCTGTGTCGAATGATAGTTAGGGGACACAAGAAGTAACTTGGAGGTGTGCTAGATACACACTCACACCCTTTGTAAAGGTGGGAGTGGACTGTTAAGCATAGAGCTTCAGAATTTTGTTTTTTAAGCTTGGCATAGATAAAAATCTGTTAGCTCATTGATGGAGGAAAGTAATTGCAACCTTACTCACTCCTTGTTTGCGTAGTATGCTGTTGGGACCAAAACATGATGTTCAGTCTGAAGAGCCACCTGCAGTCGAAATCGGCTATGATACTATAAACAAATAAATAAGGCAGTAATTTATTGCAATATTTTTACAGGAACAAAGGTTCAGTAGGATAATCAACGTGTTCTTTTATAATGTTAATGATAACAAACTAGATGACATCTGGTACAACGATGGTATCAGCATTGAGACTGGAATGATAAATAACTGGAAAGTCTTACATATAAGTGAAATCCGGTACCTTGATATAGATGACAAAGAGGTCAGATTTGGTGAGTGAAATTTATATATATATATATTTTTTTTTTGAGGATGAAGCACATATAGGTTGAGACCAGTGCGTGTGTAATGAATTGGATGATGGTAAACCGATGAGTTGAGCCTACAGTTTTAGATGGGTACCGAACCATCGGAAAGTGATTTTACAGCAGAGAACAGAGTCTTTTTTGCTGGCCAATCAAATCGGTCACTCTTCCAAAAATGGCCCAGGAGCAGGGTGACCAGACGTCCAAGTAAAACCCGAACATGTCCGGCTTTTTGACGTCCGTCCGGCTGTCCTCCGGCTTTGAAATATGATAAATATCTGGAATTTTTGTATTGAAGCCATTAGTATGACAGCTAAGGGAATCTTTCCTGTTCGTGGCCATTTTGTGCATTTATGATAATATATATGTTGGCAGGACTGCTAAGATCATAGCAACTAATGCACCAGCAGTGCAGTTCAGTTCTAATAGCAGTTTTTACTATCTTATTTTACGATTCTTGTACTTTAATTTAATTGTTCAACTCGTTTTTATAAAGAAATATTGATAGTTATTGAGTGGGCTACTTATTTTTTTGTCCGGCATTTTTGATAAATGTCTGGCTTTTTTTTAAATATGCTCTTTTTTGAAATCTGTATCTGGTCACCCAGCCCAGGTGTTATCATAAATAAAATATTTAGAGCACTCATTCCACTCTTGTTCTACCTTACATCTTACCTGTGGCTTAAAAGCAGTCAAAACAATCAGTAATTGTACTTTAAAGGAAAATCTGTATTTTAGCTTGGACATAACCTGAAATTTTGATTTTTTCAGTTATAAATTTGTGAAGAAAACATTCGCGGGCTATGCCTGTAGTACAGTGGAAACAATTACTCTGGACGCGTGGCTCTGGTTTCATTACTAGCCGTCCTGTAAAAGTTGGCTTGTTGACTTGGAGACTTCTGCAGCGTCGCATGGGCCACATGCTTTTAGAAATGATCGATAAACACTCCCCTCTCCACCCCGCTGACTACCAAACGGCCGCGCGCCCAGACTAATTGTTTCTACTGTACCTATCTTGACTTGATTGTGCTTTGTGTGATGGAAGTATAAATAAATAAAAATAAAAGCTCTGCATAAACTACTATTTTGATAAGAAATAATTCCAAATCGATATTTTTCTTCTTTCTTTTGTCAATAATTTGTGTATTTTTCTTCACAGATGGTCGGATCCACCTTAAGCATAAAATAAAACGTCTCATCACTTACAGGGGAGGGAAATGGAGCGAGAGAATTATTAATACGAAGAATACTCAACCAGAGGCCATGTAAGAATGCTCTTCTAATTCCTCTTTAATATATTTTTTCTTTTCTTTTTCTTCTCCTTCTACTAAGCAAGGAGGATAGAATAGATTCTATTTTATCCTCCTTGCTACTAAGGTACTTATTATTCTTTTACTTCTACTATTTCTTCTCTTTCTCTACTATTTCTTCTTCTTTTACTACTACTATTTATTCTTCTTCTCCTTTTTCTACATCTAAAAAAAAATAATAATATTAATAATAGTAATGATAATAATTATAATAATGATAATAGTAGTAAAAAATAATAATATAATAAATAAAATAATAATAATAAAAATAATGATAATAAGTAGAAAATAATAATATTAATAATAGTAATGATAATAATTATAATAATGATAATAGTAGTAATAATGATGATAATAATACAAGTAATAATAATATCATGATGTTACTAGCAGGTTGACCGATTCAATTATTGCATCAGGATGTCTAAAACCTATTGAAAATTTCAATTTTAAATCCGTTTATCCGATCTTATTTCCACTCCCCCTTCTATCCTTCCTCTTCTTCTTCTAGTTACATTCTTATTCTTATTATTTTATTTTATCATCATCATTATTATTATTATTGTTATTACAACTATTTTTATTATTTTGAATGGAATTTCTCTGGTTGTTATTTGTTACAGTCTTTTTGGAAAAGCGTCCTTCGGTGTTCATTATGAGCTGGAGAGCCGGCTACTCTATAAAGCAGTGTTAGGCAATATGGGAGCTCGGCTCAAGGTTGGAGCAGCATATGACGAAGTTATGCCAAGCTCGTCTTATTTTAAAACATTGGGGTACAGTAAAATTTCTTATCACTACTTTTTTTTAATACACTATATATACACTTAAGAGTGAATAGGGTGAATAGTGTGTGTACGTGTGTGTGTCAGTCTTGATAAAAACGGCACTAAATTTGGTACAAGGCTCAGTGCATCACGTAGCCCGAATTCACATTTTTTATCCATCTTTTCTCGAAATTAATATTTGATTTTCAGCATTTTTGTAAAATGCAGGAAACTGCAGCTGATACTATGATGCTAATATAGATGATACGCCGATATATCACAAGCCAAAGCAACAGATCAGCAAAATATTGCAGCTGTTTATTACCCAGCATAAAAAACATAGCTTATTTGTACACCTCTGTTTTCAAATAGTTGAACTGTATGGCTAGCAACACTGTCATTTCATTCACCCTTCGCAATATCGTAATTTTGTGGTCTCTATCATAATTTATCCAGCAGAAAAGAAAAACTCCAAACTGGATTCTCTAGCAAGACCAGGTAAAATGCTAGTTCTCTATAATCTTCAATTTCATCAATCCCCATTATCCAACTCATTACCCACGCACAGGTCTCAGACCCATGTGGGCTTCATCCATTAAAAAATCAGCTCCAACATATCTTTGTGTAGTATTTTACTTTTACATTCATTTAGAAGATAACTAGGTACTCATTGATTATTATTTATTAGACAATTATTTTGTACAAAGCTTTACAAACTAAACTTGGTGTATAGCTTCCTCATAGTCCAAATGAGACCACTTTTGTTACTCATTTATTTATTTTATATATATATATATATATATATATATATATATATATATATATATATATATTTTAGGCTAAAGCCCACATAGGCCTGAGACCTGTACGTGGGTGATAAATTGGATGATTGTGATTGATGAGTTTGACCTACAGTTTTACGTGGGTTCCGAATCACCGGGAAGTGATTTTACAGTAGAGAACTGGCTTTTTTGCTGGCCAATCCAATCGGTCACCCTTACAATGAGGGCCCAGGAGTTCGTAGCTTATCACTATCTGATGAACAGATACCTGCTACGGTTCATTGCTATCACTTCACCTAGTTGATTTCAGTCTCAGGAACCTCGAATATGAACTACATTGTATCGGTTCATCTCCAATATTCCATATTAAATCTCCATCAACACAATCGAATAAAAATTTCGATATCAAAATAATCGATATCTGTACCAAATCCAAAGCTAAACCGAAAGCTCCTCTTTTATATCGATTATCGTTTCTCTCATTCGATTGTTTCGGTGGAAAGATATGGAAGTGCAGTTTATTTTTAATTAGCTATATTTCTATATTTTTCAGATGCCATTCTTACATGGACGAACCAAAATTCAACACCATTAGTATGAACATTGAACAAGGGGTTGAAGACGATAACTCTCTGTCCAAATATGAAGTACTTGGAGATCCTGATAAATTTTTCACAATCACTCAGCAGATATGGGAATGCAAGGATGTGAATCAGGTAAGAGATCAGAATTTTTCTTGAAAGAATAATAAATTAATAATGGAATAGATACACAGATATTAGACAGTTTGCGCAAATATACCCTGGAAATCTGTTAACACTGAAAATACAATAATCAGTTTCAAGCCACTTGTACACTTGCTCGGCTAAAAAATAAAACATGGCCGTTCTGCTTCCCATATTTGAGTAAAAAGATATGTTTTGACATATAATAATAGTAATATAAGTTTATCTTTGCTGTAATAAATTAAATGATGGACCTAATTCAAGGTTATTAATGAAAGGCTGCTCTGTTTTTTGAGGATTGGAAAAATGTTAGGGTGTGACAAGGCGTTTAGATTACAGAAGGTGGGCCTGTACGGAAACTATTAGCCTGCAGTTATTCATATTTCATTCATTTATCTAATTAGCTGCATAATTTCATAACCTATATGTAGTGTTATGAATAGACCGAATTGTTCTAGAACAGCTCTCAGAGACTGATAACAAAACTGAACTTGACTCAGAAACTAAAGATTTTGGTAAAAACACTTTTCTAATAGTTCTGGGTGGCTCAAACAATATAAATTAACCTAATCTAAAACATCTTCCTGAAATAAATGGAAAAATTAAAGAGATTGTGCCACTCAGCCAAAAAACTAATGTAATAATAAGTACAATTCCGTATAGGTTTGATAGGCCAGAGCTAAATGAAACCATTAAGTCAACAAATAAATCAATTCATAATACAATCAACAGCCTAAAAAATAAGAATTCTAAGCAATTGGGGATTTGTTTTCTAAATGAAAGGCTGAAAAAAACAAAATTTCACTAATCATGATCTACATCTAAATAAATCTGACAGAGTAATATTTTGTAATAGGCTGGCAGAGCTGATTGAAAGTCGTTTGCAATCTACTGTCAATAATTCTCCTAAACAATCATCTGACGAACCTTTTTTAGTAAAGTGGCTCAAAACCGGGAAGGGAAACTAGTTTTAAATGATAAATTCATATCTCCAATTGTATTAAAAGACGTTAATCGATCAAAATATCAGGATAGCATTAGTGGAAGGAACTCTTGCAACAATCTGAGTACCTAATTAAGTAGATCTACTTCAATATGCAAAAGCAACGATAAAGTAATAAGGGATGATAGGGAAGTACCGGTGCTCACTGTGTTCCATCAGAATATTCAATACATTCGTAACAAAATGGATAGAATCGAAGTATTTTTGAAAGAAGAGGCTCGTGCTATAGCTATTTTCACAGAGCATGGTTTAAAAGAAGATGGATTGTCACAACTTAATATTCCAAACTATTCATTGAAAGCGTCGTATTGCAGGACATCTCATCGAAGTGGGGGAGTAGCTATCTTCACTAGAAATGCTAAGAATATGCAAACATTTGATTTAGAATATGTAGAGAAATTTGCTGTGGAAATGGATTTAGAAGTTACTGGTTTGAGAGTAAAAATCGACAATAATATCGAAGTAGCGGTGTTAGGTATTTACAGGTCACCAAATGGGGAATGGAACAATTTTTGTTAACTATTCAATAGGCTTTTAGAGATTACTACTACTCGTTTCACAAACGTGTTATGCAAACATGTAGAATACTGAGGGGATTCAGAACAAATTAAAATTCCACCCAGTAACCCAAGACGAGTTGTCAAATATCATTGAAAGTTTAAATAATAAAAAAAACTGTAGGAATGGATGGGGTATCCAGTAAAATTCTGAAAGAATGTAAAGATCAATTGTTAGACCCTTTGATTCAACTGATCAATCATTCATTGGAACAAGGTGTTTTTCCAGAAAATTTGAAAGAGAGGAAGATCTTGCCAATCTTCAAAAGTGGTGATAGAGTAAAGGTGGAAAACTATAGGCCCATTAGTATTTTAAATGTAATAAGTAACATTTTTGAAAGAGTAGTTCTAAATAGGTTACTTCTGCACCTTCAAGAAGCTAACTTCATCTTTAATGAACAGCTTGGCTTCCAGAAAGGGAGATCAACCAAGACAGCCATAGTTTCTCTAGTTGAAAAATTAATAGATATAATAGATTCAGGTAATAAAGCTGCTGCATCTATCAAAGGCATTTGATTGTGTTAATCATAGAACTTTATTGGAAATATTGTAAAATGTAGGCGTAAATGGGGTTGAACTGAAATGGTTTGAATCATATCTTATTGGGAGAAAACAATTTTTAGAACTCACTACAGTAGTTGGGAATAGTATAGTAAAGAATAAATCTAATAAATTAGAGGTCCAAGCTGGAGTGCCTCAGAGTCAATACTAGGTCCATTGATTTTTTTGTTATATGTCAACCATTTACCTAAAGAATTAATTAGTGGTAGAGCCCTCTTATTTGCAGACAATACATCACTCATTTTCAGCAATTCCATTCTAGATAATTCAGAAATAAGTGCCCATACAGGTGTGCAGTCCATTGTCCAATTCTTAAATCAGTTGAAATTAACAATTAATAGTAAAAAATGCCAATACCTTCAATTCAAAAACAAACATAATTTAAATGAAGATAGGGCTATAAACGTGTTTGTAAACGATAATCAATTAGAGCAGGAAGAAAAAATTGCATTTCTAGGAGTTTTGTTGGATAGACGATTGACCTGGGCTCCATACATTGAGAAAATATGTTGTAAAATTTCATCTGGGGTATTTGTCCTGCAACAGCTCGCTAGATTGAATGACAAAAGGTTACTTTTTACAGCTTACCATGGGCTCTTACTGTCACATATTAGGTATGCTATCTTAGTATGGGGTAATTAATCAAAACAAAATCTTGATAGGGTGTTTAAATACAAAATAAAGCGGTTAGGTGTATAGAAAGAGTAAATAGATCAGATTCATGTAGGCCGTTGTTCAAGAGACTTGTTCTCCTAACTGTACCCTGCTTATATGTGTATGAAGCTACTTTATATGTAAAAACGAATGATATTAACCAAAATCTTGATGTGCATGATTATAATACAAGAAGCCGAGGAGATTATCACTTGGTGAGTCACAATAGTAGCTTATTCAAACAAAAACCTAGTTAATATGGTAGGAAATTCCACAACAAGCTACCACAGTTTTTAAAGAGTCTTGAAAATATAGAAATATTTAAAAAACAATTGAAAAAATATTTAGTTGATAAAGCTTTTTATAGTATACATGAGTTCCTTTCATGTCAAAATTAAGCCTCACGTCAACTAACTGATATAGTAATTTTGATATCTAGTGTATAATTGTTGATCTGACTTGTCTTATACTCCTTAACTGGAGTCTCCAAAACGTAATCCACAAAAAAATAAATAAAAAAATAAACAATGAGGTTAAGAAGCTGATTTCGATCACATTTGTCACATTCCATCACATTTGGAAGCTTAATATTTCCATGGAATGACATAATAGGAGGTGGTAGAACAGAAAAAAGGAATGGTCAACTTTAGAAATGTAATATAATGGGCTTGAAACTTCCATGAAGTATAAAAATATCGCTTGGCCATGGCCAGTGAGTCAGTCTTGTTTGGAGTGGCATCGTGTACTGGTACGGCAGTTGTGATTCAAACGTTAATGTGATAAAGTGGCATAGATAGTGGCACTACATTGGCCAGAGTTCCTTACAACAGTTTATGCGAACAACAGATTAACAACATTTTATACGAGTGTACTCATATGTAGTGCTATTTCTATACATGCAGATTACGTATGAAATACAGTGACAGACTGTGCTTCATAAGTATCAGCATTTATTGAGTGTTCAACTGTTTTTTAGACATTTCTT
Source organism: Conomelus anceps (assembly GCA_948455865.1). Classification (NCBI taxonomy): domain Eukaryota; kingdom Metazoa; phylum Arthropoda; class Insecta; order Hemiptera; family Delphacidae; genus Conomelus; species Conomelus anceps. The sequence continues at coordinate 152,640,468 of OX418216.1, forward strand.
TCAACATCATTGAACAGTTTATTGGATAGCTATTTATTAAATTAATATTGATTGGCTTATTGACAGTGATATACAGTATATTCATTATTAGCTGAACGTTATTGGTCTGTTTGTTTCTTGTTAGATTTTCTTGTGACATAAATTATTAGTGCGTGTTGTAAGTAGTTTGTGTAAATAAAGTTCAAGTGTTACCAGTATTATTTTAGTTAATTGATAATTGATTTTATTGAGCCAAAATACTATCAATGTAACATATAGGCCAAGTCAATTAAACAGATAAATTATTATGAATAACAGTCAACACTTTACAAAACAAGCATAAAGCATAAAGGCGTTACAGGTCCCCAGGTCCCTGTACACCACCCGTTCAACTGTGCTCTACAGTTCCCGTATACCATCTGCACATTACTGTCATCTGGTAGCTGATCTATCAACTATTTCCAGTCACACAGGCTTGTACTATTTATACTATTTTGTACTATTTGTACTATTGTTGCTTGTACTATTTTGTATGAGTGTATCCAATTAAATTTCCCATAGCAAGCATTTCCAGCATTTCTGAAGCGTTTTCAGCGTTTAATATAAGCGTTATTATATAAGAATAGGAACGATCTGCTTCTGCAGGCTTGTAAAAGTGAATAAGTGTTCTGATTGAGATAATTATAGAATAGGCCTACAGTAATCATGAATGAGAGAGTGGGGAAATGATGAGGAAAGAAGAAGGAAGATGTAACAATGCTGTTGTTGAATAATTTGTTTGTACTTGGAAAGTAAATACTGTAGTCTGTAACCGATAGAAACATCATGTGTCATGTGTTCCAGTTGACAATAAAATTCCATGAAAAGGCTATGGATTGTTATGAATTTCGATTGTCTTCAACCAACTGCGAGCAATATTACGTGACTTTTGAGAAGTAATAAGCCTATAAAAAATCAAGTTCATCATTCTGGTGCCATACGGGACCTCAAAGTCCCGTACTGATTTTTATTCTTACAAGACCTATTTATGGAGAGAAAAGATAGTAATTTTATTTAGAACGTGTTTAATGATGAAATAGTGCATAGAAAGCATTGAACACCATGACTACTTCTTCACATATATAGCATAGCACAGGCTGGCGATCCGTACGGGAACCGGGGGACCTGTATAGCGCTTAACGTGCTAGTGATAGAACCCGTAACAATACTGTTTAAATATCCCTTTGAATTTGTTAAGAAACGTATAGGCTTGAACCAATAGGTATGCATGCACTGGTTGAGTTAGTTTATGGGAGCCTTTTCATTCACCAGTGAATGTTACCGCGGGGCATCTGATTGGTCTAATCCAGTGGTTCCCAAAGTGGTCCATGTGGACCCCCTGGGGTCCACGGGGACCTGCCAGGGGGTCCATGTCAGTGAAAAATAAAATTGGGGGTCCATGATATGTTAATGGGGGTCCACCATAGTGAATGTCTTTGGATCGGGGCGTGGTATATGCTATGCACAAACTAATATCAAAACGGGCACTGTATATTTCTAAGTAAATTATGATTTTTACTCACTTATACTGGAGGTACTGGAGGTATGCATTTCACTTCTAAACAGAATCTTCATCAGCCTAGAAGTGAAATGCAACCCTCTAATATCTTAAGTATACGTGAGTAAAGATCATAATTTGAATAGGAATAGGCTACAGTGTCATTTTTTATGTTAGATTGTTCATCATGTTTTTCGTAATGGAAAACATCACAGAGTACCAGTAGGCTACTTATGTACTTGTATAATACTGTTACTGTTATACTTACATGCAAGCAAGCATTATATCTATTTGAAAACATTTTTAAATCAGAGAATCATCCATACTTAGTTTTCTTATATTTGAAAATTATAAGCCTTCACTGGTAGGTGACTAAACAGCTCAGGTTTACCAGATATAAATTTCTGTTTTTAGTTGTATTATCATGAGAAAAGTCAAGCCCCATATCCTTCAATTATTTTCTATTATATTTTAAAACTATTAGCATTTACTGGTAGGTGACTAAACAAGTCAGGTACTTTAAATTTCAAGCTATTTTCAGCAATGTTGTTATAAGCAAAAGTCGCCTCATATATTTTAAAGTTATAAACAAAAGGAGCCTTGTATTCATATTTCAAAAAGGAGCGTTTATTGGTAGGTCACTCAACAACTTAGGTAGGTACCAAACTATTCAAGTTATTTCAGGTTTATTATTCTGAGGAAAAGGAACCTAATGTCTTAAAATTAACAAACCATACCGTCTTTCTTTAACATTCTAGCAAGCTCTTGTTATTCAATTAATAATTGTTCAAAATTATTCTGATGGAAAACAAATCTGTGCCCAATAAATTACATTTATTTCAAAAATGAATTCTAGCTATAGTATTGGTGTTTAGTTTTTATTTTCCACGTTTACAAGAACTTCTAGGAATCTTAGCAGTCTATTCAATTTCAGGTTTATTATTCTGAGGAAAAGGAACCTAATGTCTTAAAATTAACAAACCATACCGTCTTTCTTTAACATTCTAGCAAGCTCTTGTTATTCAATTAATAATTTATTTATTTATTTATTTATTTATTTATTCATTACATCAATCACATTCAACTTATTAGGTTAAAGAAACAGACATAAAGTCCAAAACTTCTTCTCATCCCAATTTGAATAAAACTGTCCAAATTAAGGTTATGTCTCACTTTTCACTTCTTTAATAATTTACACTATAAATATAAAACATTTACACTAAATACATTTTGAATTTCGAAGATTAATATCGAAGTTCAAGAAAACACTAAACAAATAATAAAAATATTTGAAAATAATATCAATTTCATTTTAAATTTTTTAACCGAAAATAAACACAGTTTCATTAGAGCTAGCACAGCTGATGTTTTGTTCAAAATTATTCTGATGGAAAACAAATCTGTGCCCAATAAATTACATTTATTTCAAAAATGAATTCTAGCTATAGTATTGGTGTTTAGTTTTTATTTTCCACGTTTACAAGAACTTCTAGGAATCTTAGCAGTCTATTCAATTCTAGTAAATTTGTTCTTATCTTTTGATTAACTTTTTTGGAATCAGTTTTTAATATTCTTGTTGGAACACTCCATTACTGTCATTTGCGTAGCAGGTGGGAGGGGGGGGGGGTACCAGGTTGGAACCCCCCCTTTAGACTGTGAAAGAGGCTCCAAAAATGAGTAGGGAGGCATCAATAAAAATACGATATTATCGGTTACTAGAGGTGAAAAATGTTTTCGTATGTGAAGAGTAGCTTAAATAATGTTACAGCTAGAGAAAACTATAATTTTAATACTTTAATTCTTAAAATAATACTCTAATTAAAGCTATAGAGGGGATGAGGCGAACAAGGCAAGTTTCCTTGGGCCTTAACGTCAATGGGCCACATCATTTTACAAATGTAAGCAAGTGATAGAACAAAATTAAAATAAGGGGCCCAATATTGTACAGCTAGGGGCCTCCAGGGCCTCTTTTTTCCAGTTTGGACCTCTAGAGGCCCCTTAGAAGCCTAACATCCTAGAGGCCGCGGGCCCTACGGGCCCGTTTTTATTGCCAGTATAGTCATGCGAAGTAGCGAGATTCAAATAGGCTGCATCTAGAATATTTTCAAATTTCAACGTTTCTACATAAGTGTCCCCTAATTGCCTCGGCTTTGGGCTTTCAAAGACCCCACAATGCTGGTGGGTCCCAGTACTTTTGGAGCTCCCAAACATGGGTTTGAATTTCCCCAGACCACTTGAATGAAGTTGTCACAGTAGGCTTGAAAGGAGAAAAGGTCTCTTAATAAATTTGAATTGAATTGAATTTGAATTGAATATTTTTGCAGACGGGCTTCAAATGCTGATTTCTGTTACTGTTCAGATCTGATACCCCAAAGACTTTTATTGTGATAGTGAAATTTGTCACGCCATGAATCAATCAACAAATAATAATTATGAGGGTTGATAGCCATAAAAAAGCTAAAAGTTGCACTTTCAAGAACTTGAGAACAATTTTTTTCAGAATACAGTACCCAATGTTTTGAGGCTCTGTCACCATCCATCTATTTATGTAATTACAAAATGACTATAAGTTAAAGTTTGGAATTGGATGTGGTATTAATTCATTCGCTCTTTGCAAGTTGAACCAAGTTCCATTCAAAGTCATAATAATTTTTATAATTTTACACATTTTAAATAACGGTATTCCAATATTAGTGAGTACCGGTAATTCAAAAGATTACACAAAAATAGAAGAGAAGTTTATTGCTCTCTCTGGTGCCACTCAGTACCCTTTTCCCTAGCTTCCACAGCTTTTTCGACGAATGGTTATCAGTTGGCTCACATTCGAATTTTATCTTTAAATTGAAGAAAAAATTCAAATTAGTTACACAGATTTTTTTACAGAAGGCAACTAGGCATAGCTTAAAGACTTAAGCAATGCTAGTTGGGTAATCGAGTCATTAATTGAAAATTGGTGTTTAGGGTGAAGGTGTAAGGGAGCCTCCAGCCTCAACTCTGTCCCGGGCCACTAAGATGTCTCTGGGTGGCCCTGATTGTAATAATAATTTGAAACCACTATAACTTGTTAAATTGGCTTTATAAAAGTGGTATTTTTTCAGTTTTTATGCATTGAAATTTGTTCACAACTAATCAATTAACTATGGTAACAATAAACGAAAAGTGGGTTCAAGTTCTTAGGCAAACGATTCATAAAAGCAGTGATTTATCGAATTTAAGCTTTCACTTTACCCAATTTATAAACTCCATTTTAATAAATACTCGTATAAAATTACTGATTTTGAGTCTCAAATCAAGCTCTCAGCAACGAAAATTCAAAAATTTTCCCATAATGTGGACTAAAATAAATGGATTAATGCTTTTCTAGACATGAGTAGAATCTCTTGGGATACGATGTTAGTGGAACTACTTATTAAAATTTTTCCGGGGGAGGATCCCCGGGCCCCCCTCACCCTAAGACCCCCGGGGGCCCTCAAATCTCCAATAAGCCCCCCATTAAAATATTTTCGCTACGCTACTGATTACTGTATCTTTATCGCTCTTTTGTCACAAATTTGATGCAATATTCTAAAAAAAATTAATTATATTCACTGTTATTATTTTCCACCTCCTCTCTTCAATTCTCTCTCTATCACATTTCATTAACAATGAGTGTCGTGTTTGCCCACATTGAGCAGCCTTGCTGATTTTAATAGATGCGAATGTTGCAATTACTACAAAGGACACAATGCTGATAATAAAATACCGCTAAAAATACAGCCATTATACTTCTTAGGTTCCATTAATACTATTTCATTATAACCAAAAACAATATGCCATCCTATTTGATTGTTTAAATTCAAATTAGACTATAATACAAAAATTTACTAAGTTTATGTGCTTTTTAATGTTTTCTTCACCACAATTTGAATTGGTTACTGTGAGCAGTAGTAGACCTACTTCGTCAGCTTTAAATACACATTTCAACTTATAGTTTAAAAATAATTAATGACATTTATGCAGGGGGTCCACCTAAAACCAAAAATCATGGCAAGGGGTCCATGAGGCAAAAAAGTTTGGGAACCACTGGTCTAATCAAATTTTTGTACTTGAATTTGTTCACAGCCTGAAAGACAATTGTACAAGGTAATTAATACAGTGGAAGCTAAGGAGACATTTTCAATAGCTGAGGTTCTTCATTATGATGGAGTGACTGTACATTCAGATGGGAAATTAATAACAGAAGTCAAGTATATCAATCCAACTACAGGCAAAGTGGTCAGATTTGGTGAGTAAAGAAACAGCAGTATATGCTTTCATAGGAAAATTAATATTTTATACATAAATATCTCTTATACGGGATGTCCCATGTAAGATGTAAAAACCGGTTACCAGAGATTCTACATCAAATTCCTGACAAAAAATGTTCAGTGACGTTTTTAAAATGGGGCCTTTGTTTTCCAGATAATCTCGATTTAATGACTTTTTCAAGATATGCTCACTTCCCGCCATTAAATGCTCAATAACTCAAAAACTAGTGATCGGATTGGAATTATGATGACATTGTTGGAAAGAGCACAACATTTCGCTAAAGATACACGTATTTTCAATATGTAATATTTAGGGTGGTTTTTTAGGGGACAAAGTACAAAAAAGGGATTTTCCAAAATCTCGCTGAAATTTCAAAGCGATTTTTCTCGATTTGTTTTCAGGGTGACATAATGAAAATTTTACATGAAAAACTTCCTCATTTCTTAAGCTTCAAAATGAGCCTAAAATATTCCAAATTGATGAAAATTGCTTGAAAATTGTTGAAAAACTGTCACAAACCCACAAGAATTAGTGTCTAAGGGACAAGAGCTGAGAGAGTAGAAATTTGATTTCAAAATCTTGTTGTAATCAGATGTTTTTCCAAAATAAAATCCCTGTGGTCCCTGCCCCTGCGTGACCGCAGGAAGCCGTTGAGGGCAAACTAAATAAAGTATCAAGACACACTACGTAAAAATACTGATCTACAGTAAGTATAATGTAGTATCAGAAACTTCTTACCGAATCACAGCTCTGAAGTCATCATTGGAAAAATAAGTGATTCTTTACAACATAATTCCTTAATTAAGTTGAATATTTCTAAGATTGTTCCATTGCATGAGATTGAAAATCAGGATCAACTGAAGAAAAATGAGTGTGTAACATATTCATCTCTGATGACTAAAACACGATATCAGTTATGCTTGTATAGTTTGAAAATACTGTGATGAGAGAAAGCATAAGTCCAGAAGTAAGTTTGTCAATTCGTTAAGGTATGCCAAAAAAAACTTAGTGAATGATGAATTATTTAATAGAATAAGTAGAAAAGTACAAAAATTGACATAAATTATATAATCGTTAATATTAATAATGTAAAAAAGACAGTATGGATTCATCGGATTCATTGATTGGGTGTGTTGTAGGGGAGAAGGAAAGCAGATGAAAAGCGAAATCTGATGAAAAAGCGAAATAAAAAAGTGGAACTTTCGCTACACCATTGAAGTTATCTACTGCATGTGTGGCCATGTATCTGCAGTAACTAGCAGCAAAAAAATGGGTCTTGGCCTATTCGTTTGCGACACGACCTTGATACTGCCAGAAAGTGCGTCTATTATTTTACTGTGTGCTGGCCACCTACCATTACATTCCTTTCAGTCCATTTCGGTGCGACATTTGACTGCAAACGTCTGCGACAATTAACTGCTCGTCTGGCCCTTGCCTTTTTGGGAAGCAGTGATTCAACAGAGATTAATCATTTTGGAAAAACATATGAGTACAACAAGATTTTTAAATCAAGTTTCTACTCTCTCAGCTCTTGTCCCTTTTGGACACTAATTCTTGTGGGTTTGTGGCAGTTTCTCAACAATTTTCAAGCATTTGCAATTCATCAATTTGAAATATTTTATGCTCATTTTGAAGCTTAAGAAATTAGGAAGTTTTTCAGGTAAAATTTTCATTATGTCACCCTGAAAACAAATCGAGAAAAATCGTTTTGAAATTTCAGTGATATTTCGGAAAATCCACGTTTTTGTACTTTGGCCCCTAAAAAAACACCCTAAATATTACATATTGAAAGTACGTGTATCTTTAGCAAAATGTTGTGCTCTTTCCTACTATGGCATCATAATTCCAATCCGATCAAAAGTTTTTGAGTTATTGAGCATTTAATAGCGGGAAGTGAGCATATCTCGAAAAAGTCATTAAATCTAGATTATCTCGAAAACAAAGGCCCCATTTCAAAAACGTCACTGAACATTTTTTGTCAGGAATTAGAATCTCTGGTAACCTGCTTTTACACCTTACATGGTACACCCTGTATATTCATACCAGTTGTTCACCTGTGCGTTGCAATGAGATTTAAGGTAGATTTTTCAATTAAATATGTGATATATGGATTTCAACCACCAATGCCAATACAATTATTCCAAAATGAATTAGGAGCTGCTATATTGATATTCAGCAAAAATATTTTGCTTTGACTTGTGACTTTGTAGCTTAATTGCATCTATGAGCTTCCTGCATCTAAACACATTCAAAAAAAGTAACAGTGTCTGTGATTGGATTTTGAACAATTATTTTAAATGAGAAAAAAAAGTGGGCTTCAAGGTGCTTTATTTGAGGTTAGAGGAAGCTTTGTACCAAATTTAGTGTTCCAAATCGTTGCCGTTTTTGTTAAATAGGCAAGCCTTAACACACACACACACACACCCACACACACACACACACACACACACACACACACACACACACACACACATACTCTCTCTTATTATACGAATTTTAGTTCTGTGAACAGTAGACCTCATGCTTCAGAATAAGGATGCTTGCACAGAAGATCATACTTGATGTACTCAATGATAATCACCATCATAGAATTGAACACATTTTAGTCATCCCTTGATTCAATTCGCTTAGTATTTTTCCACAAAAAGTCACTCTCTATCACGTCACCTAGGCTGTGTCTCTATTTTCATCCTGCCTGTACTTATGTTGCTGACAGCTGATTGCTCGAACCAGATCATATTATACATGTCTGAAGAATGAATTCATGAAACAATAAGTTATTAATGAAATTTTTATTATTATCATTTACTTGGTAGTCATTATTCACTCTTTATTATACTTAATTGAAATATTAGAAATGATTTCCTCTGAAACAAAAATTTGCCATTCTTATGAACGATAACCTAAAATAGGCACCTTTGATAATTTAAATAAAAATACAGAGCCAGATTTGATATTAGATTGCTTATCAAGTATTTCATCATGGAAAACGTCAATGAAGTGAAAACTGATATAATTTCATACATGGAAGAGAAGAGACTTGTTTGGTATGGGCATGCAAGAAAGACATGTGATGCAAATTGGATCAGAATGGTTACAGAGTGGTGTCCGGAAGGAGTATGGGGAAGAGGAACGCCGAGGAGATTGTGGAGGAATGAGAGGTGGATGAAGTGATGGAATCGAGAAACTTGAGTGAGGGTGATTATTGAGGAGGACAGAAAATTATGAAAAATCTGGCTGAAAGAAGGAAAACAGTGATCAAATCCTAAATATTTATATATAAACGTCAATGATTTTATTGAGTGTTATTATTAAATTCTATATCAGTTTTACTCTGTGAAGAATACTATATGGTCACTGTATAAGAAACCATGATTTGTAGAAATACAAACCATGTATTGTAGAAATAATAAGCATTTCTATCTGGAATTTATTTTATTTATGAATTAATACATCATTATCATAATTCAAATAAAAATACTGGGTCACCTTTGATATTAGATTACTCATTGAAAATTCACTTTACATAAAAGACTATAATATTGTAGACATAATATTATACCAGTGTTTTAATTTACAATTTCTCATCTCACATATTTCTATTTTTAGATGGTTGTATTTACTATAATTCCAACCCTCCTAATCCTCCCGACTTGTATGGGTAAGTAAGCAAGATCTCAATTGGCCATTTATAGTTAAGATTAACAAGTTCTAAACCATGAACAGAAAATTTGAGCAAAACAATGTTAATGATGACACTCTAATGTTAATCTGAACGATTATGTATCTACTGCTCTAAGTTATAGAATCTTTCTTGCTTATACAGCAGGCAGATGCACAGGGTGTCCAGGCTAGCATTGGCGTTATTTTTATAATCATAGTTCTGCCCAAACACTCTTATGTTACAGATGATGTACAAATTTATGCTCAAATTGAGATAAGCATAATGTTTACTGTATAATATTGCTGAAGACAATAGATTTATATTATATTATTTTATATAATTATTACATCTTCCTATCTCCAAACTTTCTACAGAGCGCAATGTGGACCAGAGCTGCCAGACATATGCTGAAGAACTGTGTGAGATTTGGCTGAAAACAACCATAAATATATAATTTTTTTTAAATTTGAATTTATGTTTGACACATTGCAGGAAAAGGGGCCTTAAGTTGACTAGGAGGATTTTGCACTAAAGTCATTTCAGTGACTAGAAATGAGTCTTCTACACTGTCTTCTCCTCCTGTTTTCTACAGGAAGTACTTCTGCTGTAGTAAGAAGCAAAAAGAGCATCATTAAAAATTTGTAAAAAATAAACTACATATTGTTACAGGTTCTATCTCTAAAATAACGCTGGCAACACTTGAATATAACACTCGCACTTTATTAACACAAATAATCCATGACACGCACTGATCAATCTCAGTGTCATAAATATTTCTATTCTTACATTTACAATAATAATTATGAAAATGCTTTTCTTCTTAAGCTGGGCATTCACGTTCCAACTTGCAGTACCACTTGCAGTACTGCTAGATGGATAGTCGACTCCACTCACGCTCCTACTTGCAATCCAACTTTATTCCAGCTGTGAGCATCGCTCTCGAGCCGAAAAATGTAACCGAAGTTGCCCGATGATGCCCGAAGGTCAAGCACTGACTGAGATAAGTTGGACGACTTTGATCCGACTCCCCCACACACGCTCCAACACCGTCGACATTCGGAAGTCGTCCCTCTAGTCGTCCATCTACAATTCCAACCATCCAACAAGCCCATTCACGTTCCGTTTTCGGATCCAAACTTGGAGGTTGCAGTCCAAGTCGTACTGCAAATCGGAACGCGAATGCCCAGCTTTAGGTCTTCACTCATTGAGTCTCATTTTCAACTGATGTTTTGTATTCGTTATTTATTCCAAGTTACTAGGCAAGCTTCTTCTTCTCTTCCATATGATTAACTTTTTATAGATCTTTCAATATAATATTTATAATATTACAATAGGCTATTTACACAGCAGTTAACGTTGAAAATCACTGTTCATTCTTCCACAACAATATTTAAGAAATATATTTCATCAATTCTCATTAAAAATGAAATTTTGCATCGTTGAAAACCATAACCATGCCTTAAATCTTTTTAATATTATTTTAGCTAACTTTCCAAAAATTCAGAAACTTTAAATGCTTTTTTCTCGAAAACATACATTTTTTAGATTCAAGTTCAACAGTAGGCTATGTAACTCATGTTATTTTGATCTTATAACAATAATTTATGTATCAAATGTTCAGAATTTCATCATCTATATAGCTGTGTTTGAAACTCAAAATGTGTCTCCACCAACTTCCGGTCCCCTTTCCAGAAACGTGAAACTATAGTAACAATTTAGCAATATACAATGTCCAGTATTTTGGAGCCAAATCCCCCAAAATTCTTCAGCTTGTACCTGGTAACACTGGTGCGCAGTTCTTTTCACAAAAAATACAGAGCTAGGATAACCCAGTTTTAATGCTAAAAATATTATGATCAGTTTAAAGCCACTTGTACTCATGCTTGGCTAGAAAAAAAGCATGGCTGTTCTGCTTCCCATATCTGGAATAAGATATGTTTTGGCATTGTATCAGTTATTATAAATTTCTCTTTGCCATAATAAATCAGATGTTAGGCCAACATATACATTGCATAAGTAAATTAATACATATATATCCAATCTGTCATATTTGCATTAATTTTGTGCAAATAAAGTCATCTGAATCTTTGTAAATTAAGGCTAGGCAAAGAAATTACTTCAAATTTCCAACTTTGCTCATTCAAGTTACCCACAGCTAATATGATGTCAAGAATAGTTCAGCCAAATATAATATCATATTATATTATTATAGTCTATATTTTGAAAGCAAATTGAGTTATATAAGTTATTGTAGTGTATGTGGTATTGTCTGCTGTCCATTTAGTTCAATTCTGCATTCTAGGACAACAAAGCTTAAGGTTAATCTCATAAATAGAGAGACAAATCATTGATAGACTTTTGATTTGTCAAAGAAGAATCATGAACCCTATCTGTGGGTAATTTTTGCAATGTCTCTTTTTTATTCCGTTTTCATGACAAATTTTGTGAATTGATACAACTATTATGAAATTTAACTCATTAATTGCCAGTTTGTTGAATTTATGCTAGGCAGAATTTCTTAATAGTGACATAAATTTCTATTCATCATAATTAGAAATCATACTGTTATAATTATTGTTTTTTCATAGGAATGGTGGAGCAAGAGAGATATTTTATTCTCTTGGAACTGAGCTGATCCACATCAGAAATCTCAGGAAAGATGGACCTGTTGTAGAGATGGGGACTAGATGGGAAGAGGAGTATGCAGCAGAGGGTGATGTCAAGTTAGTACAAATAAATGAAATCAAAATAAAATGACATTCATTCTTCAAATAGGCTACTTGCCCACCATTGCACAAGCATCCTGTCATTAGGATGGTTCATCATTCATAACGCTTTATACCAAGCTGCAATATCAAAGCAGTTGATTATATCTATATACATGCTAGCATCCGTATGATCTATACATCTTCATGGTGGAGCACATACCTAGTATAAAATTTATAAAAGTGGTGCCATCATTCACGCACATGCGCCATCTTGCTATAACTCAACATAAACTAAAACAAGCAATTTAATGACAAAATGCTAGCTACTAAAGCATGAATTTCATGATTTTGTAACAATAAATAAAATAGAAAAATGAATTCTAGAAGCTAATTTGCTCTCCAAATTGCATAATAATATGATTCATTCACATCATAATTTTGGTGGGCCACTAAGTGCAGTTGGTTGGGGCGTTGCAACTTCAGTTTGCTGTCATTTAAGCGGTCGTGGGTTCGAATCCTGCTCCTCCATCTTGCATCTATGTGTAATCATTCACCTCATCACCCACGCAAAAATCTCGGATTCATGTGGGAATCGTCAGCAAAAAAATTATATACCATAATATTTCATTCTCAGCTGATTTTGGAATTCAACATTTTCAGTTGACTCTGTTGGCCACATTGTTATCTGGCTATCATTGCTCAAACAACAAAACACTTAAAGCAAAAATGTGATTCACTTTCATACTGAATGATGTGCTGGATTACTGCATGGTATAAAACTGTTACAAATGTTGAACCATAGATGTTATTAGATAGATGTTATCCATCTATTCCAAAAGTGATGTAACCATAGTGGGTGGAGGGGAAACCACTTTTCATTCAAAGGCATACTGGTCTAACCCCTGTTTGCATAAACATCCCATCATAATCAGGTGTGTCCACCACCCCCAAGCCTCATGACGCACCCCCCCCCCCAAATTTAGCACCAGCCCCTCATAAATTAGGCACCCCCCAAAAAATGCGAAAAAATAAGTCAACCCAATTCTTTCTAAAACTAAAAGAAGATTTATATATGTTTTGAGAAATTCAAACCCAGTTGATAATATACAGAATTAAAGTATATTTCTTGAAATTCTTTACATAGGTAACATTTTTTTGTGAAGGTGAAAAAGAAATGAATTTATAAACCTTTGCTCAATAAACTTAATTGCAAAATAGCTAAATAAGAATGTGAACCTGAATGGTTTTCAAACAATCAAATATTATTACAAATACATAATGGTTCAATAAAAATCAAATACCTATAAGTTTATGTTCGGTGTACCTATTGAGTAACTTACATATTGATTACATTAAGATTAAATAATTCAACAAAGTTGTTCCTTTAAAGGAAGTGTAAACAATGAGTTGATAACTTTATTTGTAAAACACAAAAATTCAAAATACTAAATCAGTTATGCTAATATTTACTGGACAGTAGTTAAACAACAGGTTTTTTACTTAGTAAGAGGTTAGTTTACGTATCTTGGGAGAATTTATGTATGTATGAAGTACATAAAAAGCACACATTTCATGTATAGTTATTTACAACACACAATGGAATGAAGCGTTTTTAAAAAACAAAATAAAAACATAGTTATGAAAAATTACTGAATTTTCAATAATTATTTAGTATTTACTTAGTAAATGTTGCTATAGCAGTTCTTACTTATTAGTAAGTAGTTATCATAAAATACATGAAAAACATCAACAGTTTGTAGTCAAACTTTTTAAATTTGTAGGCTGTGACCATCTACAAGTTAGGTAGTTTACATAGCAGTTTTTGTCTTTGGGATGAGGAAACAGGATTATTTCTTTGTTAGAAATATACTGAAGTACATCTTTTTCTGCAGCTAGAACCATTAGGTTGGACAACCATGAGTCTCCCATGGCTGATCTGAGTCTGTTTTTGATAATTTTAACTCAACTTGCTCTTTCTGCTGAACAACTAGTAACTGCTAAGAAGAGCTAAGCTACCTAAACCACTTTCAGAGCACAAAAGCTAGAAAATTTAATCAAACATCTGTAAGGTTTCAAAAACCCTTTAGTGATCCATAAACTAATCATTTGCTCCGGGAAATCTTCACTTTCACTCTCAGACTTTGCATCAAACTCTTCCCCTTCTTCTAGTTTGTGTTCTTTGTGTTTGCTTTTGCCTGAGTCCTAACATTGTAGCTAATTCATATTCAATAGTATAATAATAATTATAAATATATTGTCATTAATTGACATTCTATCTGGTGACTTCGTAATATATTTTTGAATGTTGTCACATCAAACATGGCTCCAATCAACTTTACCCCCCCCCCCAAACAACTATTGGAACCCCCCCCCCCCACAAGAATTTCAATGACGCAGTACGCGCCCCCTTGTGGGCACCCCTGTCATAATGATGATTCATTATATATTCTACTGTTATACCAGGCTACTATTCATCACATTATTACAGTATATATAAAAGTGATGCTTTGATTGACTGATTAATTTATTGATTGAAAGTGTGTTAGTTTTTATAAGACACAACAATGTCCACACTGAGTGATTGATTTATTATGCCTTTTTTCATGCATATCAGGTGCAGTCTTCAAGATCAAGTGGAATTCCAGCCTTTGTTTGAGCTTAGAATTTTAACAACTATGAAGGGAAAAGGAGACATGTTTGTACAGAAGGAAATGGAAAGAGCAGAGCAGGGTAAAATCTTCAGAGTAAAAAGGAGAGATGCTTATAGGTGTAAGAGGAACCAGGTAGGCTACATTGCAACAATGCAAGGTTAGGCTACATTAGGTCAGGTTATGTCAGGTAGGTCAGTTTTGGTTGAGGTAGGTTAGGTTATTAACCATGGAGATATAAGAAAGTGGAGGGAGCATAACGTATACTGCCAATTTTGAAAAAGTGTAACTGGAAATGGAAGTAAGCAAGGCCCCACTGCATGGGATCTGATATACCATTTGCATATCAAGCATCACTGCAAATTTTAATTTAAAGCCTTGGTTTTTTAGAATGTGAATTTGGACTGAACAGACAGTGAACATACACATCAATATATGAATTTGTTTTGCATTCAAAATAAAGTTTTTAATATGATAATATATTTAATTAATTAGACATAATCAATAAGAATAAGAAGATTGTTTCTGGCTTTCTCAACCACAATAATATAAAATATAATTATCTTCTTCACTATTGATTGTATTTTTGTAGTCATTATCACTCAAGAAAAAATCAAACAGCCTGTCTCTTTGAGGAGAACAGAGAGCCATTATTGGAAATTATTTACAAAAGCTTTGAACTGAGTTTTTTTATTCTTCAAGCAGGGTATAATATAACAATATAAGATATAACAGTACTGGTAATATTCAGTAGGCAAGATTTTTCAGCTAAAGTTATCAGGCCTCAGAATCAGCTACATGCAATTTTTGTAGCCCTTCTATAAGTTTTGTCAAATGACATGTGCTAAAAATGTGGTTTATTGTCTGCTTGAAATGTTCTTTTAGCATCTTCCCTGACCAGTTTGAACTATTTAAAAACTGTTAGTAAACTCTTATTAACACTAGAATGACAGAGGCGGTCATTCTGACCGCACATGAAGTTGAGTCTTGATTTTAAGTGAACAGATGATTCACACTTTTTCAAATTTCATGACTTTTCTTATCTTAATGAGATCTATCAACTTATTATCTGAAAAATAATCTACATTCCATAATAAGTCATCGAATCTCCCTAGAACGACAACTAGTAGTCAAAATGATCACCATATGTATCACTATTGTGATGAGAGGAAAGATACAAATAAAAATAAATGTTGAATAATAAGACGAAATTGTCATAACCACATTTATTAAAACTTTGAGAAATTAGTTTCGGTTGTTACACCATTATCAATCTCAATCACACTAAAACTAAAGTACAGAAAAGCTTAATATATACTGAACATGGAATGATACTATAGGCTAAGTGGGAAATAGGCTGACCTTTATCAGACGTTGTGAGGAGTAACAAGCAAAAATATGAGTCAAATCAATAACTAAACACTGTGAACATCAAGAAAGCAACAAAGAAGAAAAATACGTACCGTAATAAGGCTAGAATTTAATCAAATTAAAACTAAAAAATAGAAGCTAACTGAAATGCAGTCAAGTTCAACTGAGAAATACATGCAAAAACTGTTTTTTAAATGTAGGCTGGGATTATGATGAAACCAAGTTAGTTGTATTGAATTGGTTAAAATAAATTTGGTCATTTAAACTAGTATTGGAATCGTTATTTACCAACCTAGTTATCTCCAAAGCTTCTAAAATGTTCAATTGTCTGCCTTTGCTAATCAAATGCAGAAATTCAACATTTTCTTCAGCCTTAAACTTGTGCCCATTATTAATGAGATGCTCTGCAAAAATTGTATCTCCTCTTTGGGTTTTCCAATCTCTGATATGTTCTTTTATTCTACATTTGAAACTTCTACCAGTCTGACTCACCAATTTTATCCCAGATATCAATTTGTCTTTACTACAACCAAATAAACTCTTTAAAATTGGTTTGGTTTGAAAAGCTACATCAAAACCATTCTTTTTCAATTCTTTTCCTAATTTATCAGAAACTGGGCCAAGATAAGGAACCGTTATCCATGACCTTTCCCCAGTATCAGTTACAGCAATGCTAGCACTGATTGCTAGTTTCCTACTTATTTTATTTAAACTTTCATTGATTATGATTTCCTCATATCAATTTGTAATAGCTATCTGTTTAATTGTGCTAATCTATTTTTCAAAGTGATGATTGTTCATTGGAATAGTGAAAGCTCTATAAATCATACTCTTGAAAGCTGCAAGTTAGTGCAGTATAGGATGACATGAGTGATGAGGTATGTTTACATCAGTATGAGTTACTTTTTAGATAATAGAGAAATTGTGGGTTCCTGTGCTATGGTCTATTCTTAAATATAAAAAATTTAAAACATTATTCTCTTCTAACTCTATGGTGAATTTAATCATGTGGTGTAAACTATTCAAATCGTGTTGGAAACTATCTAATTGTCTATCACTACCCTTCCACAAACAAATAATATCATCTACATATCTGTGCCAATAAGCAATTCTATCCTTAAAATTATTATTTTCAATAATTTTATGTTCAAGGCTATCCATAAATAATTCAGCTAGTAGTGATCAAAGGGGTGAACCCATCGCTAACCCATCATTCGGTTTTGGACATTGTTCTTCAACAAGCTTCTGATAATACAAGTTCTGTTTAATGGGGTTTTCCTTCAATTTCTTATAGGTTTCGTCCCTGCACTTGTCTAGGAAATCTATTTATGGATAGCCTTGAACATAGAATTTTTGAAAATAATAATTTTAAGGATAGAATTGCTTATTGGCACAGATATGTAGCTGATATTATTTGTTTGTGGAAGGGTAGTAATAGACAATTAGATAGTTTCCAACACGATTTGAATAGTTTACACCACATGATTAAATTCACTATAGAGTTAGAAGAGAATAATGTTTTTAATTTTGTAGATTTAAGAATAGCCCACACCACAGGAACCCACAATTTCTCTATTATCTGAAAAGTAACTCATACTGATGTAAACATACCTCATCACTCATGTCATCCTATATCGCACTAACTTGCAGCTTTCAAGAGTATGATTTATAGAGCTTTCACTATTCCAATGAACAATCATCACTTTGAAAAAGAGATTAGCACAATTAAACAGATAGCTATTACAAATTGATATGAGGAAATCATTATCAATGAAAGTTTAAATAAAATAAGTAGGAAACTAGCAGTGCTAGCATTGCTGTAACTGATACTGGGGAAAGGTCATGGATAATGGTTCCTTACCTTGGCCCAGTTTCTGATAAATTAGGAAAAGAATTGAAAAAGAATGGTTTTGATGTAGCTTTTCAAACCAAACCAATTTTAAAGAGTTTATTTGGTTGTAGTAAAGACAAATTGATACCTGGGATAAAATTGGTGTTTATAAATTTAATTGTGGTGATTGTAATGCTTGTTATGTGGGTCAGAATGGTAGAAGTTTCAAATGTAGAATAAATAAACATATCAGGGATTGGAAAACCCAAAAAGGAGATACAATTTTTGCAGAGCATCTCATTAATAATGGGCACAAGTTTAAGGTTGAAGAAAATGTTGAATTTCTGCATTTGATTAGCAAAGGCAGACAATTGAACATTTTAGAAGCTTTGGAGATAACTAGGTTGGTAAAAAACGATTTCAATACTATTTTAAATGACCAACACCGGAAAGTGATTTTACAGCAGAGAACAGCTCTTTTTGCTAGCCACTGGTCTATGGTCTTCCAGACCTTGAATCCAAAATGTCCTTCTTGAAGATGAAGAACATATCCCTCTACTGGTCCTTGGCCTCCAAGTCCTTGAAACCAAACACGTCTTTATTAAAGATTTATTTTAAACAATTCAATACAACTAACTTGGTTTCACCATAATTCCAGCCTACATTTAATAAACAGTTTGTGTGTATTTCTCAGTTGACCATGACTGCATATCAGTTAGCTTCTATTTTTTAGTTTTAATTTGATTAAATTCTAGCCTTATTAGATATTTTTCTTCTGTGTTGCTTTCTTGATGTTCACAGTGTTTAGTTATTGATTTGACTCATATTTTTGGCTTGTTACTCCTCACAACGTCCAATTAAGGTCAGCCTCTTTCCCGCTTAGCCAATAGTATCATTCCATGTTCAGTAGGCTATATATTAAGCTTCTCTGTACTTTAGTTTTAGTATGATTGAGATTGATAATGGTATAACAACCGAAACTAGTTTCTCAAAGTTTTAATAAATGTGGTTCTGACAATTTCGTTTTATTATTCATTATGGATACCTTCCACAATATCACCTTCACCACTACTAAGAAAGAAGAATAAATGTATTGCTTCTGTGGTTGTTTGTTGAGTTGCATCAACTCACAACACAAACACAGAATTATAAAAGACGATGTTCAGTTACACAGTATTTTTTTCCAAGAAATATCACTTTAGGAGCTCAGTGGATGTTCCCAATCAAATGAGCCACTTGCATGGCGCAATTGTAGAAATAATGTATGTATTTGTTACCTGTTTATTCGTATGATGTAAGCCCCAAGCTGTGTCAGCCATTTTGAAGTATAATTAATTTATTTTCTCTGTTTAGCCCCAGATACTCACCAGAGATTGTGTAATACAACCTTAAATAATAAGAAGGGCTTTCACTCTCTAAAATGAGTAGATGACACCAGATGATTTAAGAGAAGATAGTGTTTATTAATCCCACTTGTTTAAAATATGTTAACTTTACACTTCTCTATTCAACTCCAATTAATTGAATGTCTGAATCTCAGACTTCCAACAATCGATCAGGTCTTCAAAATCAAACAAATATCTTTTATCAAGACATTACATATCTATGTTATGGCATAGCATGTGATTCATATCTCAGGGTTCGTTTTTACAAATGAATAAACATTCTTATATCTCTAAATACTATTGCATGAAACTAACTCTCTTCAATCCTACTAATTTACAATATTCCTTGATCGATTCAAGCAATAAACAATTATATTATAATCAGAGTTTATGCAGTATTGAGCCAACATGATAAGTGAGGGGAAATTTGTTAAATAATATTAAAGTTCAATACCATCTACCTTGTCTGCTTGCCCTTGATCCTGGAAAGCGTCCTTTGGGTGTGTGTGCTCCACTTCGCCATCAGTAGGCCAAGTTCGATCCTCTTCATGGCTATCACACTCTTGTTCATGGCAGCCCTGTGGTTGCACCCAACCCCTGCTCCTGGCCTTCTCTCCAGTGATTATTTTTGTGACGGTTCGTCCGGCCATCAGTCTCAAAAGTGCAGAAACTCAGAATTTTCTTGAGGCCTATCTATAAATAGCTTGGTGACTAAATACTGACAAGCGGCCTCACGAATGTTTTTCAACCAATACTCTACTAAACTTAGAACTGATTTAACCCTAACTTGACACAATATGGATAATTTTTCCAAGGACTACACCTAACTCTAAGTTAGATTTCTCCCCATAAGGGGAACTTGGGGGTGTTTAGCCAGACATGTTGCTTGGTTCACTTCTCAATGGCAAGTGTCCTGTCAACCTCTCTCACTGACTCCTGGTGACCAGTATCCTCTTCCTTCCCATTGGCGGAAAGCATGGAATTCGTCCTTCTCTGCTATTGGGGCGTTTTGTCATGGCCCTCCGCGTTCCTCCAATCCTGTCTTAGGGGTGTATTTTTGGTCTTTTAATTCTTGGAAGAGTCTTCCCTCTCATTTCTACTGATTCTTCTCATTCTAGTAATGTGTATTTTTTCTGGTACTCTAATTTGAATGACCATTCCAGTGTATTGGCCTCCCTTCTACAATAGTTTCCAGATGTCCACAACTCTTTTCCCATGGGAAACTGACAGCTACTTGATTTGTTTGATACATCTGTGCTGGTGCCAATCCTCGGTGCTGTGACCCCCGGTGAGGAAGTCATGCTTGATGCTCCCTTATTGTTTTTGATCTTATTGAGAATTAAGTGTGTGTCCGTTTTTTCTTGACCCTTGTTCCATCACATCTTCCTTACCGGAAGCCTTTAGTTTGGGACTCTTTGTTGATGAGGGAATTTGCTCCATGCCTCCCCCGCTGCTTGAAGACAATCTCAGCTTCCCAGCTTGTGCATAACATGCTACTCTTATGTCTTGAAAGTTGAATCTGTTTTCTATTAAATGTCTGTCATTCAGGTAACCATAGTCAACAAAATTTTGGTTGTACAGTACTTCCACTTGTATTGCACAACCAGTTTAATGGTATAATAATGATAATGATAAATCATCTATCACCTTGCAAAAAAGAAGCCTACAATAATTTAGACCCAAAAATCCAAAATAAATAACAAAGTAGAATATAAATTCAAAAACTAGAAATAATAAAATACAAAAAAAAATCAACAATCATAAACATATAAAAAATATATGAACATAAATATAAAAAACATATAAACAATAAACTCATAAACAATCTCACAACCTTTCAAGATTTTTAACATCGCGATTAACTTCTGAGAGAGAAGTTCATTCTGAGTTTGGCATTAGTAAAATGATATAATCCATTTCAATATTAATGGTTATAAAATTTCACAAAGAGCCTCTCAGCTCTCCTAGACTCAAGTCCTAAGTAATTGCTCTTTATGAAGATAGTAGCATAACACATAAACACTATATCAGTACAACAAACTAAACTATTATGATTGCAATTAAGGATTATGATTATAAATACTAAATAATATATTCCATATGATCACATTATTGTGAATAATTTTTGATAATATCAATTTATAATATTGTTAATTAGTACTTTTTTAAATAAAATGAACAAATGGATCTAACCTGAGGTACTTTTACTTTTTAAAGTAAGCAAAAATATGCAAATTAAAGGGTGTAGTACTTCCCTAATGTAATGAAAATGATGATTTATTGATTATCAAGTGAAATGTGAATGAGATTGAAATTTAAACTATTTTTAAGCAATTTTATAAATTCCCAAAATTTCTTGGCCAGGGAAATATTCCCAAATCATAAGTTCCTACCCACTGGGAATATACCCGACCCACATCACTAATCAAACCTATTGTGGAAAATGCCAAGAATGGTGTATAAAAATGTTTATGGCAAACTATGTGTTGGTGGAGCAGAATAAATGCAAAAGCACATTTTTTGGAATTCATAAGTGACTGAATCAGTGTAATTAATATGAATATTTAATCTTTAAATAAAATAAAGCATTTATAATATACTTAAAAAATAGGGATGATATAGAATAGGTATAAATCAAATTGATGGTTAGTCTATAATAATATTATTTAAATAATGACGCATGCTACATGGCTGAGATTATGTCACTGACCCTGAGCTGGGTAAAGCTGTGTTTTCCTAGCTCTGCACTTTTTGCGGAATGCAATGCGAACCAGTGTTTGCAGACATAAGCTGAAAATTGCGGGGTATTTGACTCAACATTAGGCTACTGTACTTGAAAATAAAATATACGGTAATTACCATATGTAGCAATTAATCGTACAGTCATTTAGAGCTAAATCTCCCACAATTCTTCAGCTTGCACCTGGTAACACTAGTGTGCAGTGCTCTCTGCCAAAAGTTTAGCTAGGGAAATCCAGCTTAATGGAAGGATTGGCTGGCTGGACCGTTGTGAAAAGTGAAATTCCATAAGCAGAAAAGTTTTGGCACTTTAATTGTAGAGCATCATGATATTTACAAGTGCTTAGTGTTCAAGGTTGAAATGCAAAGATTCAAAATTTTTGTGTTACATAATTTAGCAATTTCGAATTCAACAAAGTGTTATTAATTATTATACTGAAGACTTCTAAATGGCGGATATTGACAACAGCATTGGAAATCTATGGAAACTACTACGCAAAAATATTTAGTCACCGCCGGTCTCCTAACTGCCAGTCAGACGTCTTAACCACTAGACTACAGTGACCCTTCTGTATATTTGTCAGTTTGATAAATTATCAGTTTTTTTAAAACTAATTATTGTGTTTTTCAGGAAAATGCTTTCATCAAAGTCGTCAATATGTTGATAACAAAAGTCGATATTTCTACTATTTTCCATACTGATGGTATTTCAGTATGGCGCTCTGAGAGTGATGGAAATTATTACATTAGAGAAGTGAAATACATTGATGACACTAGAAATAAAGTATTGAAGTATGGTAAGTACAATTTTTACTAGAGTTTGAAGATAAAATCACTCAATATTGATCTGAATTGAGCTCACTTCCAAGTAGGGATAAACACCGACATTCTGTGTCATTGGCCGGTTTGCTCCACTGTGCAAGCATTATCAGACACTGCCAACAGAAAAATTAAATAAATGTGGGGTTTTTCTTCTGAAGACTAAATCTTGAAAACTCTGGTTATGTAGTATAAAAAAAGTCTAGTCAGATCAAAAATCATTTAAAATATTTCAACATCCTTATCCAATAGATACCACAATTATGATTCAAATAAGTTGATGTAAGGCTCAATTTTGATCTAATAGGAACTCTTGTACACTATAAGAAGTGTCGACTAAATATTTTCTCAACTATTTAGATGACTCTCAACTGCAGTAGTTTGTAATAGAATTTCCTACCTATTCTTTTTCTTTCTTTGAATAACCTACCATTATGACGTACAAAACGATAATCTCCTCTGCACATCCGCAGTGTTCTTGAAAAAGAGTTTTTAAAAATCGTTTTCTTGTTCAACAGATCTCATTATTTATGTTCCATGACGAACTGCGTTATTGATATTAACTTTGTAGGTGAATTTAACGACTTGCAGTCAATTTTAAATTGAGAATGAGTAATATTCTACTCACTCACTAGGCCAAACGTTTCCCAGTTTTTATAATGCCTCCATATTTTCTCTCTTTTTACAATTCGACGATTTAAAATAATTAAGGGAAAGATCTCAACACAATCAAAAATAAAAACCCTTGCACTATAAATATAAAGTGATAATTGGGCTGAGCATCAGCCTTCATAATGTTCTCCAATTTTTTTGTATCGGAATGAACAAGCTGTCCAATGTTTCGTTCCTGCTAGCCAGAAGTAACCTTGAGCCTACAGTGGAGATCTGTTCTATAATAATTACATCATAATTATTTTTATATTCGACCCCCAAACACCAAAATCAATAGCAATCTCATTTGAGCTATGATTAAGCTATATACCAAGTTTTAAAAGACTAGAATTTTTCTTTCAGGTGCTAGAGCAGAGATGGATGGACGGAAAATAGCACGATTCCAGTCTTGCATGACTAGATCCTTAATAATAAATTAGAGTTTTATTGGCATGATTTCAAACGCTAGTTGATTAAGAGGTTTATAGAGATGATTAGGTGCAATGTAAGCTGTTCTCATTATAAATCAATTATTGGTTAATAAAATAAATAATAGGGACTACTGAAGTGTGGTTAGTAAAATTAGGTTTATTCCACAAATCAGTTATATGTAAAATAGTAATAATATTGTGTGACCTGGCTGGCTCAGGTCTGGTGTCTGAGTTATCAGGTTGCACCTGAAAAAAGTACAGGGCATCAACAACTGTTTTCAGACAGCCGGGACCGACAGATAAACGTGTCCTCCAGAACCCGGGAGTGGCCCAAGGTAAAATTGAGGTAGCCTAATTATAAAGTAAGCTCAAAAGACTTTCCAGTTTTGAAGACAGAATAGCAGAAAAAGTCAAAGTCAATACTGTAACCACAATTTTGAAAAACAGACATGACATTTGATGTGAACTTTAGCCTAATAATGTTTTATTCATTTTTACAGAAGGTAGAATAATAAGCAAATATGCGGACAAAGGGGGCAGATTTGAAGAGGGAACATCACTCGAAGAAAAACAGTACAGTATTCATTTACTTTTATTATATTATGAATTTATTTATCTATTCACTCATTCATTTAATGTGTCTATTCATTCGTTTATTGATTCAGATTGAAGTGCAACATACTATTGGTCATAAACAGCTATCATTAGAAATATCAATGAGATAATTCAAATCTGAATTTCATATCAACTACTAGACAGTTTTTATCAGAGATTAGTCAACTAATAGTAAATAAGTATATTGTCACAACCAGAGTTGAGTTATTGACAAAATGATAGTAATATTTCGGCGGCTATGCCAATGTTTTTGAAGTATGAAGCCCATATAGGTCTGATGCCTGTGCATGGGCAATGAATTGGATGATAGTGATTGATGAGTTGGACATACAATTTTAGGTGGGCTCCCAACCACCAGGAAGTGATTTTACAGCAGAGAACAGTATTTTTTGCTAGCCCACCCATTTGGTCACTCTTCCAGAGAGGGCCCAGAAGAGCGTGGCTTATCTAGTTTGATTGAGCAGGTACCTGTAACTGCTCATGACTGTCACTTCCCAATTGATAGTATTTTGATGAATTCGAAATAAATGAATTATGTAATATTCTTCTCCTGGAGTTAGTTATTACTTTTAGCATTCCACAAGTAATTGAATGATGAGCAGTCAAATATTATAATACCGTGATCATAAATAGAAAAAAATTAAAATTAAAAAAAATAATTATATTTTACTTAGACTACGGTACTCATATTTTATCACTGAGCTGATGATCATTGCAGACCACATGGGTTCATCAAACTATGTTCTATCTATCTTTCAGTTCAATAAATTGACAGTTCCTCCAAAACTAAAGAATATTACTTTATACTTTTGAAGAAGAAATGAAATTTGAATTTGTTGAACAGAGCACGACCCTTCAATGACGAAGAAGACACAGACGAGATTTGGCACAAAGAGCATCAGCAATGGATTGCCAATAATAGGAAAGGGAATGAGCCACTTGAAAGAATAAAATACATTCCTTACGTGTTGTCCAAATACATTCAACTGAGTGTGGGATTGAATATCAGAGTGGGATCAAAATGGATGAAAGAAGTCGGAAGCAGTCAAGATACATTTGTGTGAGTGCGGTACCTAAACTGGTTTTAGAGGTTATGAATTGAGAGCCTAGTCCACACTATGTCAACCAGAATCATTGGAAAATTATTGTTTGACAAAGTAGAATGTTTGCTCTTTTCTCATATTCTAGAAGATGTTTTTTTTTTAAGATTAGGTCTACATCTTGAAGACTCCATTTACAGAGTACAAGTTAAATCTGGCCATGCAATATTAGTCTTGAGATTTGGTATTCATTACGAACTATGCATATCATTATGCTAATTCATGAGTAATTTTACTACCGTACTATGCAGTCAAATATTTGAGTAGAAAATTAAAATATTTTACTCACTGAGCAAATGACCGTTTCCGACCGCATGGGTACATCATCGGTGCTGATTAGATCGTTAGTTGTTGGTTCTTGTAAATAGTAGCGGGCTGGCTTGTCATTTTTGAAAAGAAGCCAAATAGGGTGTGGGATCTGAAGTTTGTTTGCTCATTAAATATGTTGTGTCTATTGTTTTTTGTGTTTTGTAAATTTCAAATTGTTTTGAAATATTCAACTCACTTATTTTTTGAATGAGTGATTTTCGTTGATGAGGGGATTGGCAAATGATGATATTGTTTTTTTATACCATATTTTGAATATCTGTCCTGTCTGTACTGTCTGTCCTATGAAGTATGTGTCACAGTCTGAGCAGTTCAGTTTGTAAATGCCTGATAAATTATAATTGTTGGTGGAATGAGGTGAAGTGACATTGAATGGTAATGAGTGTTTCGTTCTGTTCTTAGTTTTGAATGATACATTATTTCCAGTTTTATGAAGGTTGTAGCCGATTTTATTTGAGTGAGAGTAGAAGTAAGTGAGAGTAATGAGTTTGTCAGTTTTGTTAGGTGTGGATTGTGTTTTTGTTTTTAGTTTTGAATAGGAGTCTGTCAATCAGGTCATGGTCATATCCGTTAATTTGGGCAATGTATTTTATTGTGATCTGCTCTTTTTAGTAGTTTGGGTTAAGAATAAGATGAATTTCAATCTGTGAAGGAATAAACGGAAAGCTGCGAAGGGTGCTTGTACAGAGGAGCATCTTATACTCGACGATAGTCACCGTTGCAGAATCTAATCCATGCTAAAAAATGGTGATATTCACGTGACTCCAATCCATCATACATCATTCTAAAGCATTTGTTTGATTTTGCAATGGTGATTATCATAATATTTCAGGGAGGTAGACAACCGTCTGAAAAAATGTTTTTTTTTTATGGTATCTTATCAGTAAAAAAGAGTGATATTAGCCAGAATCTCAATGTACTTGAACATAATACACGAAGCTGAGGAGATAATTTCTTGGCGAGTCACAATAGTTAGTTATTTGAACAATAAACTAGTTATATTGGAAGGGAATTCTCTAATGCTACAGGTTCTATCTCTAAAATAATGCAGGCAACACTTTAAATTAGCACTTGCACTTTATTAACACAACTTATTCACAGCTAGTAATGATCAGTTATTTCTTACACAAAATAAGCAATCAGAAGCAGATAAATCGATAATGTTCAGCTAATAAATAATCTACTATATTACTGTACAAAAATTAATCACCAACTGTTAAAAAATCAAATATTAAATAATAACTTCCTGGATTTCTTGTTCCATGACGAACTGCGTTGTTAATATTAACTTTTCATGTGAAATTTAACGACTTGCAGTCAAATATTTGTTAAGAATAAGTATAACTCACTTAATCTGTAGGCCGTGTAGCTTGTCTTGCCGAATTAAATTCCTGGATTTCTTGTTCCATGACGAACTGCGTTGTTAATATTAACTTTTCATGTGAAATTTAACGACTTGCAGTCAAATATTTGTTAAGAATAAGTATAACTCACTTAATCTGTAGGCCGTGTAACTTGTCTTGCCGAATTAAATTCCTGGATTTCTTGTTCCATGACGAACTGCGTTGTTAATATTAACTTTTCATGTGAAATTTAACGACTTGCAGTCAAATATTTGTTAAGAATAAGTATAACTCACTTAATCTGTAGGCTGTGTAGCTTGTCTTGCCGAATTAAATTCCTGGATTTCTTGTTCCATGACGAACTGCGTTGTTAATATTAACTTTTCATGTGAAATTTAACGACTTGCAGTCAAATATTTGTTAAGAATAAGTATAACTCACTTAATCTGTAGGCCGTGTAGCTTGTCTTGCCGAATTAAATTCCTGGATTTCTTGTTCCATGACGAACTGCGTTGTTAATATTAACTTTTCATGTGAAATTTAACGACTTGCAGTCAAATATTTGTTAAGAATAAGTATAACTCACTTAATCTGTAGGCCGTGTAGCTTGTCTTGCCGAATTAAATTCCTGGATTTCTTGTTCCATGACGAACTGCGTTGTTAATATTAACTTTTCATGTGAAATTTAACGACTTGCAGTCAAATATTTGTTAAGAATAAGTATAACTCACTTAATCTGTAGGCCGTGTAGCTTGTCTTGCCGAATTAAATTCCTGGATTTCTTGTTCCATGACGAACTGCGTTGTTAATATTAAATTTTCCATTAATATTAACCATCACTTCAAACACTTCCCAAAATTCACAAACCCAACATACCTATTAGACCAATTGTAAACTACCAAGAAGCACCTGCCTATAAACTAGCAAAACACATAGATCAAACACTGAGAAAACTAATTAATATCAACAACAACACATACATAAAAAACAGTAGCGATCTTATCGCAAAAATAAAAGACACACAAATTCCTCACAACTCCACTCTTGCATCTTTCGATATAACAAACCTATACACCAACATACCTGCCAATGAAACAATAGAAATAATACAGACATCCTTATTCACAACAACACAGCTACAGAACATATAAATGAAATAATAGACATCCTAAAAATCATCACTCAACAAAATTACTTTACCTTCAACAACAAATTCTACTCACAACCTGATGGACTGCCAATGGGCTCACCAATCTCAAGCGTATTTGCTGAAATCTATCTCCAACACTGCGAAAACACTCATATACTCTTTAATAACAAATTTTCACAGAACATAATATACTGGCACAGATATGTAGATGATGTTCTATTGCTATACAGAGGAAACAAAAGACAATGTGAACAACTTCGATCATACATAAACAAAATACATAAGAACATTCAATACACAGCTGAATATGAGCAAAACAATTCAATAAACTTCCTAGACCTCTCAATTACAAAGAACACAAACCAACAACACAGCTTCAACATCTACAGAAAACCAACAATGACAGATACCCTAATGCACAGCACCTCCAATCATCCAACACGACACAAACACTCAGCATTCAGGTCAATGCTACACAGACTCAACAACACACCGCTATCCACCGACAATTACCACACTGAACTAAATACAATAAAATACCTAGCACAAGAAAACGGCTACAAACACGACCTAATTGACAAACTCAATCATAAAATAAGAAACAAAAAACAAAACACCAACACCACTGACAAAAAATACATCACAATGACATACATTAATCCACAATCAAACAGACTAGCAAAAATCTTCAAAAAAAGCCGGCCACACCATCTCATTCAGAACAAAAAACAAAAAATGCACTTACACTCAAAACCACACTGAACACAAACAAATACGATCTCCCAGGGATCTACAAACTGAACTGCTCTGATTGTAACAAATTCTACATAGGACAAACAGGCCGCACATTCAAACAACGTTACAAGGAACATTTTCAAGCCCTGACATCAAAAGCTGAATCGAATTTTGTCGATCATATCATTCAAACTGGACACACTTTTACTGACATCAGTACCAACCTACACATTCTACATATAAAATCTAAAGGACACGAACTCAACACCTTGGAACAATTTGAAATATACAAACACACCACACACAATAAACAAAACATTCTCAATGAACAACTAAATTTTAAATCTCACAAACTTTTTGATCACATTTTACAAAAACCACAACACTTCTAACCAAAAAACTGACGTGATGATCTAGGAACCCAATTAGTTTATTAGTTAATTGCCTCTGAAGATGGATCTCATAGATTCGAAAGCGCTCGGCCTACAGATTAAGTGAGTTATACTTATTCATAACAAATATTTGACTGCAAGTCGTTAAATTTCACAAGAAAAATTAATAAATAATAACTGTTTAATAATTCAAGATGAAACGTCTCAGGATAACAATTAAACACTCTTGAATCACTGAATAACTGTTAAAGAAGCCTGAATAATAATCTGTCACAATATACTGCGATTATCACTTTTACACACAACGATTGTACTGCCGTTATGTCAACAAAATTCCAGCAATGAATGAAACTGAGTGTTCGCTTTATATAGGTTTCATCATTTCTATCACTCTAGAAAAAACAAGAGGGATCTCTATTTTTCTATCAAATTTTAAAGTAAACAGATAAGACATTCTCCAATTTTCAAGACCATTCTAATTACCAAGATAAGAACCGACCAGAACTCTCGAGATGGATTGTATGGCATGATGGGGCAGGTGAAGAGTGAAAAAACACGCTGCTTATCGATAACTGGTAGACAATATTGACACAGCAGCAATTCCGCTGAAAATTCCTGTCCGTTCTTCCTTGCATTCCATAACAATAACAAGATACTCCAGAATGATTCAAATCGCAATATTGTGGTTACTAGTGAATAAAAATGGTAATATAATTTATTGTTGATCTGGCTTGACATTTCTTATACTCCATAACCAATACTTTATAATTGAACAACAAAAAAAAATATTAGTTAATTTCAGAATAAAATGTAGTCACAACCTACAAGTCTCAACTTGTTGCTTTTAAAAGCATCCAAAAAAATCTTTGTGTAGACTACTATCTTACAGGGGTGGACCCTGACATTTGATTTTGCTTATATGGCGGGGGGGGGGGGGCTTTTCCGAACGGCGGTCTGAGATTTTTCTGATCTTATTTTTTGCAAAATTAGCCCTATCCCCCACATAATAATTGTTTACAACAAAAATTTACTTCCATAATTTTGCTATTTTTATCTCTCAAACAGCTTAGATATGCCAAAAACTGCCAATTCTTGTAAATCTAAATGTTTGGGCCCAGAATAATCTATTTTGGGAGATTTAGTAGTCTAGAAATTTCAGTTTCTGGGATCACTCAAGACCAAGTGAAGCTTTTAAAATTTCCCCCCAAAAAGAGCAAGAATTGATATTTTCAAAATGTTATACAAAGTCTCCCTTCCCCATTACTGGGGTCAGTCATACAGCTGCGAACGAAGAGAGCATGCTGACTTAATTGCCTGATCTGTTGCCCTGTCTAGACTATTAAAAGGCAAGCATAGCAAGTCGACAACTTTTACAACAAATTCTTACTCATTTTAGGGTATTTTGTTGTGTATCTCAATAGCTACAGTAGTAGAAGACTTGTAACAATTTTTGGTGGATTTTTCTGCTCTTTAAACATAAAACCTATTCAATACCACATGAATGGGAGCCCTAGAGATTCAGAATAAATTACCAATTTAGTCAAGTCAAATCAGCACTAATTTTAGGCTAGAAAGAAAAAAATTCTATCTTGGATAAAAATTGGTTGAAAAACGTGAAACGTTGAAAACGAAAATAGAAAAACGGGCTGAATAGCATATTAAATGTCTCCAAGAATCCTAGCTTGGGCCGCAATCTTGGAAAAACTGTAAACATTTTCCAACATCATTTTTTTTTCTTATAATGGAGGTCGAACTATGCTTCAGACAAAAAATTCCTTGTGTGTTTTTAAAGACAGACACATTTCTAAAACTTTGACACCAATTACACCCATATATCTTTATTAGGACAGTTCTTCAAAAAAAAATTAGCTACAGTTTTTCAAAATATTGGTTATTTTTTGGAAAATTCAAAATGTTCTATTTTGTATCTTAAACAGCTGTATCTCACTAATGGCGAGACCTGAGTGTGTAACTCAAAATCCCTCTTGGGGGGGGGGATTAAGTTTTCTACAATTTGAAACTACTTGCATGCACCTCCATAGACCCCTAAAATTTAATTTGATAGCTATAACAAATCGTCCAAAAAGGGGGGATTGGTAATTATTATCCAAAAATTGGTTTTCAAGACTTCAAGCTATCAGAAGCTCTTTGTGGTCACCCAAGAATTCGATGGGATTTTCCAGGGGGAAGGGGGGCTACAAGCTCTTGCTGAATTCCGGCACCGATTAGCCTACTATTATTATATTATATTACATAATTATATTATATGAACTATTATTACATATTATTGTATTGAAACAATCATGAAATGTACCAGGACTGTTGCTTGAGCCAGTTAATTTACTTGAGAAATATCAACATTTTGATGAAGACCCCAGGTCCTTGGGGGGGGGGGGGGGATCTCAAGCCCCCGAAGCTCCCCCTGAGTGCACCACTGCTATCTTAGAATAAAATCTATCTTATCACATAAGGCGATGAGTTTAAAAAAATATATATTGTATGTTTAAAGGTGCTCTGCTGCTAAGAAAAACTATGATGAGGATGAAATTCTAACAAGAATAATTATGTTTCAAGATTATGATGAAATTTTATTGGACAAATATACAATGAACAGCTATTTCACAATAAAAACGACAGAAATCCTTGAATGTACAAATGGAGCAGTAAGTTTTTATTATTATTATTATTTTTTTTTTGTATCAGGAAGGTCCTACCGATTTCATGTTGAGATGGTACTGTACATTGATACCAAAATTTCCCAGTAGTTCAGTAAATCATTCTTTAGCTATTTGGATTCAAAAACAGCCCTAAAGCTTCTATCACACATGCCTAGCAGTTGGGTAACAGGTTGTTGGGCCATATTTATGAACGTTACTTCAACCCACACATAGCTTGAATGAAAGAGATACTTACATAAGTGTTTCTTATACTGAAAGTGTCACTTGAGAAAAATCCATATTCATAAATATTATATAAACTTAAAAAACTCATCCCTCTAAAAAAACATCCCTTGCCATATCATTCAATCAAATTTGCATCCATAACATAACATGGCCCCCAAAGGCAGTGACAACAAATCTAACGCAAACTTAATAGTGGCTTTAGATCCTTAACAGGATTCCGACCCAAATTTGGAATCAAAATCAGACCATAGCACAGGAGACCACAATCCACAATTTCTCCATTTTCAGAAAAGTAACTCATACCGATGTAATCATACCACATCACTCATGTCACCCTATATCCCACAAACTTGCAACTTTCAAGGGTATGATTTATAGAGCTTTAACTATTCCAATGAGCAAACAACACTTTGAAAAAGAGATTAGTACAATTAAACAGATAGCTATTACAAATGGATATGAGGAGATCATTGTTGATAAAATTTTAAAATAAGTAGGAGACTATCAATCAGTGCTAGCATTTCTGTAACTGATACTGGGGAAAGGTCATGGATAACGGTACCTTATCTTGGCCCAGTATCTGATAAATTAGGGAAAGAATTACAAAAGAATGGTTTGATGTAGCTTTTCAAACCAAACCTATTTTAAAGAGTTTATTCGGGTGTAGTAAAGACAAAATTGATATCTGGGATCTGGAATAAATGTGGGGTTTATAATAAATTATTATAAGTTGAATTGCAGTGACTGTAATGCTTATTATATTATGTGGGTCAGACCAGTAGAAGTTTCATATGTAGAATAAATGAACATATCAGGGATTGGAAAACCCAGAAAGGAGATTCAAATTTTGCAGAACATCTCATTAATAATGGGCATAAGTTCAAGGCTGAAGAAAATATTGAATTTCTGCATTTGATTGGCAAAGACTAAAGATTGATCCCACTCCCAAGTAACAAACACAAATAAAAGAAGCCATCAATCGTACTCAACACATCATTCCTCACAGCCACAAAAAGTACCTCAAGCACATAAATCCATCAGCACCAAAACTGAATGCCTTACCAAAAATTCACAAAGCAGATATTCCCATCAGACCTCTCATAAATCACACACAAGCACCTACACACAAATTAGCAAAACTCCTAGATAAAACAATAAGACAGAACATAACATTCCATCAGCACACAGCAGTAAAAAATAACATAGACCTGATAGACAAACTACAAGAAGCCATATACCACACGAGATTTCTATTGTAGAATGGTAGATACCTGCGATTAAAAAATCGAGTATATCGAATGTAGATTTTAGGTATGTTGTATTTTATTATATTTGTGAGAAATGAAAATTAACAGCTCAACTTGGCAGACGACCAGCTGGTCATGTCAAAAAATATATATTTTGTAATTATTCATTCATTGTGTTATGTTTCTTTTGGATGTTCAATAAAATATATTTCTATTCTATTCTATTCATATACCACACAATTCCGCACTATCTTCTCTTGACATTACAAATCTTTACATCAATGTGCCCATACATGAAACACTTCTTCACCTTAAACAAATGCTCATCCAAAACAACACACCACCTGAACAGAAAATTTAGATCTCACAACACTAGTTACCTCACAAAATTACTTCACATACAATAATAAATTCTATTCACAACCTCATGGCCTTCCTATGGGTTCCCCAATTTCTTGCATCCTAGCTGAAATCTTTGTCCACAATATAGAACAGAAACATATCCTACATAATACAGACAAAATCATCAGCTGGCACCGATATGTTGACAACTTTAATTCTATACAAAGGCTATAAAAGACAAACTGAAATATTCCACTTCAATCTCAATAAAATCCATCCCAATTTAAAATTCATTTTAGAACTTGAACACAATAACTGTATCAAATTCTTGGACATCACTTTAACAAAACAGAAACATTCATTCTAAACATTTAAAATTTACAGGAAGCCCACAACAACTGATACAGTAATCCATAACACATCAAATCTCCAAACTCAACATAAACACACCACTTTCAATCATATGCTCCACTGACTAACAAACAATTCTATGTCAAAAGAAGATTACAACAAAGAATTGAATATATTATAAAATACATAGCACAACAGAATGGTTACAAACACACACTAATAGACAAACTACTGTACAGAATAATAACAAAACCAATCACTTACACCAGCAACAAACAGGATGACAACCCCCATACATTCATCACACTTACATACCTCAACTACAAAACTCACAAAATAGCCACATCATTCAGGAAAATCAAATATAAAATAGCTTACAGAAAAACTAACTCACTCAAAAAACACCTGCATTCTCAGACATCTCAAAACAAGTACAACAGATCTGGAATTCACAAATTAAAATGCAATGACTGCAACAAGTTCTATATAGGACAAACTGGCAGGACATTCTCCACTAGATTCAAAGAACACACAAGAGCCATCTCACACCCAAACACACATTTCACTTTTGCTGAACACATCATTTCAACAGGCCACAGTTATACAGACATTGACACTAATTTAGACACACTAAACTTCACTCACAAAAGCCAGAAACTCAATGTTTTAGAACAATATGAGATTTACAAACATGCAAAGCAGCAACCTGACATTATTTTAAATGATCAACTTAACATGATCACATACCCTCTTTGACAAAATAATCCCAATTTCAAACCTCTCGCTTACTCATCCCCCCACCCCTTCCCCCTTCCAACATCAATAACCCTCAAACTCATGCCTTAAATCAGTGTACTGTGGGTCGTCTGATGATGCTCTTGACAACAGAGTGAAACGGCCATCACGCCATAATGTGAGTCAATTTCCACTTAAAAGTGTTTTTTAAGTTTACATTACGTATTAGTGGAAACAAGATATGGATCTTCAACATAAACGTTACTTGACTTTCATCAGATGTCTGTTATTGAATAGCAATTCCGAAAGTGTCATTTGAAATGACGTCACTAACAATTAAGACGTCACGCGCAGCAGCCAATAGGAACGCGTTATTAGCATTTTGTTCAATATAAACAACAGATTCCGGGCTATTGCTTTTGTAATTGTTATCGGCAATAGGCTTGATTATTGGAAAACGCAGACTCTTCTCATCAAAAGAGAAGGAATTTCTCGAACAATTGCTCCTGCAATTTCCAACGCTATTGTAAGCAAAAAGACAGATGGTTCTAATAACAAAAAAAAGAATGAAATATGGACGCAAATTGAACAAGAGCTCAACACTTTTGGCGATCATAGCCAGGTAAGCTTTGTTATTTTACATATTTCTAAGGTTACATTAATTTATTCATAATTATTAATTCGAAATGTTCATGATATTATTTAGAAAGCGATACCATAAAACCATTGATAGCGATACAGTCGCATTGTCAAATAATGTGAGTATAAAACAGGATTAAGCTTTATTTTCAAGGCTGTAACTTACTTTCTCAGATGTGGCTCTGCAATGCGTATTTCAATGATGATGATTGTGAAACATAACTTACAAAATTCAACTTAGATAATGACCTGTACGAATTTAGCACTTAAATCTATAGCAGCAGAATAGAATAACAACATGATCATTTGAATTTGTTTTTTATCATATATTTTTTAAATTGGAAAATAACTAGAAATGAATGTTACAAAAGTTGAAGATTATACAAATTGCAAGAGTGCAATCAACTATTGGAATAATTCCCAGTTAAAACCAATTCAGTAACATTTTAGTTTGATTTTTTAAATATTTTTCTTCAGTTTTTCTATATAATTACCGTATAATAGAGAAATTTCCATTAGAATTGATTTTATAGAACTGATTAGTTAAAATACTCATGACTTGAGTTTGCTAGTAAAACTTGGAGAAAGGAAGCGTTGAAATTGTTATACATACCTTGAAAAAATATTGGACTTCAAATGCTCATACAAACACTACTGTCCTAATTTGATGCCGCGTTTAGGCTGCGGCCACACGAGCGTTTTTTCACACACAAACGCAGCATGAAAACACGCTCGAAAAATGAGCAGCATTAAAATGTAATGGAGTATGCCACACGCAGCTTTTTTTCCGCTACTGGAGATTTTAGCAGGCGCGTCGGGTTATAGAAACCTGATGGTACCATCGTACCTGACCTGCTATTTCTACCTGAAGACCTGTCACGGAAACCCTTCTATTGTCTAACTTTACTGCTCCTACACATCACGGCTATTGTTAGATGTCTTGGGAATTACCCAGGCGTGGTGGCACCATCCAGTTTAGGGAGGGACATTTTAATATTTCAGTTGATGGACAGTAGAAGTGAATATCAGTCGACTCTATCTGGTTCATTTCTATCTGGATCATGGATTTCAATTTCGAAAGTCTAACAGCGTTGAAAAACCAACATTTTTGATAGATTGGTCAATCTACATCACTGTCATTCCGAAGTGGAATGGAAACTGTAATAGAACTGCATAACCAAACCTTTCCTAACCTGACTAGATGTGACTGAACCACCTCAAATTTACACCACCGACAAATTTAAAACCACCAACAAATTTACAGAGGTGGTTCAGTCAGATCTAGCCAGGTTAGGAAAGGTTTGGTTATGCAGTTCCATTCCAGTTTCCATTCCACTTCGGAATGACAGTGATGTAGATTGACCAATCTATCAAAAATGTTGGTTTCGAATTCGAAGTGAATGAAGTGATCATCAAAAAGTAAATAGTTGCTAGATTTTATAGTTGGAGAGCAGAGATCAAAAATGGCCCTTAAACAATCTGGTGGTGCCATCGAAATGTTTACCTCCGATATTCATAGCTATTGTTTTGTTTAACAATGAGTGACCCTTTGAAAAAGGGATCGGCCAGACCTTCATTCCTAGAATTAGGGATCCTCCTCCGATGGTACCACCAGGTTTCTATAACCCGGCGCGTCTTCAAGGTCGCCCGCCGGAGAATAGGCTGCGGTCTATTTTTGGCGCTGAATTCCATGCTCATTCACTGGCCACACGAGCGGGAATAACACGCAGCGTCAGTAGTCCTCGTCTGATATTGCTTGATACCTAGATGGAGTACCTAGATAGTGAAAGAATTATTTTGGAGGTTCAGCAGAACCCCTGTGTTTATGACTGCAAACATGAAGATTTTAAAAATCGGCAACTGAGGAGGATTGCGTGGATGAATATCTCCAAGAATGTTGTAGAAGAGCAGTGAGAAGATATGAACACAGAAATTAAAGAAAACAGGTGAGTTATCTTACTTTATTTATGATTAAAAAACAATCTTGAACATGTAAAAAATATGCGAAAAAAAATTCATTAGATGTTTTTAATTATTTTCAGAATACAACAATGGTTTTACTTTGAACATCTTTAACTTACATCATCACGAATTATTTTCCACAGTTAGTGCATTTTTGAAGAAAATATTTCAAACGTTTTTATTTTGTAAAAAAATATATGAGACTAATAAAGTCATAGTTTTCCTCTAATAATCTTTTAAACTGATATTGAAACTATAAAAATAAATTCAGCAATCACGCGAATACTGTGCTGTGGTATGGAAAAGAAGCTACATTTACCGCGTGAAAAAACGCACGTGTGGCCATACATGTAGCGGGATTTCAAGCAGCAGGAAAATATAAGCTACTATTACTGCGTGAAAAAACGCTCGTGTGGCCGTAGCCTTACGCGTTGCCAGTAGCTGATACAAGTCCACTGGTGCCAGTCAACTTTCTTGTCCATTGGCAACGTGTAAACGCGACATTACAATACTTACATAGAATGGTTTTTCTAAAGAAATGCATTATTTTTTTCGCAGTTTGTGGAATCCACGGAGTTAGAAATATGTAGTAGAAGTACCGTTAGTAGACAATGTTCCTCCTAAAGTAGACAATGAGCCAGATTTTGAACCAAGTATGATATTATCTCACTCATGATAATTCAAACCAAGATAATTTATTAGTAATAATAATATCGTGTGACCTGGCTGGCTCAGGTCTGGTGTCAGAGTTATCAGGTCGCACCTGAATAAGTTCAGGGCCTCTGACGTGACTTAACGACTGTTTTTTTTAGTAATAATAAATAAATAAGTTTTAGTTTTTAATTACTTCTGGAATAAATTGAACTAGAGAAATTTATTAGTGGGAAATCATTAATTTTTTTTTCAAAACAAAATTAGCAATACTTTTTTGTTTTAAAATAATGTTATATTTATTATATTTATTCTATGAGAATTAGAAAAAATGTTTAAATTAATGTAACAATAATTTACACATATTATTGAAACCTTTAATTATTTCATTATTTGATTTCAGAAGAGGTATTGCAGTCAACACAGTGCACAAAAAAAGAAAGCAAACCGATATTTTGAGAGATACTCGTAAGTTGGAGGAAAAGGTAAAAAGGGCACAAACATTGAATCGACGACAAGAGACTGTACACACACTGATGAGAGAAGCTTGAGAATGAGATGAAGTTTGCCAGAATAAAAATGATGGTGGTACAGTATGAAATGCGACAATCAGAAGAATTATTTCTTTTTGATATGTCACGAGGCCAGGAGGCAAAGCAGTATAAGGAAGCATCCTGTTTAGACCTCACTCGCAAAAAGCAGGACATGGAACAGTCAGAAAAAGCTTTCCTTGTTGAAATTTCGCACAAAGAGAGAAAATGGGAGCTTGAATTACAAATTATAAAAAATCAATTGAAGTCATTTTTTATCAATAATTCTGTATTCCTTATTATTCAATAAATTATTTTTGCCATTATGCTTTCTTATTGTTCTATATAATGTGAAGCTATTGTGAAACTACATACTGTACTGTACCGTCAAGTGAGGATTCAAGCAAGCTATCTCCCTCACATGACTAGTACGGTTTTTGCTTAAGAATTGAAAGTGACACTTTGCTTGAAAGTATTACTTTTGTTCAAGTTGTGATTCATAAACACGGATTTCAATCAAGTGTGGCTTTTTAAGAGTCGCTTTCCGAAAGTAACCCTCTAGAAACGATCATAAATACGGCCTGTTATTTACACAGTTGTAGGGACATTGTATCATATGTAGCACTTCACACTCATCCATTTTTTTAAATTATATGTTACAATTTAATTATGCTGGGTTATTGACACCGGTTACTGATGCCAGTTATGTGTGAAACAAGCCTTAGGGCTGCTATTGATTTAATAGCTACTGATTGTAATCACCTACACGATTTTAGAGAAAAATAGCTTTCCATGATAGGTTATGTTTGAGCTACCTAAATATAGGGGTTGTAAAGCCCTAGCAACATGAACACAGATAAAGAAATAAGATTGAGAAGCTTATTTCAGATTGAGATTGTTTTGGGCGCTGCAATAGTGGGATCTGCATGAAGAGGATGGCACCATAAAAGTGGTACAATATTGTTCAGGATTTATTAAATTAAGGGTTTACATTGGCCAAATACCTTATTATCTAAAATATACCTGTCACGTGAAGATCTTATAGTAGCCATTGCTTTATTCTTCTTGAAGATTGGAAGACAGAAAGGTGCAGATAACGTGAATTTGATCACTGTATTCAGTATGAAATATGAAGCCAATTTAACTAAATAATTACTGAATTTAGATTGTTTTAACACATTGAATTTGAGCTGAAGAAAATAACTTGAAGCATGCATGCTGCGACAAATAACAGGAACCAGACCAAAGAAGCACAGCTGACATGATATTGTAAAATGGCTATGGGAACGGGGAATTGGCTGTATCTGGAACTCACTATATCTGTGTTAAATGCCCTATGCTTATAAAACTGTTCTGAGGAGGAATTCGGTATATGTGTCGACTAGGGGAATTCCCTATATCTGGAATTCACTGTATGTCAGCCGGAGGAATTGCCTATATCAGGAACCGGCTGTATCGTCGCTAGCGGGAACTCACTATATCTGACGTCACACCTACGTCACAGCGTACTGTGACGGTTGCAGGTGGGTCTCCTTCACAGCGTACTGTGACGGTTCCACAACTCCAGGTGGAGCCAACGATACGGCGATAGAATACCAACACTATTCATTCATCTACCCCAGTGATAGACAAACTCTGTCGGTGAGCTCGCGGCTTAGCGCGCCCTGCTATTTTAAATTAACATAATTAATATGTTTTTTTAATACGTTTTTTTACTTGGCCATTGTTAATATAAAAGCCAATTGCCACTGACTGACTGATTCATCACTATTTCTTGTAAACCATGCGGCTAGAAGTTGAAATTTTGTGCACATGTTCAGTTAAGATCCCTAGATGCATACTAAGAGCAGGTTTTACCTGAAATCCCACAGTTGACTTTTTTAATTACTAACCACCTTTTTTTAATCATTGTTATTAATTAGAATTTATACTTATAACCTATAAATAATTTTTTATATCATATTTTTATTCACCAAACATTACAAAAATTCAATTTGCATACGTTTCTGAATACAATATGGCACAGCCAGCAAAGAGAAACTTGCGAGCTAGCTACAAGTTCATTATAATACAAAAAAAATACATGAAAAAAATACTGACTCTAACCTATCTGGTGAAGCCAGAAAAGCTAATTACCATTGGCCGACTGACTCATCACACTTTCTCGAAAACCATGTGAAATTTCCAGCATTTGGGACCAAAAACAACAATTTTTCAAAATATATTTTATCACCGTTTCTCAAGAACTATGTGGCCTTATAAGTTGAGTATCCAGGTTCATTTAAGACTCTAGTTAAGCAAAATTTTTACCAGGTGTGAATATGTATTACTTTTAAAATTTGGTTGCGTATATATCTCCGCCTCCCATCAGTGGTTTTAGTTGGACAGCTAAAACGTGGGAAGCGATCCTGCTGGCTAGTCATATAATACTGTATATTATGGTAGCAGAGCCATTTCCTTCGCAGATACCATTTCCTTTGCAAATTTTAATACAGCAGAACTTTTACATGCAAAGTGACATTGTTGAACTCAAACACTCGCTAGGGGGGTGTATACATTTATTGTTGTGCATGTCCACACAGTTGATCTGTGTAATAAGGCGCTTACTAACGCCATTCCCTTTCGAAAAAAAAATTTGTCCAGACATTTGCTAACAATAGCTAATAGCTTATATGCTTCATGTTTATGAATTGATTGGAATGATTCATTTTCCTCAAAATTTCCATCATAATTATTTTTCCAAGATATTTCTTTTGATAAGAATTGTAGAACACTAAATTCTAAATTCGACAAGCCTAAAAGCCAATTCTTGCAGCTGGTCAAAAATGAACCATTTTTTGTATTTTGGAAAGTTGCTATTACCAAGTACTTTATGTACAAATATCTTGAAAAATAGCACATTTTTAGAGCCTTATTATACAGAAACACTACAGTCGCGGGTCACAATTTTAGGCTAAATTAAACCAGCCCATGCTGGAGGGGGTGAACATTTATAACAAAATTAGAAAAATTATTAGAATTTATTAATTTCGAATTCCTCTAATTGCTATTACTGTTGTCAATATCCGCCATTGCGGAAGTCTTCAGTATAAAGTAATAGCAATTAAAGGAATTTGAAATTAATAAATTCTGTTTATGTATATTTGTCAATTTATTCAATTGTCAGTCACTTCAAACTAAAATTATTAGATAGGCTTGCATTAATAGGATAGCTGAAAATTTTTATAAATAATAGAGATAGGAAAAAAATATCAACAAAAGGAATTTTAAAATATACATCTCATCATATAAACAATCGATATACTTTAAAATAAATTAGATACTGCCATAAAATAAGGATGAATATAGAATATGATGGTTGATCTATGGATACTACTACACTAGCGGCCTGGCAAGGGGGGCGGACCGCACCGCGTTCCAGCCCTAGGGTGATGACAAAAAGCTGATATAATATA
Source organism: Conomelus anceps (assembly GCA_948455865.1). Taxonomy (NCBI): domain Eukaryota; kingdom Metazoa; phylum Arthropoda; class Insecta; order Hemiptera; family Delphacidae; genus Conomelus; species Conomelus anceps. Next base: position 152,682,995 of record OX418216.1, read on the forward strand.
ATGATTATACATGATTGTATGCATATAATGATTATAATTTCAAAATTTGAATCAAATAATGTGATTTGTTAAACTTTGGTGCTAATATGGACTCTAAATAAGTGAACCTATAAATGTTATCAAATGGTTCGCGTATTCTCCGAGGCTGGACCAAAACACTTATTAGAATTAATTTTGACCGATAATGCGGGATAAAATTATTGTATTAAGTGCCTAGAATCGCTTAGAGAGCGTGTACGAAGGGATTATTTTCGTAATTTTTCCCCCGGGATAGGATTTTAAGACCACTCTTATATAGAAAAGTTCAATAATTATTGTTTATTTTCAATGTATTTTTTTCTCTATGTTTTGTGTACTTTCATCACATATTATATGATTGAATGAGCTAGTCCTATGTTTTGACTCATGACTCGAGGCTCGCGATTTTGTCTGTATGTTTGTATGTTCGATGATAACTTTCGAATACTTTGACCAATCAAATCAAATCAGAAATGGTTTTATTTCTCCTTCAACAAATACAATATGTATGTAGGTAAATTAATATAAAATACAAAATAAACAAAAAAAAAACGTATACAAAATATAGTTAGAGAGCAAAAAATTCCTCACATGGGCCTTACGCCTGTGTGTGTGAAGAAGAGTCCGCGTCATCATTACAAAAGAGTTTATTATAGAAGAATAAAAAAAAACTCTGTTGAAAAATAAATATTACTTTAAGCTGAAAAAAACCTGGGGGAACTTAAAAAAAGGCTTCCGGAAGGCGGAAGCAGGAAGGATCCCCCATCCATCAAACACGCGAATTATGGGCACAACTGAGAAAGAGTAGTAGTTTTTAGATTAGCTTCTGCCAAGAGCACCCTATTCGAATATTTCGGGATTTTCCAATTAGCCAATTTTCTAGAGAGCTACGACAAGCAATTGTATGGAGCCCAAACATTACTAGAATAACTTGCAATTGCATTCTGAAGGAATTAAATTAGAAATTTTTTCAGAGGCCTGGCCCGAGAGTACATTCTGGTTTATGAGCTTTTTCCTCACCTGACAATATAATTATTATCATAAAAGTATGAGGAAATTTAATTGAAAACACACTTAATATTTGAAATATCAAGGAAACTACATTTTTAAACAGTTTAATTTGTTTAATATAATTTTGTAATAGATATATTTTTATTAATCACCAGTTATTTGATTAACATTATTTGTTTTAAAACAAACTAAATATAATTACGAACCAAGCCTAGTGGAGGTCATTTCCAGTGAAAATATATATTTAGATTTATGTATTTTGCTTAAACGGCCTCATTGGACTCAATCAGTTTCTTGTCCTCCTTGATAAGTTCTCTTTCTGCATTGTCCAGTACTTCTACATTCGTTTTGATTTTCTCTATCAGTTTTTATCTATAAATACCCTTTGTACAATATGTCAGTTGTTTATTTTTTATATGAATATTGTTTTTATTTCTTCAAGTTTCTTTAAATTTTCGGCGTAGATTTCCTGGGTTATTATCAGTTATAACATATTATGGTTTTATACCAAGTCATTATAGACTTGGATCCCAGGGGGTCCACATGGAATACTATGTGGACCACCTTCTTTCCAAGAGCTTTTACACAGACAGACAGTCGGACAACGGCACAATTCCAATAAGGCCCTGTTGGGTCCTTAATAAGAAGAACCAGTTATATTCTTGTTTGAAGAAAACTATGAAGATATGTAGTGACTTATGAATGTGGCAAACATAAATACTTTAATATTTGATATTTCATTAAAATCTTAATTTGTTAGTATAGTATTGATAAACAATATTTTCTCTTTTATTTGCGCGTTATTTGTTAGGCATGCGGGCAATGCTAAGCACGCTCGGAGAATTCGCCATTGGTTAGTTGTGAGTAAAGAGTGGTTAATAATGGTAAGCTTTTATTATTAAGGAGTAGTGGTGAATAAATTCGAGTGAAGAACTGTAATATATACGAGTATATTATCACCCCACTACGACACTTGAGAGAGAGTGAGAGTGAGAGTGAAAGATAGTGAGGGTGAGTGAGAGAGAATCATACTATAGAACGCCTACTTTTGTAGCCTATTGTACAATAACGCCATGCTTCATCACAAGAAACATAAAAATATAAATATGCGTGAAATAAGGAAATTAAAATGTTATGGAAGATAAATTTAGACAAGAAAGAGAGCAAAAACTCTTTAAAATCACATTCAGCTAGAAAATCACGCATCAATTAAACATGCAATCTTCTCTTGAAAAGGGAGAGGGATGGTGTGGATAGCCTACTAAATGAACTCTAATCAGAAACTCTTGACTAACAAAAGAAGCCAAATCTGTGACTTTTATGGAGGTGAAGACATTTTTTCCAGGTGAGGTATCTCCCAAACATTTTCTTTGTTTACAAATGCTCCAAATTTCTGAAATTGACTTTACGTAATATTATTGCAAATTTTACGGAAATGAACCGCGGCTTTATTTTTAATAATAATGAAGACATGAACCTAAGAGATTTGACAGGGGAAGTCAAAGATATGACACAATAAACCCTCATCACCACTTGACCTTGAAATTCCAAATTAAATAGATCTCCATTTCTTCTTTCACAAGATACAAGAGACATAATAAATTTAGCAAAGTAAAAAGCATCCTGTGTCCGTGAGTGTCGGTATGAATCGAAACAGCATGTACCATAATAGGTATGAAAACTATAGAAACTGTGTATAAATGATGATTTTTGTAATCAGATGGAGAAAAACTAAATACAAATAATAATCTACAAGCTACTCACAGGTAATTGACATGACAGAAACAGAAACAGTGATTAAGCCTGATCATGTTCTACTACACTCAAAACGCAGAACAAAATACATGAAGTATTCAATTAAATACTGTACTTAATGAGAAATTGATATAGCCTAATATTTTTTGAAGAAGCACTCATGATCATCACCACAGTACATTCTGTTTTCTCATGTTTGCTTTTTGAATTCTTATTCTTGAATTTTTGATACACAAAAACGTTGTCTTATTTTCAAGAAAAAAAAAATCATTTTAAATGAAAATAAATGAATTTTTGAATGACATCCTATTCATGAGAACAAGTTGATAAGCAACTGACATTTTATAGAATAACTATAATTTTCATAACTGTCATTAATAATAACTAGTGGCTTGTAGAGGCAAAAATCCCTGAATAAAAACACTAATCCATAAAACAAGTCATTATACTACAGTATTATAAATCAAACGAACTAACAATCAAATTAGCTATGAGTCAGAATTTCCCTGTTATTTAATTACTAGATTTTTTGTGTGAGAATAGTCTTTTTGGTTGCTTTGGTTGTTGTTATTTACAATTAATAAACAAGTTCATTCCTTCCGGAGATTTAACTCTGCTAAATGCAACATATAATTGCCCATGAGTAAATACTGGTTTACTTAGGTATATCCCAGCTTTGGCCTTGGGACTTATTGATAGTAATACAAAAAGCTATAGTCTGATTGGAAATTGTTTTCTTGACATATGGAAAGGCATATTAGGGTCTGTTGATATAAGCCTAATTCCTGGTAAAAATATTGCATTACCTTTCCAGATCCAGTTATTATTTCTAACTTTATGCACCTTCCGTAAAGGCCCATACGCCATTGACCAGGCTTAAGCCTGACCCAAGATTCATATTCCTTATCAATATCACGATAGCGCCAATTTTTAGTGTAATATAGTGTTTATGTGGTGGTATTCCTGATGGTGTGATATTCTATTGGAATATTTAAAAGTTCAATGGGTTCATCAGTAATAATTTTGTCCACAATAAAGTAGTTCTTTGCTTCTCCCTCCACATTTCCACGTTTCCAAGTATTACATTGTTAATATTATGACATTGTTCATTCAATGGACACATTATTATGTTGTTTGAAAACATATTAACGTTGTTGATAGTTATTTTTGTATGAAAAATAAAACTAATCATAGATTCATTTCTTAGCACAAACTTTTCTGGAATATCTATTATATCAACTCCTCTGTGACTAGTTAGGTCCGTTATGAGGTTTGTTTTCTGTAATAAAAAATAAGACGAAATTGTCACAACCACATTTATTAAAACTTTGAGAAACTAGTTTCGGTTGTTACACCATTATCAATCTCAATCAGAGATTGATAATGGTGTAACAACCGAAACTAGTTTCTCAAAGTTTTAATAAATGTGTTTGTGACAATTTCGTCTCATTTTTTATTATGGATACCTTCGACAATATTACCTTCGCCATTACTAAGAAAGTTTGTTTTCTGTTGTTGAAATTATTAGCTTGTCTTCTTCAATGTGAAGAAATGTAGACAAAACAAAAAATTTTTAGAACATATGTCTGTCTAAATTTAGATTATACTATCCCAAGTAACCTACATGTTAATATTGAACACTGACTTGAAGATGAAGCACGATCACAATCATAATGTATTGATGTAAACAAATCAGACGTTTTAGAATTCCAATTCTATTCTTATGGAGAACATTTTACATTATATCTAATTTTATGTTAACATTCTGGAAATTCCAATAGTTTTCCTACCATCACGGAATAGAGTCCTTTAATTTGATCCCTCTCCCATCTTTCTACAACTTGCCAAACGCCCCCAGTTTTGACGCAAAGAATAGCCTTACGAAATTAAATATATTACGGTGATGATGGCAACCGATCTAGGTTGTTGTTGTGGTGGTGCTTGGTCCACTTAGTTATCCGCCCACTTTGGCGCTGTCCACGTTCCAAGCGGTGGTAGAGTGGGGGTTCCACATATAGCGACTTCCCGATACAGCCAATTCCCGGAGAAGACACATATAGGCAGTTCCCCTTGCATGCAGATATAGTGAGTTCCCGATACAACCAGTTCCCGAAGAGTACACATATAGGCAGTTCCACTTGCAAGCAGATATAGTGAATTCCAGATATAGCCAATTCCCCCAACCCATGGCTATGTCAAAAGACTGATCACTTTAGTAGATTACAATCAAGGAGACGCTGCCAGGAAATTCTAAATATTAGGTCTCGGCCAAGACAGGTTATTCAACAGATTTATGGGTTAGTAAAGTTTTCTCTGAATTATTCCCACTTTATAATAATTAGACTTTTTTATTTGGATTGCATTTTATTCGAATTCAACTGCAGTCTTTAATAATCAACAATTCATACAAGGATGAACTCTGCCAGAGGAAATAACATAAATATTTACATTGTTTTTTAATTACTTCTATATCCATGATTGTAAAATATCAATAATTATTTTATTGCATTGTTTTGGTGAACTGATTTGAAGTGCAGCTTCTAATAGCAAATAGCTCACACTGAGCCCACTTCTACGTTTTGGAGGACACATTAAGCCCATCTGTCAGAGACCCTTAACCCAGGTGTGACCTAATAACTCCGACACCAGACCTAAGCCAGCCAGGTGATTCAATATTATTGTTTTTACTGATTGATTCAATAGTTTTTCTTTTTCAGGTGAGTTTTATCCGAGTTTCAACAGAGATTGTGGGCAAGAATGGGATAAGACGTGTTTCTTATGAGAATGGAGTCAAAGTTTTCACTCAAAAGCAAAATGATTATCTTATCACTACACACATCATTGAGCTCAAACTCATGGATCCATCTGATGGCTATAAAGTTGTGAAGTTTGGTGTGTTTTAATTTATTTAATTTCCATTTCTATGATTATTAGGAACTAATAATCATGCTTTGCAATAAGATTTAAGGCGATTTTTTAAATTAAACATGTGATATAATGGATTTCAACCATCAATAGTTAAGCGAACGAACAACTCGAAAGGGTTTTTAAAAAACAATCTTTATTCACATCCTAAAACTAAAACACTACACAGAGCACGGAGCGATGCGCTCGCTTCAAAAGAATATTCAGAACTGCCCAATTCTTACAGACTAATACAATAAAGTAGAAAATACATAGTCAGCAATAATGTTGATACAATGGGAGCAGAATATGACAGTATACCTGTGTAACTTCTCCCCCCCTAAGATTGAAGCTGTCCTCAGCGATCAAACAGAATTTTGGGCTTGGAGACAGGGCCCAATAACAAATGTTGGGGTTTGTGTAGCCGAAGCTGCATTCGCGTTGCTTCTACAATTTTTTTTAAATAAAATGAAATTTCTAATAAAATGATACATGTGAACTAAAATAAAAGCACTAAACACTATAACAAAAAATATAATAAAACACCAAATGTAATAAATATCATTATTTCCGATACTAAGTTCTTCTATTACCTGTAAAGGTTCAATATTTATGTTTGCTTCATGAATTGTATCAAATGTAAAATTTGTTTTAAACTTTTTATTTGGGATTGCTGATGGGATAGATACATCACTTTCCCAATATTCGTGCATTTTAGAATAATTAAGCAACTGTTCAGAAATATTAAGAGATAAAATCTGAGTTGACTTTGGATGTAAAGTAAAGTTCTTTTTGTCTGATGTTATAGTAGCTTTGTCAATTTTATAAAGTAAATACTGATTTATAATAGGGATAAATTTTACGAAAGAAGCAGAATCATTAATCAATAATTGTTTACAATGCACTAATTCTTTATCACTTAACACTTCACTTATACACTGATTTTTTATCACTGTTGCATTATTGCAGTAATAATTATCACTTAGAAATTCACAATTGCCGGTGAATATTTCGTTGTATCTCAGGATAAGGGAAGGATATTCATGAATAGTGGTAACCTCATTATTATGGTACACAGGATAGGATAATAAGAATAATGTTTCGTAAGTTGGTGATCGTAAAGGAAATTCGATAAAGTAGGAAATGTATTCGTTATAGATAGAACAATGAACCTTAGCCAATTGCCATAATACCTGTGGTTCGTCTGAAATTCATTTTACCTTAGAATCATCAATAATATTTGCTATTTCCTTACGAGATAAAATACTAGAATGTAATATATTTAATCTACAAAATTCTAGACTAGTATCTAAATCACTTATTTTATTAAATAGTAACATTAACGAACTGAACAATAAAGAAAATTGCTGGTTCAGCTCTATACTTGTTGTTTCATTCGAGAGAGATTTAAAATAATTAATAATTTTCAAATTATTAGAATGAATTGTTTTGACATCCGAGTTGAATTCATCAATCAGCCTTTTGTTCACTGAGAACTGTTTCTCAATATTGTGTTGTAGGCTATATTCGTTTGATTGTACTTTGAATAGGATTTTGTCATAACGTTCTTTGTCGTTTGCATCCATATTTCCAGTGACCCAAGAAATAGCGGAACCAAGCCCGTTAAATAGGCCACGCTTAATTCTATTTCTGCTGAGGCTGACATGATCTAGCTTTGCTTCAGTGTATTTTAAATGCATTAGTATAACGTCCAGACGACCTTGATCCATATTGTGTTTATCTAGCATAGCTATTGTTCTCTTGATAGTATTTAATTCTAATTGTAACATGTGTACATTGATATTATGCATATAAGTGTACGTTTCATTTACAATAAAAGAATCCTGAATTCTTATTGGTACTATCCCAGAAGTTTTGCTGAGATCTAACATTTTATAAGGCGCTGCTGGGGCCAGCGATAGGAGAATTAGGAGAAGTATCATCACGTCCTGAAACAGATAATTTCCTAGGTTTCACAAGTTTTTTGGGGCGTTTCACTCTATTAGGGTGTATTTTAAATGGGCGTTTTTGTATCGCTCTAGGATTAGTAGCTAGTTGTTCATCTTTATTAAAATTAACTTTGAAAAATTTAGGTTTGGTTTTCTTGTTGAATGTTGTTTTTAAATAAGGCTCTTTATCAATCTCTATGTCTTTTTCACGTGTAGTATTAAGTCCTTCAGTACGTTTTTGTTTTTCTGTCTCAATTTTATTTTTGATCATTTTGTGTATCAGGTTTACACGTTCCAAGTATTTATGCGATTGTTCTTCTGTTATTAATTTTTCGGTAATTCCATTAACAAAAGGATTTTCTGTTATACCATAGGTGATTTCCATAGGGGTCATTTTTAAATTAGAATTTAGTGTGTTATTAAACGCTATTACTGCTAATTTCATATTTGTTTCGGTTGTATTTTTTTTATTTGCAAGTTGGATAGCATTGAGAATTTCAATAAGAGTTGAATGGGCTCTTTCTATTAATCCTTGTGAGTCTGGGTGACCAGGAGTAACATAATATGGTTCAATATTATACAATCTAAGGAAGTCGCGTAAGCCAGCGTTATCGAATTCACGGCCGTTATCCATTTGTATTGTTTTAGGTATCGGAAAAGCCGAAAAATAGTCATTTAAACATTCCTGTATTTCTAATTGATTCAAGCTTTTGAGTGAATTAACTGTTAGTCTCTTAGAAAAGCAATCAATAATCGTCAGAAATTTTATTTTATCAAATTGAAAACAATCTATTTGGAGCTTTTCAAATGGTTTTTCGGGAGTGGGAGTGATTTTGTATGCAGCTTTAACGGGGCGTCTATCATACTTAACTTTTAGGCAAATAGCACACTTATTAATATAATCAGTTATGTCTCTGAGCATAGATGGCCAATAATATTTTCTTCTTATCTGATTGTAGGTTTCGTTTATTCCGCGATGATAAGTTTTACCTTCATGATAATTTGAAATTGTTTCTTTTTGTTCTTCGCCGATTGTTATATCTAAATTGATTTTTCTATACCTTCTAAGTTTTATTGAATCGAAAGTTTCTATCATTATATTTTTAAAGTTCTCGAAAATCTGTTCATACTCATTATGTAAAACACCATCTTTTGAGCACAAAACTCCGTAAACTGTATTAGGTTTCAAGTATTCTATACATACATTTTTCATGTTATCATAATCAGAAGCATTCTTAAAATAAATAGTTAATCTTCGTTTACCAAAAATTTTTTGAAAGTGAGGGGATTGATCACCTCGTTCGAGTATAAGTTGGTTATGCTCAATATTAATTATTTTATCTTCATCAGCTAAAACTACTTGTTCGTTGGAGCTCTCTTGTGAGTGCATTGTCACTAAACTTTGATTGTCAATTATTTCAGCTTCTTGCTCGTTATTATTATTATTATCATCATTATTTACATTCTCATTACTAATATTATTATTATTTGTTTCTCTACTCTGATCTATCCGATCAATTATGTCGTCTATGTCACTGCTATGTATCGAGGGAGGAGCATCGTTATTATTGAATCGGATTAAATCCTCAACGTTGACGTCTTCAAAACCAAGAAAGTCATCATCTGTAGTTTCCATCATGTGCACTTGAAAAGGGCGTGACAAAGCGTCAGCTACCTTATTAGATTTACCTTCAACATATTTTATATCGAAATCAAATTCCTCAAGCAATAATTTCCATCTGATTAGTTTTGAATTGGGCTCTTTGATACTGTGGAGCCATTGAAGAGGTTTATGATCGGTTTGAATTAGAAATTTTCGACCATACAAATAGGGTCTAAAGTGCTTACAACACCACACTATAGAGAGAAGTTCCTTTTCAATTGTTGATAGATTAACCTCATTTTTATTTAAAGTTCTTGAAGAGAATGCTACAGGTAGATCTTGTCCGTTAAACACTTGAGATAGTACACCTCCAATTGCAAAATTGCTAGCATCAGTGGTTACTATGAATTGTTTTGAAAAATCTGGCAATTGCAATATTGGACTATTTTGTAACATGGTTTTCAAATTTTCGAATGCTTCTATATATTCTTTATTATTAATATTAATTTTTACATCTTTTCTCAACGCATGGGTGAGAGGTTTGGCGATTTTTGCATAATTTTGTATCATTTTTCTATAATAACCAGTAAGTCCTAAAAATTGTTTTATCTGTTTTTCGGTTTTTGGTATGGGAAAATCGTTAACTGCCTGCAACTTTGCAGGATTTGGTTGAATGCCGTTTTCGGAAATAATATGCCCTAAGTACAGTAATTCTCGTTTGAAGAATTCTGTCTTGTCAAGCTGAATTTTCAAATTGTGATCTTTAAGTTTCTTGAAAACTGATTTTAAATGTTCTTCTAAATTGTCAGAAAATACAATAATATCGTCCATGTAGACAAGTACATTGGGCATTCTTGAAAATAGAATATTCATGGCACGTTGGAATGTAGGTGGTGCGTTTTTTAGACCGAACGGCATTCTTAAAAATTCAAAGTGGCCGTCTTCGGTTGAAAATGCGGTTTTTTGAACAGAGTCTGAATCCATTTCAATCTGATGAAATCCAGAAATTAAATCTATAGTGGAAAAATAAGTCGCTCTTCCGATTTTTCCAAACAGGTCCTCAATATTAGGCATAGGGTATTTGTCAGCTACGGTTTGTTCATTTAATTTTCTGTAATCTACTACCATGCGAATTTTTCGTTTCCCAGAAGCATCTGGTTTTTTGGGAACCACCCATATAGGAGAGTTGTATGGTGAGTTTGAATGTTGGATTATCTTATTTTCCAATAATTTCTCTATTTCTATATGGACATCTTTTTTGAAAATTTGCGGGTACCTATAATTTCTCGTGTACACCGGGTTGTCGTCTTTAGTATTAATTTTATGTTTTAATAGATTTGTCGAACTTAATGGAATATTTTCAGTTTTTATTATGTCTGGATATTCAATAATTAAATTGAGTATTTTTCGTTTTTCTTCGCCATTCATGTGGTCAGTTCTTAAAAGTGTAGGGATGTCTTTCACAATATCCTCTTTAGTAAGTGTATTATAATGATCGAGTTCATTGGTTTCATAAATAGAATCTACTTCTTCTATATCCATTGGCTCAGGACTTATGGTCATAAGCTCGTTAGAATATACTACACATTGACATTTATTGTCATGTATATTAACAATACCTTCTTCAATTCGATAATTTTCATTAGAAACAGCTTTAAGCAACCCCGTTTGAATGCTAGGCAGTGACCTAACTGGTACGGTAATTAAATTAAGGCCTGGTTTCAATTTTATTTCACAATCATTCATCATAAATAATAATTTCTTTGAACCGTGTTCATACTTCAACAAATTTTTACCAAAGTCTATATTTGATTTCAATTGGCTTAACGTTTCATGACCTAGTAAGATATCATACTTAGGCGAGAATTGGAATATGTACATTTTGATTTTTAAATCTAAGGAAAATACGTTTTTGGCATTATATATTATATATTCGTTTCCTTTGCTTTCCCCATTGGGAGTTTTAACGATAAAGTTCTCTTTATATTTTTTCACACCAACGGGTAGAATACGAGGATCTATGTAATTTTTCAGAGAGCCTGTGTCAATCAGCCATTTCTGGTTATTTTCATCAATAAAATATGGCAATGATTTATTTATAGCTTTTAATTCGAAGTGTCGGGTGGGTTTACTGGGTAAGGTGAGCCCGCCCCTAAAAAATGATCGGTCAACTGGTTGACTGCTTCTGCTAGAGAAGCTATTTGACTTCGCATGCCTTGAATTTCAGTGTCATCATGACTATTTGAGTTTTCTTCCAAATGATTCACTTCAAAGGGAGATTTAAAATTATTTCTCGTACGATTAGAAGGGTGAGATTGCACTGTGCGCATACTGACAGTATTTTGTGAATTCCAATTATTATTATTATTGTTGTTGTGAGGCTGTTGTGTCAATCGAAAATTATTTTGCGGAAAATTGTTATTTGGTCGGTTTTGATAGTTCGTCCTAGGCTGTTGAGAAAATGGAGCAAAGGTATTTTGTGGAAAATTATCATTAGATTGATTCGGATAGCTAGGCCTTGGCTGCTGAAAGTATGGTGCAAAGTTATTTTGTGGAAAATTCTGCTGAAATTCTCTATTCTGTTGAGAGAAGCGAGGTACTTTAGGTTTCGAGAAATTCTGGTTGAAACCGCTAGAAAATGATCTGTTATTAGGTCGAAAGCCTTGATTAGTGAACGATTGCACTGAATATTGATTGTACGCTTTTGAGTCTATTTTATTTATAGCATTGACACTTGTATTGAAATTCAATTGACTCAGAACAATACTACAGTCATTAATTAATTTACGTCTTGCATCGTCCAAATTTTTTATTTGTAAAATTTGCAAATGTGAACCCAAATTTGGATGCACTCCATGAATGAGAGTTCGAGTTAGAGTAGCGTTCAATTGATTCATCAAAGTTGTTAAAATTTCACCTTTAACACCATCTAATTTATATTTTGTTAGAACAGTGGTACGTTTCTCATCAAGTCGATTAATGAATTCAATCGGGTGCTCGTTTTGATAGGACTTCATGAAAGTTATTTCTGAAATTAAATCTGGTACGGCCCTATTATCGGCAAAATTTGTTTTTAAAGCTGTTGAAAGCTCAGGAATTGTTGTACAATTGTTATTAAAAACTACCGCTTCTGCGGGTCCATCTAGGTGGCTTACGGCTGCCCTGAAGAGGAGCCAGTGGTTTCCATCTTTTTCAGCTATAGTGTCATTGCAATAAGCAGTATACAATTCCTCACAGGTAGATATAAATTGTGGAAGCTTATAGCAGGATCCGTCATAACGGGGTATAAATTTGAGGATGTCATGAGGAATAGGTTTAGAAACCGTATTAGTAGCCATTGTGATTTGCAATTTTGGGAGTTTGATTAATGAATTTGGAGGAGATACAACGAAATTACTCACAGTCGAAGTTGATTGAGGTTGAAGGTCGTCGTTGCAGTTGTAGTTGGCTGCGTCGTCTTCGCCCTCCGATGACGATGTTGATGATGATATCGCTGCTGATGTCCGTCTGTAGGCGAGGTCTCTTTGTAAGGCCCTTTTGTCCCTTCCAGCGGCCAGCGTGTTGATTTAATAAATATTCTGATTGATTGTTGATTGTTGAAGTCTGGCAGGCTTAAAGTTGAGTCTGAAGTTTCTACCGGTAGTTGTTTTGGATGGATGAGTTGAGTTCACGATTTTTTCTTGTTGAAGAAAAAAAAATTTTTTTTGATTTTTCGACCGCAGATTAAGAGTTAACACTCAAAGTTTTTCGCGTACGGGATTTTTTGATCACGTAATAAACAAGATAAGTGGTCTTGTAAATTGTAAGTCGAACGGACGTAGATTTTCCGAAAAACTTTCCACGGTCCCTGTTAACGGGCGCCAGTTAAGCGAACGAACAACTCGAAAGGGTTTTTAAAAAACAATCTTTATTCACATCCTAAAACTAAAACACTACACAGAGCACGGAGCGATGCGCTCGCTTCAAAAGAATATTCAGAACTGCCCAATTCTTACAGACTAATACAATAAAGTAGAAAATACATAGTCAGCAATAATGTTGATACAATGGGAGCAGAATATGACAGTATACCTGTGTAACTAATGACTATACCATTAAAAAAAAAAAATAAAAAACAATTAGAAGCTGCAATATTGATATACAAAACAAATGTGTTCCTTTCGCTTGTGACTTGAATCTTATCTGCATCATATCTGTATTAGCTGTTCAATAGAGTTCCTGCTTCTAAACACATTTCAAATAGTGTCAATTACTGGAAATTTGAACATTACTTTTTTCATTACTGGAAAGATGAACAATAGTTTTTTCCATTACTGGAAATTTGAATATTAGTTTTTTCCATTACTGGAAATTTCAACATTTTTTTATTTATTTTGAGGATGAAGCCCACATAGGTCTGACACCTGTGCGTGGGTAATGAATTAGACGATGGAGATTGATGAGTTGAACCAACAGTTTTCGGTGTGTTCCAAATCATCGGGAAGTGAATTTACAGCAAAGAACAGAGTCTTTTTGCTGGCCAATCCAATTGGTCACCCTTACAAAGAGGGCTCAGGAGCTCGTAGCTTATCTTTATCTGACTGAACAGATACATTCTATGGCTCATGGCTATCACTTCCCTGAGGAAGCTGTAATATTGATATGAAACAAATGTGTTGCTTTGGCTTGTACTTGAACCTTATTATTTGCATCATAGTGATGTATCACATACCAGCAGTTCTTATCAGCTCACTGCATCTTAACACATTTTAAAACAGCAAGTGTTAGGTAAAATTTGCACGTTAATTTTTATGTAAAAATAAAATAGAAAATCAGACTGAGCCCAATATCTTATGTAGCCCTAATCTCATATGGGATTCTTGTTCATCCTGGATTATGTCTATAGGACTTTATCATTATTAGTATAATCATTATTATTAATAATAATTATAAGAGAAATACCGTATACGAAACTTTGATTCATCTTATTGTTGGTAGATTCATATCTTGTGATAGCAACTCTGTAGGATATTGTTTCAGCATCTTCAGTTCTTTATTCATGAGTGTACCTTCTATATCATTGTCAAAAGGGTGTAATTTCCTTCACCCCAAAATAGAATCCAATAGTGATTAATAAATTTCATCAATCCCTTCATTTTCTTTTTTCCAGAAGGAAAGCTGGAGAAGACCCCTGAAACTATTTCAATTTAAAATTATTTTATTAAACATTTTTTTCTAAAATACAGTAATTGAGTATTTAATGTTCAATAATTAAAGGTTTTTCCGATATTGTACATTTTGCTTAAGACTATTGTCATCTTTCTGCTGGAGATATTTTGTAAACTTATTATTCACATACATTAATTAATCATTATATAGCCTATAAATTTTTCTTAGTTCTATTGTCATATTCCTGTCATAGATATTTTTTAAACATATAATGTAGGGCCTAGCCTAGATTATTAAAGTTTGCATTGCAAAAGCTGAATGTCTCTTTATTTAAGAATACCATACTCACCCATTCAATTTTTGAGTTGCATGACTTACAAGAGCTACAAGCTTGAGATTAAGTTGTGCAATATTTTGTAAATATTGTCATGAAACTGTTGTATTACAATTTACAGCTTAGCCTATAATTCTAAACTTGCCACTTATTTTGTTCATAAGTAACTTATCACTCCAATATATCGATCTTGTTGTGAATCGATACTGAAACAAATGAGTTCAATGCAAAGAAGTTATATTAATATTCAATGGTAGGGGCGGGTAGGGGCTAGCCAATCTAGAGGCTCGGCTCAATGTTATACAGAATTATATTTTTTGAAGAAGGTGGTGATAGGCGATCTAGAGATCGACCGACAGCGCTGTGAGCGGATGATCTCCAATCTAGTGATACAAAATCTGATCACTATTCATTCGTGTGCTAATTTGTCTCACTTCAAATGCGTTTATTTAAAAAAATATTTCTTTAGAAAAAAAAATACTAGAAATTCCCAAGAGCCATATTATCTTTTGTATATATGGGTGCAGTAATACCTATCAGAATACAGAAGGAAAAGGTGTCTCATTTTATTCATTTCCTGGTCGACCTTACAAAAAGGATAGATGAGAGAAATGGATCTCTAATGTTCGATTTTATTAAATATAGTATAACTCAGTACATTTTACAAATTATTTTATGTGTGAAAGATTGCTGATTGATGAAAATTAGACGCTTTTTATTACAGTTAAAAAGATAGAATCAAGCTTTAAAGAAGATATGGACAAAGTAACAAATTAAGTAGTTAAAGTAGATAAGAAATTAAAGCAAAATGTAGAAGTAATTTACAATGATATGAGTGATAAGATTGATATAATTAATGCAGAAGTAAAAAATACTAATGAAAAGGCTCTTATAGAATTAAATGAGATAAAAGAAAGTAAAATTATTCATTAAACAGTTTATAGAGAAAATTTTGAAATTCAAATCGAATTTGATAAAAGAAACCCAATGAATTTCATTATTAACCTACAAAATTTTTTAAGTACAAATAAAATTCAAAATTGGAACAAAATTCGTAGAATAATTCATCGAAATTTCAATTCAAACATTCATTTAAAGGAATGGTGGTTATATAAAATCAAATTTGAGTGAAAGGCCTCTTGTACATGGCACGTTTTCTTAACCGTGCGGTGTGCTAGCCGTACGGTTAACAAAACGTGCAAGCTTGTACATGGCACGGCAAAGTTGCCGTTTAAGACAACGGCCAGGTGCCGCTCACCATTAATCCTCATAAGAAAAGGCTATCCTTGCATACTACGTATATAAAAAACTCAAAAAAAGAAGAAAAATGTAAAACAAGATTTTGGATACATCCAATTTTAGAAAAACGGGAGGACTTTGGTGCATTTCATACACTTGTAGAGAATCAACTAAGGGAAGATGAAGACAAGTTTTACAATTATTTTAGAATGCAGAAAAGGAAATTTGATAAATTGCATAGAAAAATATTCCAACAACTAAAACACAAAGATACCAATATGCAACAAAGTATAAGAATGCAGACTGCAGAAAAATTGGCTGTAACTTTGTGGTAAAAACGAAATCAAGTTACATACTTTATTTAAACTCATTTATTCATATTAATCATTTAACACAAACTTGAGCCACTTATTTTTATAATTTTCGATAGTCTTATCCCATGTTTGAGGTCTTTCTTGAACCAATATAATAAGTAATTCTTGATTCATGTCTATTTTACTCGTGAAACAAAGTAATCTGTCACATATACCTAATCACGTAAAATAGGTAATCTGGCACAAAAACGTGAAAACTTCCGGCGCCGTCGATACGCTCGCATAAACTGAAATACAACACTGACAAAGATCACGCCGTGCATAGACACGGTTAGCCGAGGGGAAGCACGGCGTACACGGCGATTTTGCCGTGAAGTTTCATCGCCAATTCATGTCAACAAGCTCCCATAGCAATCCACACAACACTGATAGCCGTGCCTACATACGGCGTATTAGCCGTAGATTTTCACGGAGAAAAAACGTGTGTGTACAAGAGGCCTAAGGGTGATTGAACGCCTGTGGACGTTTTGGCGTTCAAGAAAAATAGTTCGGGTGTTCGACACTCGTAGCACTGAGTGTAGTGAAGCTCGCAATTCAGTCTCACTCATCCCCCACTCTACCAACAGGCCACTTGCCCCTCTTGAGACGAATCACTCGATCCTTCTCTGTTGACGCACCTATCTTTATCTATCAAACCTGTTTTGGTAAACGTCCATAATCTGCTATTGTTACAATATTTACAAAACTACCTATGATCGGTGAAGGAAAATGAGATCACCATAAATACACCAACCACATAGTATTATCATAGATCAGGAAGTAAGGTGAGGTGATGATGGTTCATGGTATTATTCATAACGAACATTTATTGCATTTGAAAATTATAACAAAAGAATAATTATTGTAATAAAAACAATTGAATGATAATAATAATAATAATAATTCTGAAAAAAATGAAATAGAAAAATAATAATAATAATAATTCTGAAAAAAATGAAATAAAAATAATAATAATAACATTTAATAATAGTAATAGTAATAATATAATAATAATAATGATACTAATAATAATAATTAATAATAATAATAATAATAATAATAATAATAATAATAATAATAATAATAATAATAATAATTAATAATAATAATAATAAAAATAATAATAATAATAATAATATTTAATAATAGTAATGATATAATAGTAATAAAAATAATAATAATAATAATAATAATAATAATAATAATAATAATAATAATAATAATAATAATAATAGTAATAATAATAGTAATAATAATGATAATAATAATAATGTATTTATTTATTTATTTCAACAAAGCACACAACAAACAGAAATTATAAAATGCAACACAACGTTTGTCAAGTGCAGTCCTTTGTCAGTGCAGCAGAACAGCAGGAAGCCTTGGTATGCAGCACGGGGGTGGATGTCAATAAAAATTAATTTTCGGGCAGTGCCCTCAATTGTCTTCTGAAATCAGCAGCAATCTCAAAAAAGTCTATGAATGGTGACAGTTGGTTGGCGACTTCTGTACACCGCTGAACAGGTGAGGTAGCACTCTTAGTTGAAGGCCGGAAGGGTCGATGCCACCTAAAAGCGTGAGCTGGAACAACAACAATAAAAATAATAATAATAATAATTAATAATAATAGTAATAGTAATAATAATAATAATAGCCTAATAATAGTAATAATTATACCGGTAATAATAATAATAATAATAATAATAGTAGTAGTAATAATAATAATAACAATAATATAAGACTTTTATGAGACTTATAAATTATAATTTTATAATTTATAAGTCTCATATAGCCTAAGTATTTTATTATTATTATTATTATTATTATTATTATTATTATCATTATTATTATTATTAATATACTCGAATAATACTTGCATTGACGGGTTGAAACAGTTGGCAGTTACCAAATTTTTATAATGTTTCATTCCACCATGGCGCCTAACAGTAAATAAACTGTAACTCAAAGGTGACTAAAGGTCTAGAAAAAGATAAACAAGTGGAAGTCAATGCAAAACCACATTCAAGACGACAACGGAAGCCCTAAGGTTACTGCCGGCCGCTCAGCCGTGAACGGGAAGGCTACCGCCCCACTCTTACCACCCCTTCATTCCTCGCACGCGCGGTGTTGCGCACGAGCGCACGTAAAAACATTGACTTGTTCAAACAAACTACGTTTCTAAACGAATACATATGATAAGAAAAAAAAATTGCATTGAGTAGGGAATTAAAACCCACGTATGGAAACCAAAATTTAAAACTGAAAATTTCACTGAACAATGCAATAAAAAAAGGTTTTTGTAAAAAAAAAATATATATGTATATTCTGTTATCAAAAATAGACCACTGTCAAGAGCATATTTTAAAGAAAATTGTCCCAAAGTTTCATTGCTATGGTGTTTTCCGTTTCCATTTGTAGCTTGGACAAAGAATGCTCAAAATGTACACTTTAAGGTCACACATAGGCCGCAATTTATTTTTTTCGATTTTTTTAATGTCACATTTGGTTTTAACTAAATGAACTTTAGAGTTTCCAACAAAAAAAGTGAATAACATTTTTTGTTCAAACACCCTTAAAAGAAGTTGATAGAATCCTTAGGACATATGCTCCAATCGATAAACATAATACTTGGTACATATCTCGATAAAGCTGAATATATCATAAACAATCATTTTCATAATACAACTGAATGCATAACCAAATGAGTTGATGCACAATAAAAAACTATCACATATTATATTCAAATATATAAAATTTCCAGCAGATAACATGTTTCAGTTAGAAGAGGAGAGCATTTTGAATAAGAAAATCTTGAATCAAATAAAAAAATAAAGGAACAATGAGAAAGAGAAAACATGATGTCAAAAAGGTAATGCATTTTCTTATAGGAGATGAAGTGATAATAAAGAATTTTATATTGTCAAATAAACTTAAAAAAAGTCTCTTCAAAAGTATGTCCCAAATATAAAGGTCCTTATGTAATTATAAAAGATTTAGGTAAAGGATGCTTTGAAATAAAAGAAAATAAAACAGGAAAAATTATAAAAGTAAATAAAAAAATGATGAAAAAATATTATGTTTGATGTTGTTAATTCTAAAATATAATAAGATTTCTTCTAGGTTTATAATTTTATAATTTTTTTGAAGTGCACTGTTATCATTTTAAATTATTATTTAATTATATTGCTAAATAAATTTATATAATTTTCTAACTTTATTTTTTTCACTATGAAGAGGGATGTAAGATAAGATAACAATTGAATTATCAAATATGAAATATATTCTTTACTAGGAAGAATTTAAATATTATTATTGTTAATTGAAAATTTTATTTATTATATTTTCAAGTATTGTAAAAATAAGAATTTGAGTGTTTTATTCTTAATTTAAAATATTATTTATTATTCATCACATTATTTATTATTATTTTATTTGTAAAAAACAGAAATATTACTTCATTTTTATGTATCAGAATTACTAAAAAAAATGTTTTCTCAAAATAGTAATTTAAAATAAAATCAAAGTAATTTTCAAAATTTTTTTTATCTGGTAGAAGAGAAATTTGTAATGTCCTATTTTGGTCAATCAGGTGATTTAAACAAAATAATAACTCATCTGATTAGACATACCAGATATATCTGATCGGAAAGCTGAACCAAATTTAATGTACAATATGATAATTATTTAATTTAAGAAGAAGAAAGTAATATTTCTGGTTTGTCGTTTATAAACAGTTTAGTTCTTTATTTAGGTTGTATACAGAAATGTTAATAAGATTGAGAATAAAAGTCAATTTGAAAATTGAGATGAATATCTTTTAATAATTGGATAATCCCTCTGAGACGCTACACCTTTCTATTGACTGACTTGAATTTTTTTCTCTTCATACATAGACTCACGAGAGGTGTGATGTGCGATATAATTAATACCCAGCAAATTTTTTGGGCAACGTTTAAGGGGTCTTTGGTGATCTGAATCTGAAAAGTAAGCCTTCTATCCTTCGTGCTACACTGGTGTTACAGAGTACCCCAATAACACCAAAATTCCCAACTGTTTTTAGCTTTTTATAATTTACATCCAAACTGAGCATTATATACAGGAAAACAATCATATTTTTGCATCTTTTCCAGTACACTATAACAAAATTTCACAAGAGTTTGATACAAATTCCATCCTTCTAAGCTGTGTGTGTCCCAAGTATCACGTTTTTAAAATATAGGTGAATTCAACAAAAAGAAAAAATGAAAATGTTAATGATCGATCATACATCCACAATCCAAAATCCATTTGGAAATAACTGAGTTCTCTACAATTTAAAACTTATTTAATCTTTCCAACTTCAGTAGTTTTCGAGGCAGAGCTGTTTGTGCATACCAGATAATGCTGAAATCTAAGTGAGGATCTGAACTACAAATTTCTTGAAATACTGTTTTTGAGACCCTTGACCATCAGAAAAGCCACTTTGCTGCCCCCAAATGTAATCAATTTTTTTAGGAGCTCCAAAAATGTGCCCTTTATGATGCATAACTTTTGAGGCTCCTAACTTGTGAACGAATGATTGGATCTCATTGAGTGATAGCTCGAAGGCGGACTCAAAGGTGGTAAACGCTCCACGTGCAGACTTCCTCAATTGACATAGCTACATTTATTTATTTATTATACAAAATTACAATGAAATGGAGAGATTTTCAGGCTTGGAGCCCAACCAAATTTTGGCTAGGCTACACTATTTCAAACTCCAAAGTTACCGTATTATTAGTTCACAAGAAAAATTTGAATTCACTGAAAAATTTCACTTGAAAAGGTGAATTGTTTTTTTCTCACTTGGAATTCCATTAGAAAAAAGAAAAGATTCAGATCACATTATTGTTAAATACAGTGGATTTTGAACGACAATGAACAAACTAAATAAATTTGATAATAATGAGCTGATTTCAGTCATTGAAAACTAATTGCCTCAATC
Source organism: Conomelus anceps (assembly GCA_948455865.1). NCBI lineage: Eukaryota > Metazoa > Arthropoda > Insecta > Hemiptera > Delphacidae > Conomelus > Conomelus anceps. The sequence goes on from OX418216.1 coordinate 152,704,272, forward strand.
AGAACTTATGGTTACAAAAAAATGGATAAATCATGAGAATTATTTAGAAATAATTGGTGACTCACCATATAATATTTGTTCTCCAGGGTCATTGTGATCATGATATGCAACAGCTTCAGCTCTAACTGTGTTTATATTTCTTCGTTTTATTAAATTCAATTCAATAATTTCATCATACCAATACACTTTTCCAAACGAAAGCTTAGTAGTAATAAATTCATTTTCCTACAACTGCTCATAAAGTCGTTTTTTACATACTGAAAACTAATATTGTAAAATACCTCTTTACTGCTCCACAAGCGGTAAAGTACTTTACACTCGCCAGCTGTTTTCTTTACGCTTCTGTTTTGATTTTGATGTCTTCTCATTGCTGGATCACGGAATCCGTGAATTCTCATAACCTCAAAAATGGCGCACGCTAACCAAATCCGCACACGGTCTGTGATGTTACAAACTACAAGCTTTTATTGTGTTGGAATCCAGAACTGCAGTTTTACGAAAAATATTATATGTAATTCACACATGAAGCTTCTTTATTGCTCTTGTAAAATTACTGCGCTCTGCTATGCATCGTGCAGTAAATGTTTTGGCTCAAGCAATAAAGTCGTGCTTCACGTTCTTAATACATAATTAACTATTTTGTTACACTTGATAGAAAGTAGCTACTTTCCATAGATTTGTCATGTATGGAAAGTGCCTCTTTTCCATAATAGATCGGAAAAATCAGCTGACAAATAGGGCCTTATAGCCATACAAGATAGGAAAAAACATATGGAGTGCAGAAAAATTTTTCCATTGACTCACATATATATATTAAATGTATAGATATGGTAAACACATCACATTACTCCTTACCTATGACTCAATATGACTGTATGACAATATCACTCAATCCAGCTGATTGCACTAGGCTATCATTATTTTTGATTTATAGAATTTCGCCCATCAATTAATTATGAATCTAAATAGAGCAGCTGATTCAATTGTCTTGCTTACTTTTGAATGTCTCCCATATTATCCAGCTGATTGGAGCATGCCTTCCTATCAAGTGTAACAAAAAAAATATTGTACACTACCTGGCTCAATGGACATTTCTGCATTCTCGCTTATATGTGTATGAAGCTCCTTTTTTTGTAAGAATGGAATGGAAATTCACCTTGCATATATGTGTATGAAGCTCCTTTTTTTGTTAGATAGAAATATAAATTCACCTTGCTTATATGTGTATGAAGCTCCTTTTTTTGTAAGACTGGGATAGAAATTCACCTTGCTTATATGTGTATGAAGCTTCTTTATTTGTTAGATAGAAATATAAATTCACCTTGCTTATATGTGTATGAAGCTCCTTTTTTTGTAAGAATGGAATAGAAATTCACCTCGCTTATATCTGTATGAAGCTCCTTTTTTTGTGAGATAGAAATATAAATTCACCTTGCTTATATGTGTATGAAGCTCCTTTTTTTGTAAGGATGGAATAGAAATTCACCTTGCTTATATGTGTATGAAGCACCTTTTTTTGTTAGATAGAAATATGAATTCACCTTGCTTATATGTGTATGAAGCTCCTTTTCTTGTCAGATAGAAATATGAATCCACCTTGCTTATATGTGTATGAAGCTCCTTCTTCTGTAAGAATGAAATAGAAATCCACCTTGCTTATATGTGTATGAAGCTCCTTTTTTTGTTAGATAGGAATATAGATTCACCTTGCCTATATGTGTGTGAAGCTCCTTTTTTTGTGGAATAGAAATATAAATTCACCTTGATTATATGTGTATGGAGCTCCTTTTTCTGTAAGAATGGAATAGAAATCCACCTTGCTTATTATGTATAGAGCTCCTTTTTTTGTTAGATAGAAATATAAATTCACCTTGCTTATATGTGTATGAAGCTCCTTTTTTTGTGAGATAGAAATAGAAATTCACCTTGCTTATATGTGTATGAAGCTCCTTTCTTTTTAAGATAGAAATCTAAATTCACCTTGCTTATATGTGTAAGAAGCTCCTTTTTCTGTAAGAATGGAATAGAAATCCACCTTGCTTATATGTGTATGAAGCTCCTTTTTTTGTAAGAATGGAATAGGGATTCACCTTTTTTATATGTGTATGAAGCTCCTTTTTTTGTGAGATTGAAATATAAATTCACCTTGCTTATATGTGTATGAAGCTCTTTTTTTGTAAGAATGGAATAGAAAATCACCTTGGTTATATGTGTTTGAAGCTCCTTTTTTTGTCAGATGAAAATAGGAGTTCACCTTGCTTATATGTGTATGAAGCTCGTTTTTTTGTTAGAAAGAAATATAAATTCACCTTGCTTATATGTGCATGAAGCTCCTTTTTTTGTTAGAATGGAATAGAAATTCACCTTGCTTATATGTGTATGAAGCTCGTTTTTTTGTTAGAAAGAAATATGAATTCACCTCGCTTATATGTGTATGAGGCTCCTTTTTTTGTTAGAATGGAATAGAAATTCACCTTGCTTATATGTGTATGGAGCTCCTTTTTTTGTAAGATAGAAATATAGATTCATCTCGTTTATATGTGTATGAAGCTCTTTTTTTTTGTAAGAATGGAATAGAAATTCACCTTGCTTATATGTGTATGAAGCTCCATTTTTTGTGAGATAGAAATATGAATTCACCCTGCTTATATGTGTATGAAGCTCATTTTTTTGTAAGAATGGAATAGGAATTCACTTTGCTTATATGTGTATGAAGCTGTTTTTTTTTTTGAGATCGAAATATAAATTCACCTTGCTCATATGTGTATGGTGCTTTTTTTTTTTGTAAGAATGGAAAAGATTTCACCTTGCTTATATGTGTATGAAGCTCCTTTTTCTGTAAGAATGGAATAGGAATTCACCTTGCTTATATGTGTATGGAGCTCCTTTTTTTGTGAGATAGAAATATAAATTCACCTTGCTTATATGTGTATGAAGCTTCTTTTTTTGTGAGATAGAAATATAAATTCACCTTGCTCATATGTGTATGAAGCACCTTTTTTGGTAAGAATAGAATAGATATTCACCCTGCTTAGATGTGTATGAATCTCCTTTTTTTGTGAGATAGAAATATTAATTCACCTTGCTTATATGTGTACGAAGCTCCTTTTTTTGTGAGATAGAAATATAAATTCACCTTGCATATATGTGTATGAAGCTCCTTTTTTTGTGAGAATGGAATAGAAATTCACCTTGTTTATATGTGTATGAAGCTCATTTTTTTGTTGGATAGAAATATAAATTCACCTTGCTTATATGTGTATGAAGCTCCTTTTTTTGTAAGAATGGAATAGGAATTCACCGTGCTTATATGTGTATGAAGCTCCTTTTTTTGTGGGATAGAAATATAAATTCACCTTGCTTATATGTGTATGAAGCTTTTTTTTTTGTGAGATAGAAATATAAATTCACATTGCTCATATGTGTATGAAGCTCCTTTTTTTGTAAGAATTGAATAGATATTCACCTTGCCTAGATGTGTATGAAGCTCCTTTTTTTGTGAGATAGAAATATAAATTCACCTTGCTTATATGTGTATCTAGCTCCTTTCTTTGTAAGAATGGAATAGAAATTCACCTTGCTTATATGTGTATGGAGCTCCTTTTTTGTGTGATAGAAATATAAATTCTCCTTGCTTATATGTGTATGAAGCTCTTTTTTTTGTAAGAATGGAATAGAAATTCACCTTGCTTATATGTGTATGAAGCTCCTTTTTTGTGAGATAGAAATATGAATTCACCTTGCTTATATGTGTATGAAGCTCCTTTTATTTTGAGAATGGAATAGAAATTAACCTTGCTTATATGTGTATGAAGCTCCTTTTTTTGTAAGAATGGAATAGGAATTCACTTTGCTTATATGTGTATGAAGCTCCTTTTTTTGTAAGAATGGAATAGGAATTCACCTTGCTTATATGTGTATGAAGCTCCTTTTTTTGTGAGATAGAAATATAAATTCACCTTGTTCATATGTGTATGAAGCTTTTTTTTTGTAAGAATGGAATAGATATTCACCTTGCTTAGATGTGTATGTAGCTCCTTTTTTTGTGAGATAGAAATATAAATTCACCTTGCTTATATGTGTATCTAGTTCCTTTCTTTGTAAAAATGGAATAGAAATTCAAATTGCTTATATGTGTATGAAGCTTCTTTTTTTGTAAGAATGGAATAAGAATTCACCTTGCTTATATATATGTATGGAGCCTTTTTTTTTTTTGTTAGAAAGAAATATAAATTCACCTTGCTCATATGTGTATGGTGCTTTTTTTGTAAGAATGGAATAGAAATTAACCTTGCTTATATGTGTATGAAGCTCCTTTTTTTGTAAGAATGGAATAGGAATACACCTTGCTTATATGTGTATGAAGCTCCTTTTTTTGTGAGATAGAAATATAAATTCACCTTACTTATATGTGTATTAAGCTTCTTTCTTTGTGAGATAGAAATATAAATTCACCTTGTTCATATGTGTATGAAGCTTTTTTTTTGTAAGAATGGAATAGATATTCACCTTGCTTAGATGTGTATGAAGCTCCTTTTTTTGTGAGATAGAAATATAAATTCACCTTGCTTATATGTGTATCTAGTTCCTTTCTTTGTAAAAATGGAATAGAAATTCAAATTGCTTATATGTGTATGAAGCTTCTTTTTTTGTAAGAATGGAATAAGAATTCACCTTGCTTATATATATGTATGGAGCCTCTTTTTTTTGTTAGAAAGAAATATAAATTCACCTTGCTCATATGTGTATGGAGCTTTTTTTTTTTTGTAAGAATGAAATAGAAATTAACCTTGCTTATATGTGTATGAAGCTCCTTTTTTTGTAAGAATGAAATAAAAATTCACCTTGCTTATATATATGTATGGAGCCTCTTTTTTTTGTTAGATAGAAATATAAATTCACCTTGCTCATATGTGTATGGAGCTTTTTTTTTTGTAAGAATGGAATAGAAATTAACCTTGCTTATATGTGTATGAAGCTCCTTTTTTTGTAAGAATGGAATAGGAATTCACCTTGCTTATATGTGTATGAAGCTCCTTTTCTTGTGAGATAGAAATATAAATTCACCTTGCTTATATGTGTATGAAGCTCTATTTTTGGAAAGAATGGAATAGAAATTAACCTTGCTTATATGTGTATGAAGCTCCTTTTCTGTGAGATAGAAATATGAATTCACCTTGCTTATATGTGTATGAAGCTCTTTTTTTTGTGAGAATGGAATAGAAATTAACCTTGCTTATATGTGTATGAAGATCCTTCTCTTGTAAGAATGGAATAGAAATTCACCTTGCTTATATGTGTATGAAGTTCCTTTTTTGTAAGAATGGAATAGGAATTCACTTTGCTTATATGTGTATGAAGCTCTTTTTTTTTGAGATCGAAATATAAATTCACCCCTCTTATATGTGTATGAAGCTCCTTTTTTTGTAAGAATGGAATAAAAATACACCTTGCTTATATATATGTATGGAGCTCCTTTTCTGTTAGAAAGAAATATAAATTCACCTTGCTCATATGTGTATGGAGCTTTTTTTTGTAAGAGTGGAATAGAAATTCACCTTGCTTATAAGTGTATGGAGCTCCTTTTTTTGTAAGAATGGAATAGGAATTCACCTTGCTTATATGTGTATGAAGCTCCTTTTTTTGTTAGATAGAAATATAAATTCTCCTTGCTTATATGTGAATGAAGCTCCTTTTTTTGTAAGAATGGAATAAAAATTCACCTTGCTTATATATATGTATGGAGCTCCTTTTTTTTGTTAGAAAGAAATATAAATTCACCTTGCTCATATGTGTATGGACCTTTTTTTTGTAAGATTGGAATAGAAATTCACCTTGCTTATAAGTGTATGAAGCTCCTTTTTTTGTGAGATAGAAATATAAATTCACCTTGCTTATATGTGTATGAAGCTTCTTTTTTTGTGAGATAGAAATATAAATTCACCTTGCTCATATGTGTTTGAAGCTCCTTTTTTTGTAAGAATGGAATAGATATTCACCTTGCTTAGATGTGTATGAATCTCCTTTTTTTGTGAGATAGAAATATAAATTCACCTTGCTTATATGTGTATGAAGCTCATTTTTTTGTTGGATAGAAATATAAATTCACCTTGCTTATATGTGTATGAAGTTCCTTTTTTTGTAAGAATGGAATAGGAATTCACCTTGCTTATATGTGTATGAAGCTCCTTTTTTTGTGAGATAGAAATATAAATTCACCTTGCTTATATGTGTATGAAGCTTCTTTTTTTGTGAGATAGAAATATAAATTCACCTTGCTCATATGTGTATGAAGCTCCTTTTTTTGTAAGAATGGAATAGATATTCACCTTGCTTAGATGTGTATGAAGCTCCTTTTTTTGTGAGATAGAAATATAAATTCACCTTGCTTATATGTGTATGAAGCTCTTTTTTTGTAAGAATGGAATAGAAATTCACCTTGCTTATATGTGTATGAAGCTCCTTTTTTGTGAGATAGAAATATGAATTCACCTTGCTTATATGTGTATGAAGCTCCTTTTCTTGTGAGAATGGAATAGAAATTAACCTTGCTTATATGTGTATGAAGCTCCTTTTTTTGCAAGAATGGAATAGGAATTCACTTTGCTTATATGTGTATGAAGCTCTTTTTTTTTGAGATCGAAATATAAATTCACCTTGCTTATATGTGTATGAAGCTCCTTTTTTTGTAAGAATGGAATAGATATTCACCTTGCTTAGATGTGTATGAAGCTCCTTTTTTTGTGAGATAGAAATATAAATTCACCTTGCTTATATGTGTATCTAGCTCCTTTCTTTGTAAGAATGGAATAGAAATTCACCTCGCTTATATGTGTATGAAGCTTCTTTTTTTGTGTGATAGAAATATAAATTCACCTTGCTTATATGTGTATGAAGCTCTTTTTTTTTGTAAGAATGGAATAGAAATTCACCTTTCTTATATGTGTATGAAGCTCCTTTTCTGTGAGATAGAAATATGAATTTACCTTGCTTATATGTGAAGGAAGCTCTTTTTTTGTGAGAATGGAATAGAAATTAACCTTGCTTATATGTGTATGAAGATCCTTCTCTTGGAAGAATGGAATAGAAATCCACCTTGCTTATATGTGTATGAAGCTCCTTTTTTTGTAAGATTGGAATAGGAATTCACTTTGCTTATATGTGTATGAAGCTCTTTTTTTTTGAGATCGAAATATATATTCACCCCTCTTATATGTGTATGAAGCTCCTTTTTTTGTAAGAATGGAATAGATATTCACCCTGCTTAGATGTGTATGAATCTCCTTTTTTTGTGAGATAGAAATATTAATTCACCTTGCTTATATGTGTACGAAGCTCCTTTTTTTGTGAGATAGAAATATAAATTCACCTTGCATATATGTGTATGAAGCTCCTTTTTTTGTTAGATAGAAATATAAATTCACCTTGCTTATATGTGTATGAAGCTCCTTTTTTTGTAAGACTGGGATAGAAATTCACCTTGCTTATATGTGTATGAAGCTTCTTTTTTTGTTAGATAGAAATATAAATTCACCTTGCTTATATGTGTATGAAGCTCCTTTTTTTGTAAGACTGGGATAGAAATTCACCTTGCTTATATGTGTATGAAGCTTCTTTATTTGTTAGATAGAAATATAAATTCACCTTGCTTATATGTGTATGAAGCTCCTTTTTTTGTAAGAATGGAATAGAAATTCACCTCGCTTATATCTGTATGAAGCTCCTTTTTTTGTGAGATAGAAATATAAATTCACCTTGCTTATATGTGTATGAAGCTCCTTTTTTTGTAAGGATGGAATAGAAATTCACCTTGCTTATATGTGTATGAAGCACCTTTTTTTGTTAGATAGAAATATGAATTCACCTTGCTTATATGTGTATGAAGCTCCTTTTCTTGTCAGATAGAAATATGAATCCACCTTGCTTATATGTGTATGAAGCTCCTTCTTCTGTAAGAATGAAATAGAAATCCACCTTGCTTATATGTGTATGAAGCTCCTTTTTTTGTTAGATAGGAATATAGATTCACCTTGCCTATATGTGTGTGAAGCTCCTTTTTTTGTGGAATAGAAATATAAATTCACCTTGATTATATGTGTATGGAGCTCCTTTTTCTGTAAGAATGGAATAGAAATCCACCTTGCTTATTATGTATAGAGCTCCTTTTTTTGTTAGATAGAAATATAAATTCACCTTGCTTATATGTGTATGAAGCTCCTTTTTTTGTGAGATAGAAATAGAAATTCACCTTGCTTATATGTGTATGAAGCTCCTTTCTTTTTAAGATAGAAATCTAAATTCACCTTGCTTATATGTTTAAGAAGCTCCTTTTTCTGTAAGAATGGAATAGAAATCCACCTTGCTTATATGTGTATGAAGCTCCTTTTTTTGTAAGAATGGAATAGGGATTCACCTTTTTTATATGTGTATGAAGCTCCTTTTTTTGTGAGATTGAAATATAAATTCACCTTGCTTATATGTGTATGAAGCTCTTTTTTTGTAAGAATGGAATAGAAAATCACCTTGGTTATATGTGTTTGAAGCTCCTTTTTTTGTCAGATGAAAATAGGAGTTCACCTTGCTTATATGTGTATGAAGCTCGTTTTTTTGTTAGAAAGAAATATAAATTCACCTTGCTTATATGTGCATGAAGCTCCTTTTTTTGTTAGAATGGAATAGAAATTCACCTTGCTTATATGTGTATGAAGCTCGTTTTTTTGTTAGAAAGAAATATGAATTCACCTCGCTTATATGTGTATGAGGCTCCTTTTTTTGTTAGAATGGAATAGAAATTCACCTTGCTTATATGTGTATGGAGCTCCTTTTTTTGTAAGATAGAAATATAGATTCATCTCGTTTATATGTGTATGAAGCTCTTTTTTTTTGTAAGAATGGAATAGAAATTCACCTTGCTTATATGTGTATGAAGCTCCATTTTTTGTGAGATAGAAATATGAATTCACCCTGCTTATATGTGTATGAAGCTCATTTTTTTGTAAGAATGGAATAGGAATTCACTTTGCTTATATGTGTATGAAGCTGTTTTTTTTTTTTGAGATCGAAATATAAATTCACCTTGCTCATATGTGTATGGAGCTTTTTTTTTTTTGTAAGAATGGAAAAGATTTCACCTTGCTTATATGTGTATGAAGCTCCTTTTTCTGTAAGAATGGAATAGGAATTCACCTTGCTTATATGTGTATGGAGCTCCTTTTTTTGTGAGATAGAAATATAAATTCACCTTGCTTATATGTGTATGAAGCTTCTTTTTTTGTGAGATAGAAATATAAATTCACCTTGCTCATATGTGTATGAAGCACCTTTTTTGGTAAGAATAGAATAGATATTCACCCTGCTTAGATGTGTATGAATCTCCTTTTTTTGTGAGATAGAAATATTAATTCACCTTGCTTATATGTGTACGAAGCTCCTTTTTTTGTGAGGTAGAAATATAAATTCACCTTGCATATAAGTGTATGAAGCTCCTTTTTTTGTGAGAATGGAATAGAAATTCACCTTGTTTATATGTGTATGAAGCTCATTTTTTTGTTGGATAGAAATATAAATTCACCTTGCTTATATGTGTATGAAGCTCCTTTTTTTGTAAGAATGGAATAGGAATTCACCGTGCTTATATGTGTATGAAGCTCCTTTTTTTGTGGGATAGAAATATAAATTCACCTTGCTTATATGTGTATGAAGCTTTTTTTTTTGTGAGATAGAAATATAAATTCACATTGCTCATATGTGTATGAAGCTCCTTTTTTTGTAAGAATTGAATAGATATTCACCTTGCCTAGATGTGTATGAAGCTCCTTTTTTTGTGAGATAGAAATATAAATTCACCTTGCTTATATGTGTATCTAGCTCCTTTCTTTGTAAGAATGGAATAGAAATTCACCTTGCTTATATGTGTATGGAGCTCCTTTTTTTGTGTGATAGAAATATAAATTCTCCTTGCTTATATGTGTATGAAGCTCTTTTTTTTGTAAGAATGGAATAGAAATTCACCTTGCTTATATGTGTATGAAGCTCCTTTTTTGTGAGATAGAAATATGAATTCACCTTGCTTATATGTGTATGAAGCTCCTTTTATTTTGAGAATGGAATAGAAATTAACCTTGCTTATATGTGTATGAAGCTCCTTTTTTTGTAAGAATGGAATAGGAATTCACTTTGCTTATATGTGTATGAAGCTCCTTTTTTTGTAAGAATGGAATAGGAATTCACCTTGCTTATATGTGTATGAAGCTCCTTTTTTTGTGAGATAGAAATATAAATTCACCTTGTTCATATGTGTATGAAGCTTTTTTTTGGTAAGAATGGAATAGATATTCACCTTGCTTAGATGTGTATGTAGCTCCTTTTTTTGTGAGATAGAAATATAAATTCACCTTGCTTATATGTGTATCTAGTTCCTTTCTTTGTAAAAATGGAATAGAAATTCAAATTGCTTATATGTGTATGAAGCTTCTTTTTTTGTAAGAATGGAATAAGAATTCACCTTGCTTATATATATGTATGGAGCCTTTTTTTTTTTTGTTAGAAAGAAATATAAATTCACCTTGCTCATATGTGTATGGTGCTTTTTTTGTAAGAATGGAATAGAAATTAACCTTGCTTATATGTGTATGAAGCTCCTTTTTTTGTAAGAATGGAATAGGAATTCACCTTGCTTATATGTGTATGAAGCTCCTTTTTTTGTGAGATAGAAATATAAATTCACCTTACTTATATGTGTATTAAGCTTCTTTCTTTGTGAGATAGAAATATAAATTCACCTTGTTCATATGTGTATGAAGCTTTTTTTTTGTAAGAATGGAATAGATATTCACCTTGCTCAGATGTGTATGAAGCTCCTTTTTTTGTGAGATAGAAATATAAATTCACCTTGCTTATATGTGTATCTAGTTCCTTTCTTTGTAAAAATGGAATAGAAATTCAAATTGCTTATATGTGTATGAAGCTTCTTTTTTTGTAAGAATGGAATAAGAATTCACCTTGCTTATATATATGTATGGAGCCTCTTTTTTTTGTTAGAAAGAAATATAAATTCACCTTGCTCATATGTGTATGGAGCTTTTTTTTTTTTTGTAAGAATGGAATAGAAATTAACCTTGCTTATATGTGTATGAAGCTCCTTTTTTTGTAAGAATGAAATAAAAATTCACCTTGCTTATATATATGTATGGAGCCTCTTTTTTTTGTTAGATAGAAATATAAATTCACCTTGCTCATATGTGTATGGAGCTTTTTTTTTTGTAAGAATGGAATAGAAATTAACCTTGCTTATATGTGTATGAAGCTCCTTTTTTTGTAAGAATGGAATAGGAATTCACCTTGCTTATATGTGTATGAAGCTCCTTTTCTTGTGAGATAGAAATATAAATTCACCTTGCTTATATGTGTATGAAGCTCTATTTTTGGAAAGAATGGAATAGAAATTAACCTTGCTTATATGTGTATGAAGCTCCTTTTCTGTGAGATAGAAATATGAATTCACCTTGCTTATATGTGTATGAAGCTCTTTTTTTTGTGAGAATGGAATAGAAATTAACCTTGCTTATATGTGTATGAAGATCCTTCTCTTGTAAGAATGGAATAGAAATTCACCTTGCTTATATGTGTATGAAGTTCCTTTTTTGTAAGAATGGAATAGGAATTCACTTTGCTTATATGTGTATGAAGCTCTTTTTTTTTGAGATCGAAATATAAATTCACCCCTCTTATATGTGTATGAAGCTCCTTTTTTTGTAAGAATGGAATAAAAATACACCTTGCTTATATATATGTATGGAGCTCCTTTTCTGTTAGAAAGAAATATAAATTCACCTTGCTCATATGTGTATGGAGCTTTTTTTTGTAAGAGTGGAATAGAAATTCACCTTGCTTATAAGTGTATGGAGCTCCTTTTTTTGTAAGAATGGAATAGGAATTCACCTTGCTTATATGTGTATGAAGCTCCTTTTTTTGTTAGATAGAAATATAAATTCTCCTTGCTTATATGTGAATGAAGCTCCTTTTTTTGTAAGAATGGAATAAAAATTCACCTTGCTTATATATATGTATGGAGCTCCTTTTTTTTGTTAGAAAGAAATATAAATTCACCTTGCTCATATGTGTATGGACCTTTTTTTTGTAAGATTGGAATAGAAATTCACCTTGCTTATAAGTGTATGAAGCTCCTTTTTTTGTGAGATAGAAATATAAATTCACCTTGCTTATATGTGTATGAAGCTTCTTTTTTTGTGAGATAGAAATATAAATTCACCTTGCTCATATGTGTTTGAAGCTCCTTTTTTTGTAAGAATGGAATAGATATTCACCTTGCTTAGATGTGTATGAATCTCCTTTTTTTGTGAGATAGAAATATAAATTCACCTTGCTTATATGTGTATGAAGCTCATTTTTTTGTTGGATAGAAATATAAATTCACCTTGCTTATATGTGTATGAAGTTCCTTTTTTTGTAAGAATGGAATAGGAATTCACCTTGCTTATATGTGTATGAAGCTCCTTTTTTTGTGAGATAGAAATATAAATTCACCTTGCTTATATGTGTATGAAGCTTCTTTTTTTGTGAGATAGAAATATAAATTCACCTTGCTCATATGTGTATGAAGCTCCTTTTTTTGTAAGAATGGAATAGATATTCACCTTGCTTAGATGTGTATGAAGCTCCTTTTTTTGTGAGATAGAAATATAAATTCACCTTGCTTATATGTGTATGAAGCTCTTTTTTTGTAAGAATGGAATAGAAATTCACCTTGCTTATATGTGTATGAAGCTCCTTTTTTGTGAGATAGAAATATGAATTCACCTTGCTTATATGTGTATGAAGCTCCTTTTCTTGTGAGAATGGAATAGAAATTAACCTTGCTTATATGTGTATGAAGCTCCTTTTTTTGCAAGAATGGAATAGGAATTCACTTTGCTTATATGTGTATGAAGCTCTTTTTTTTTTGAGATCGAAATATAAATTCACCTTGCTTATATGTGTATGAAGCTCCTTTTTTTGTAAGAATGGAATAGATATTCACCTTGCTTAGATGTGTATGAAGCTCCTTTTTTTGTGAGATAGAAATATAAATTCACCTTGCTTATATGTGTATCTAGCTCCTTTCTTTGTAAGAATGGAATAGAAATTCACCTCGCTTATATGTGTATGAAGCTTCTTTTTTTGTGTGATAGAAATATAAATTCACCTTGCTTATATGTGTATGAAGCTCTTTTTTTTTGTAAGAATGGAATAGAAATTCACCTTTCTTATATGTGTATGAAGCTCCTTTTCTGTGAGATAGAAATATGAATTTACCTTGCTTATATGTGTATGAAGCTCTTTTTTTGTGAGAATGGAATAGAAATTAACCTTGCTTATATGTGTATGAAGATCCTTCTCTTGGAAGAATGGAATAGAAATCCACCTTGCTTATATGTGTATGAAGCTCCTTTTTTTGTAAGATTGGAATAGGAATTCACTTTGCTTATATGTGTATGAAGCTCTTTTTTTTTGAGATCGAAATATATATTCACCCCTCTTATATGTGTATGAAGCTCCTTTTTTTGTAAGAATGGAATAAAAATTCACCTTGCTTATATATATGTATGGAGCTCCTTTTTTTGTTAGAAAGAAATATAAATTCACCTTGCTCATATGTGTATGGAGCTTTTTTTTGTAAGAATGGAATAGAAATTCACCTTGCTTATAAGTGTATGAACCTCTTTTTTTTGTAAGAATGGAATAGGAATTCATCATGCTTATATGTGTATGAAGCTCCTTTTTTTGTTAGATAGAAATATAAATTCTCCTTGCTTATATGTGAATGAAGCTCCTTTTTTTCAAGAATGGAATAGAAATTCACCTATAGCTGGTTTTGGGATAGAACTTGGAATTCAGAGAAAAAATTGTGAATTGTGAATTATGACACAGTTCGAAGCAGCCCTGTAACACTTAAAATAAAACAAATACCTCTTCTACAGATAAGGTATTTAAGGTATTCCAGAGTAGGCATTTTGGTTTTCCAGAAGGGGTTCCGGGTGTTTTTCCCAGAGAAAAATAGAAAATAATCATCTCAAGCGCTTTTAGACACAAATCCATTCATTTTACCCCATAATCTTTGTTGAAAAAATTTAATTGATTCTTCAGTGCTTGAGAATTGAGTTACTCAATTTGAACCATGAAAAATGTTTGGGTCCATTCCCTTGGAGCACCTTTTTTCCTTGATTATAGACTCACCGTAAACGTTATAGTCCAATATTAATAAAAAGCACCTACCAGACCTATACCACTGAAATTCATTCTAAAAAAATTGTTACTGGAAAAATTATTTTTTATTGAAATATTATTATACAGTACCTTGAAATCCAATTCAGAAGAAGAAGAAGATAGGAAAAAGAAGAACAAATGGAAATGATAGAAAACAGTGAAAAAGTGGAAAAGAGATGACAAGATGTAAAAGTATAGAAATTGGTAGGAGGAGAGAGATGAAAATGAAAAAAGACGAAATAGGGTCAAAAAGAACAAAGGTCAAAAAAAGTAGAAGAAAATGAGGGTTCTCAAAGTTGCTGACAAGGGAGAAAATGGAGACAGCAATGCCTGACCAACAATTAATTTTCTATTAAAAATATTGTGTACGGTACTTCAGTATTTGTTCTGAAAATGATGCCAGTTGTGAAAGGTTTTTCTGGATTACTATTTTCTGTTTTTTCTGGCTGAGAACTACTATGGGGGTCACTGTCCAACTTTCCATCTCCCCGAATATAACATTTGTCCGACTTTTGTACCTGTTGCCAAAAATTAAGTCAACTAAGTATTTCCACTTGTCCGACTACTACATGACATGTTATAAGACGCGAAACTAGGGCTCTATAAATCTCTATCTATAAAAGGATGATACCCTGACTCACTCATCAACGCAGAGCCAAAACTACTAGGCCTATGAACTTGAAATTTCGTATGAACAATCCTTATAGGATTTCACCATGCAATAAGAAAGGATTTTTCAAAATTCGCAATTTTAGGGGTGTTTTTAGGGGGTTAAAGTTTTGCCTATACAAAGCACGGGTTCATGGCTAGCTAGCTTACTGGGATCTTTTAATCATATGGAAAATAATTTGAAATTTTTCGATCTGCTGCACACGCTGTTTTGATGGACAAGCTGTTTGTGTGTTTTGCAAATCATCATTCACCTAACCTACTGAACTTGCCGGCCAAACAGATTAAAGCTTATAGAAGTCAACAGTTTTTGATCATATGACAGGCCCCTTAGCGGCGTTATTTACGCTGTCTGGAATGCAAAAACTTTGCATGTAGGATACCGTGCAGTCGGAGCCTTGCAGTAGCCTATGTAGGAAACATATGACTGGGTATGATGAAATGTAATTATGCCGGGTTGATGACATCTGTTAACCAATGCAGCTAGAAATTCGAAATGTATTCTCAGTAAGAGGTGGCGAATAATAAAATAAAAAACCTAGCTTCTACCCTAATAGTCATGGAAGGTTTAAATTTGAAATGTTCATTGAGAGGTGGTGAGTAAGGTCACATTGGTGTGTAAGAAAACAACGAAAGATCAGCTGGAAGAGCCCTAGGACTAACTTCTTCCCTATTAGTCCTAGAAGGTTGAAATTTGAAATGTAACCTCAGTGGATCGAGGTGACAAAAATAATGAATCAAGAATTTTTTATGAGAATGCAGCAACGTGCGTCGGGCCAGCTAGTATATATATAAATTAATGTCTGTATGTAAGTATGTATGTATGTATGTATGTATGTTCCCTATAGATTCCGGAACCGCTGAACCGATTTTTATGAAATTTTCAGGCACAATGTAGAATAGTCTCGAGAACGTTCCTGTGAAGTTTAGGAGTTAAAAATAAAAATTCCATGCTGAAGGACACAAAAAGAAGAAATCTATCCTTAAAGGAACAGCTGGTAGAAGTCAACAGTTTTTAATCATTTGGCACCCCCTTAGCGGCGTTATTTACGCAGTCTGAAACACAAAGACTTTGCATATACCTTGTAGTCGGAGCCTTGCAGTATGTAGGGAACATATGACTGGGTATGATGAAATGTAATTATGCCAGGTTGATGACATCTGTTAACCAATGCAGCTAGAAATATGAAATGAAGCCTCAGAGGGAGGTGGCGAATAATAAAATCAAGTTTTATTCCAATTCAATTCTTTATTGCCACAACTTTACAAACAATACTTAGCTTCTATCCTTTTAGTCGTAGCTTTAAATTTAAAATGTTTCTTCATTCAGAGGTGGTGATTAAGAAAACAAGAAAGGACCGGAAAACTGAAGAAAACTATGATCGGCTGGAAGAGTGCTAGGACTCACTTTTTCCCTAATAGTCCTAGAAGGTTAAAATTCGAAATGTAACCTTAGTGGGAGGTGGCGAATCATAAAATTATAAACTTAGCTTCCGCCCTAATAGTGGTAGGTGGTTTAAATTTGGTAGGTGGTTGAAATGTTCATTCAGAGGTGGTGAGTAAGAAAACAACGAAGGAGGCCTCTCTGATCAGCTGGAAGAGCCCTAGGACTAACTTCTTTCCTAATAGTCCTAGAAGGTTGAAATTTGAAATGTAATCTCAGATCTCAGTGGGAGGTGACGAATAATAAAATCAAGGAGAATTTTTTATGAGAACGCAGCAACGCGTGTCGGGCCAGCTAGTACTCTATAAATATAGAGCCTTACCAGAAACAACTTCTCCGAATATACCACTTGTCCGAATCTACCACTTGTCCGACTCGATTGTAGCGCATTCTAGCGGCAGAGCTATCATGTCCCAGGCACTAGGTACTCTAGCCTTTAATCAACGCCTTCTAGAGATACTTCTGCATTATCTATTGCCTATCTCTGTAACTCTGTATGCTAAGCTAGAAAATTAAATAAAAATAGTTTTTGTCTTTTGAGGTTAGCTCTGTTATTCAGCTATTAGATTAGATATTTGTCTATTAGCCAGTAAATTGAGAGTTAGTGATATTCGACTCAGATTTGGCAAATAAATTATTGATGTAAATCTCTTTGAGACTAGTATTATGCTATGCTACTAAATGCCATCACTTATAATAGCATTCATTATAATTATTATTACGCCAACAAAGAACAGTAACAATGAAAAACTTCAATTTCAATGCCAAGTAATCTTTTCCCCAATAACATTACACCAAATTATTTTTACCAAGTGTGGGAATAGAAAGAAAATGAACCTTGAACCTTGCAAACAGAGATTTCTATGATATACTTTCTTCAAGGTATCTAGACTATGAGGTAGGCTACATGTTTGAGGAATAGAAGGTATGGTACTTTCATGGAACTATTGCTCTAACCGGTCAGGAACTATAGAACTATGGAGTCTGCATCCAGAACTATCATTTTTTATGTACTTCGAAGTAGGATCCAATGAATTCACTGCTCACTATCCTGAAAATGAAAAGCACTTTTTAAATAGCTCAAAAATGGAGGAGAATGTCGGATCTGATGCTCTCTCACCACCCCAATTGAAGATTTTGATGACTTCATAAACGACCAACAATATTGTTATTATTTTTTTTTGTAGATTACGTCTTGGAGACTCCAGTTAAGGAGTATAAGACAAGTCAGATCAACAATATTATACACTAGATACCATAATTACTTCAATTAGTTGAGGTGAGGCTTAATTTTGATGTGAAAGGAACTCTTGTACACTATAAAAAGCTTTATCAACTAAATATTTCTTCAATTGTTTTTTAAATATTTCTATATTTTCAAGACTCTTCAAAAACTGTGGTAGCTTGTTGTAGAATTTCCTACCAATATAACTAGGTTTTTGTTTGAATAAGCTACTATTGTGACTCACCAAGTGATAATCTCCTCGGCTTCTTGTATTATAATCATGTACATCAAGATTTTGGTTAATATCATTCGTTTTTACATATAAAGTAGCTTCATACACATATAAGCAGGGTACGGTTAGCAGACCAAGTCTTTAGAACAACGGCCTACATGAATCTAATCTATTTACTCTTTCTATACACCTAACTGCTTTCTTTTGGATCTTAAACACCCTATCAAGTTTTTGTTTTGATGAATTACCCCATACTAAGATAGCATACCTAATATGTGACAGTAAGAGCCCATGGTAAGTTGTAAAAAGTAACTTTTTGTCATTCAATCTAGCGAGCTGTCGCAGGACAAATACCCCAGATGAAATTTTACTACATATTTTCTCAATGTATGGAGTCCAGGTCAATCATCTATCCAACATAACTCCTAGAAATGCAATTTTTTCTTCCTGGTCTAATTGATTATCATTTACAAACACGTTTATAATCTTCATTTAAATTATGTTTGTTTTTGAATTGAAGGTATTGGCATTTTTTACTATTTATAGTTAATTTCAACTGATTTAAAAATTGGACAATGGACTGCACACCTATATATGGGCACTTATTTCTAAATTATCTAAAATGGAATTGCTGAAAATGAGTGATGTATCATCAGCAAATAAGAGGGCTCTACCACTAATTGATTCTTTAGGTAAACAGTCGACATATAACAAAAAAAGCAATGGACCTAGTATTGACCCCTGAGGCACTCCAGCTTGCACCTCTAATTTATTAGATTTATTCTTTACTATACTATTACCAACTACTGTAGTTAGTTCTACACATTGTTTTCTCCCAATAAGATATGATTCAAACCATTTCAGTTCAACCCCATTTACACCTACATTTTGCAGTATTTCCAATAAAGTTCTATGATTAACACAATCAAATGCCTTTGACAGATCTAAGAAGATTGCAGTAGCTTTATCACCTGAATCTATTATATCTATTAGTTTTTCAACTAGAGAAACTATGGCTGTTTTTGTTGATCTCCCTTTCTGGAAGCCATGCTGTTCATCACAGATAAAGTTAGCCTCTTGGAGGTGCAGAAGTAACCTATTTAGAACTACTCTTTCAAAAATTTTACTTATTACATTCAAAATACTAATGGGCCTATAGTTTTCTACCTTTTCTCTATCACCACTTTTGAAGATTGGCAAGATCTTCCCCTCTTTTAAGTTATCTGGAAAAACACCTTGTTCTAATGAATGATTGATCAGATGAATCAAAGGGTCTAACAATTGATATTTACATTCTTTCAGAATTTTACTGGATACCCCATCCATTCCTACAGTTTTTTTATTATTTAAACTATCAATGATATTTGACAACTTGTCTTGGCATACTGGGTGGATTTTATTTCGTTCTGAATCCCCTCAGTATTCCTCAGTATTAAGAGATTTTTGAAGATCCTTAGCAACCAGTTGATAATATCTGTTAAAGAAATTACAAATGTCTACACTATCATCAATATATTTGTTATTTTCGTTAATTATTCTGGGGACACTAGTATAAGCATCTACATGAGCTACTTGTCTATTTTTGTTTATTACATCCCACACTGCTGTGTTAAAGTACACACTATTATTCAAAATTTCAGCTGTTTTCTTACATTTCGCTCTTTTCACTTCTCTTGTATAATTTTTCTTTAGAGCTTTGTAATTATCTTCACTTAACATATTTCTAGATAGTTTGAATTCATCATAATTATGCATCTTTAACCCTATTTCTTTCTGCAAGGATATCATCAGTTATCCACTCTTCAATCTTGTCTAATTTGTTCTTTACAGGGACTTTTTTAACTGGACAACTCAAAGTGATATGAAACCTTAAAATATTAATGAAACTATCATATTTGTCATTTAAACTATTGCTATTGTAAACCCTACTCCTGTTTTCTTGTAGCAGATTCTGCTTCAAACAATTGATATTCCCCTGTTCACATTGTTGAATTTCTTTCATTACTCTACTCTTTTTAATTGATTTATGACCTTGCAACCCCACCTCTAAGATTTGATAGTCATGATCAGATAGTTCCAAGCCGCCTAATCTTGTTTTAGAGTAATCTATATTAGTAAGGATGTTATCAATTATTGTTTGTGATGTTCTTGTGACTCTGGTATATTCATGAACTTTTATTTCCAAGTTATTCATGTATATAATATCCTTTAAATCTTCTGTCATTTTATTCTGTGTTGCAAAGTCTGTATTGAAATCTCCCGCTACAATAACGTTTGTAAAACGAGTAGTAGTAATCTCTAAAAGCCTATTGAATAGTTCACAAAAATTGTTCTATTCCATATTTGGTGACCTGTAAATACCTAACACCGCTACTTCGAAATTATTGTCGATTCTTACTCTCAAACCAGTAACTTCTAAATCCATTTTCACAGCAAATTTCTCTACATATTCTAAATTAAATGTTTGCATATTCTTAGCATTTTTAGTGAAGATAGCTACTCCCCCACTTTGATGAGATGTCCTGCAATACGACGTTTTCAATGAATACGGTATAGTTTGGAATATTAAGTTGTGACAATTCATCTTCTTTTAAACCATGCTCTGTGAAAATAGCTATATCAGGAGCCTCTTCTTTAAAAAATACTTCAATTCTATCTATTTTGTTACGAATGTATTGAATATTCTGATGGAACACAGTGAGTACCGGTACTTCCCTATCATCCCTTCCCAGCCAGCACATTCACATATAATTTACGTATATATTACTAAAGTCTTATGTGAATGAATCATAAATTTCACATACATGAAGCATAAATTTTACGTACATTTTACATTCAAATGTCACCTCTTTTTATGTAAATGATACGTAAAATTTAGGTCTATACATATGTATGATTTATGTAGTATATACATAAAATTTTATCTCAAATTTCTGATAAATATACGTAATTTCTTTATAAATTATACATAAATTTGAGGTCTATAAAACATATAATTTACATAATATTTATATAGAATTTAATCTAAATTATCAGATAAATATACATACATTTTCTGAAAAGGCTTTTATGAAAGCTATCACAAAATGCTTTTCAGAAAATTAATGTATAGTGGGTACTAGTAAACACATACAAATAGCATTATACTAAAAAGCATAAATTATATAGAATGAACTGTTCAAAACATCCAACAGAATTCAAGTTGTACCTTATATTTATTATTCAAGTTCAACCAGCAATTAGGTGGTTCGGAACCCACCTGAAACTGTAGGTCCAACTCATAAATCACCATCATCTAACTCATTATCCACGCACAGGTCTCAGACCTATGTGGGCTTCATCCTCAAAAAAAAAAAATCATGCATGCTTTTTTGGTAATGGATATATAGGCCTACATACTGAAAGTGCATATATATTTACTGTATATCTATGTGAATTTGAAAAATTCAAAGTCATTTTCAGATAAATACAGTATTGTTTTATATATGAAATGTTACACCATCAAATACTTCCCATTTCCTCTTGAATACCAGCTAACAGAGCTTTGAATTTTTTCTTATATTTCAACAAAATATGATTATGATAAAACTGTACTCACTACTTAAATGATACCATTTGTTTTTTTTTTTTTGTTTTTTTGACACACTAGTTTTGAGACTTGAAAAATTAGTGGGGAGTTTATCCAGAAAAAATACTGTTTTATGATAATACATATTTATTTTTCTAGTTACCTAACAGGGTAGCTATTTATACAATCATTACACATATTTTTCAAGTAGTAGCCATTTTTTGTTTTAGAATATCTTGTTCAAGATTGTCAGAACCTCTCCTGAACTTTAGTCTCAAACTTCTTCATGGTGAATGACCCTTGATGGACACTAATCATCATTCCTGTGGAAAAACAAAAATAGATATTGACTGGAGTCAGTTTAGTTGACATGCACAAAACCTATCCATAAATTGAATGTTACAAAGTGCTAGCAACCTATCTCTATGGATTGATATGATTTGGACAAATGCCTGCATAAAATGTGTGTCTGTAGCCAATTAGCTAGCATAACAGACTTTGGGACCAAGCTATGGAGAGGGTTTGAAATGAAGCATTAAACTAATTAATTCACACCAGTAGGCCTACTATACTATTTGCTTGCACTGAATCTCCCTTATTCTGTTCAATAACTTCGTCATAGATGCTGTACAAAAAGAATCTTCTAATTCTAAAAAAAATGTCAACTAGGGGTATGGGGATGGTTTATGTATGCATCATGGTAATATTTTAGTTGGTTGTTCAAGGTTATAGAGAAAAAGGAATTAATACTGCCTGTCATTGAATTTTTAATTTGTTAGCTCATATGCAGGTTGTGCAATACTCTGCCAATTCAGAGCATGCACTTCCCTCAATATAAACATAACAAGGTTATCATGGACCAGAGAATATGAGAAGTTCTTCAGAATTTACAGGAACAACAGATAGCGTTTTAGTAGTTTAAAAATACTTTGTAAATCAAGAGTTTCCATTAGTATTTATATCTTGCTTCTTCATAGATTAGATGCATATGAGCCACTTTCAAGTTGTACAGGCATACAGGTCAAAACCCCTTTTCCATGACACCATAATAACAAGAAAGTTCAAAGTTACTGACAATTGAACAAACTGACGAATTTACTTAAACAGAATTTATTAATTTCGAATTCCTTTAGGTGCTATTAGTAAATACTGAAGACTTCCGCAAAGTTTTGTAGTTGTACAAAAATATCAGTCACCACCGGGAATCGAATCACAGACCTCCCAATTGCCGTTCGGGCGCCTTAACCACTAGACCATGGAGACCTTTCTGCACAGCAGCATTCATTTTTACTTGGCCATATCGGCTCGTATCTCACAAGAAAGTTCGAAGTTACTGACAATTGAACAAACTGACAAATTTACTTAAACAGAATTTATTAATTTCGAATTCCTTTAGGTGCTATTAGTAAATACTGAAGACTTCCGCAATGTTTTGTAGTTGTACAAAAATATCAGTCACCACCGGGAATCGAACCACGGACCTCCCAATTGCCGTTCGGGCGCCTTTGCGGAAGTCTTCAGTATAAACTAATAGCACCTAAAGGAATTCGAAATTAATAAATTCTGTTTAAGTAAATTTGTCAGTTTGTTCAATTGTCAGTAACTTCGAACTTTCTTGTGAGATACGAGCCGATATGGCCAAGTAAAAATGAATGCTGCTCTGCAGAAAGGTCTCCATGGTCTAGTGGTTAAGGCGCCCGACCGGCAATTGGGAGGTCCGTGGTTCGATTCCCGGCAGTGACTGATATTTTTGTACAGTAGCATTCATCGCTTTCCATCAGCTACTGAATACTGTTGTCAATATCCGCCATTGCGGAAGTCTTCAGTATAAACTAATAGCACCTAAAGGAATTCGAAATTAATAAATTCTGTTTACCATAATAACATTAACTCATAATAAAAGTGGTATTTTTCTAACAACAGCTTTAAAAAATATTTATTCAAGAAACAAATCCTTAAAGCTTAAATCAAGTCCACTTACTTTTCATCACATCTACAACTGCCATGTTGCAGTTTCTTCTTCCCTCTTCTGCCTTCCCAGCTGAATTGGATGGCAACGTTGTGTCACCATCCTCTGGAGAATCCTCCTTATGTGATCTTCGAGGTTAACATCTCTTTAAAGAAAGCAGCCTGTAAACAACATTTAAAATTAGGTATTAGAAGGAAGTAATATTACAAGCAATATGGCAGGAAACAATTTAATGTTGAGCCTACCAATTAAACAATACAGGATATGTCTACTGGAAAGCAATCTAACTTGGTGATTTTTGGTGACCTATTCATGAAAAAAAGAACTTTCTGACTAGAAAATGACCATCATGGCCTATTGAAGGCAAACCATGTTGGATACATCATCACAATAATATGCAGTCTTAACTAACCAAACATGAAGATACTAATCTATACATTGTAATTCTATCAATAAGGCATCCGGAAACAATACTGGTTAGAAATTATTGCATTCAAGTAGAATCGTCTACATTTTCCATAACTGTTTCAAATCAAGTGGTTTTCATTTCTAACCTTTGTTAGAATTAAAATATAATTATTCTGCTTTTATAAAAGCTTTTTTTATATAGCTTTATATATAAAGTCACTCAGCCGTTTTTGGGAGAAATCAATAATAGTTGGAAATTAATTCTGGTTGTTATTCATTTATTGAGCAGATAACCCATTATTAGAGGTCTTGAACTGTTCTCTGATGCTTTATTGTGGCATTACAGCATGTAAATTGGTACCTTCATGTAGTTTTTGAACATTTGTCTGTAATACTTGGAAAGAGTTTTACAGTTGAAATTGTCCTTTTGCACCTTAATTTTAACTGAAGTTTCATTTAAAAATAGCTTTAGCCAATAGCATTTCAATTAGCTGTGAAAAAAGTGTGCCCATACTCAGAATAAAATGACAAATTATATGAAACCAGAAATTTGAAAAATATTTTCAAGTTAAGGCCGCCATCAGCTGCAATTTAAGCCGAGCTGGTGATAACAAAAAATGAAAGATGTTTACATGGATTCTTACAGAATCATTACTTTCAAATCAGTAATTACTTCTTACCTGAGTAAGCCTAAATAAATTGAATTTAGAAAGAAATCTACTTATTCTTTTTTTGGATTTATGTTCCAATGACTGTTCTATTTCTAGAAAGTCCTCCAATCAGTGGCATACCGAGGTTTCAAGCGCCCTGGAGCGGAAGTGTCTTATGGTGCCCCCACAAAAAAGTCAGTCTCACACTCAACCACCCGATTGAGCTGATATTATTACAGCGGTCATTTAATGAATCAGCCGCTTTTTTTCCCGCCTCCAACTACGCCGTATTAATTGTCAGAGATGCACTCCAGTGAATGATTTTTCGCCAGGCCAGATTCTACTTTTATCTATTTCCAAACAGCTTGTTGAGGATTTTTTCACTTTTCTATGAATTTATTTACAGTTATTGTTTTAGAATGCAAGTTATTCCTCTAGAAATTTTCTTATATTTTGGAAATTGGATTCAAAAGTGAAGAATTTCAGTCCTGTTCTTGTTAATATAAAAACCAATGAACTTCTAGAGGAATTTTTTTTTCCAGAATAAATTCATAGTCTTTATTTAATTACTTGGAATTGTTATACCTTCTGTCACCCAATGTAAATTGTTTTTGCTTTGCTACTTTCAACTATTTGCTATTTTTGACTCGACCGTTTTGCATTCTGTCAGTTTGTAATTATACGGCATTTACGGCTGAACGCGTGAACCGATTTCTTTTAAATTTGACATGAATGTTCCTTTTAGTAATGCGCAGCGATGTATAAATACGGTTTTTTTAAATTGTGTTGCATTTTACCCTTTTGGCCCTCATTATAGTGATACATTTTTTGTAAGTAAAAGGCAATTTTCTCTCAAGAACGGTGCGCCCCACAGAGCCTTGCGCCCTGGAGCGACTGCTCCACTCGCTCCATTATCGGTACGCCACTGCCTCCAATTCTTAGCAAGGAAGTTTGCTTTGAAATTCACTCATTTCTATGGTTTGATCATCAATATTATTGCACTTTCTTTCGTGTTCCCTTTAACCAAATCCAGATGAACTAGTAATTTTTTGGTCCAACACATTTTAGCTTCATGGGAAAAATGTCTTGCTATCTATTACACACATAAATTGGGTTGAAGCATTATAAGAAGAACTTGTAAGAACTTACCAAAAGGATTTATTCAAATTTCTTAAAGTGAAAACTTTCTAACCTATAAAACTGCCCAAGAAAGATAAAGTGGGTAACCTGAACACTCAATAAATTAAATTCAAAGTTGTACTAACCTGTTTTTGTAATCCTTGGAATTGTTTCCAAATTGTGTTTTATTTGTATCAAAACGATATAATTTCAAGGATATAAATTTTCACTAGACAAAGAGAACAACAAACAACCACCAAAAACTTCACGTGCCTAACAGTCAGAGAGAACAACGAACAACCGCCAAAAAGTTTGATACGTATCGATGTACGAAACAATCGATAATTTTTTAATCGATGTTCATGAGCCTTGAATAATAGAGCATCGATTATTATATATCACATTTAGTGGAATTCTGATTATTTACTTTTATTGGAAAATATCACGTCTAACCTTGAATCATAGAGGAATGAATACCGGTAGTGTTATGAAATAAATTAAAAGAGTTTACCAATACATACTCATCACGTTTTCGCAACAATATTGGCGTATCGATAAACTCTACTTGGTGAAAATGATCGATATTTTGTAGCTCGATACACATCCTCAAACTTCAGAAAGGGACTTTTTCCAAAAAAATGCATAGGATCATTTTTGTAGAGACTTTTGTCAGCTTCAACAGAAGAAAAAATTCTTTGAGTTATCGATACTGAATTATAATAAAAAACTGAAAAATTGTACTTTTTCACCCCCCTCCAACAATGAGTTCAACCCCACCATTGGGTACTTTTGGTTATTACCCAAGGTTAGAGAAAATTATTGGTGAAAAAATAATTTTCTATCAATAATTATTGCTCCTCTTGATGACCATATTTTTGTCTAATTTGACTGGGCTAGGGTACCAGTATATAAAATGAAGTTGGAGTTTGTATCGACAAATAGAGGAGGGATATTTGCAAATAATCTGTACAATTTACGTATAATTTATGTGAATTTGCAAACACTTTTTACATAAAATATACGTAGTATGTACATTAGCATATCTCTGTTTTTAAAATTCGAACTGATCAATTATAGAAATGGGCTTTCAATAAATATATCTACTGTTAATTCGATTTTGCATTCCAGATTGTTTAACAACAAATTTATAAATTATTACTTATGTGAATATTGTACATAAATATTACATAAATTTTACATTAGATATTTATCATTTACATATGGACCTAGAATTTACGTAAAAAATACGTTAAGTGCTGACTGGGTTATTACTTTATCGTTGCTTTTGCATATTGAAGTAGATTTACTTAATCTCTTAGAATCTTGAGAGCCTATCAGATTGCTACAAGAGTTCCTTCCACTAATGCTATCCTGATTTTTTGATCGATTAACGTCTTTTAATACAATTAAAGATATGAATTTATCATCTGAAACTAGTTTCCCTTCCCGGTTTTGAGCCACTTTACTAAAAAAGGTTCGTTAGATGATTGTTTAGGAGAATTATTGACAGTAGATTGCAAACGACTTTCAATCAGCTCTGCCAGCCTATTACAAAATATTATTTTGCCAGATTGATTTAGATGTAGACCATGATTAGTGAAGTTTTGTTTTTTCAGCCTTTCATTTAGAACACAAATCCCCAACTGCTTAGAATTCTTATTTTTTAGGCTGTTGATTGTATTATGAATTGAATTGGAATATGCCTAGGGAACTTCTGATAGGGTTTCAAGATCCATATAATATATTGATTAACAGATTTACTTTTGGGAAAATTGAGTCTCATATTAACTCATACCTAGGGAAATCCCTATTTATGAATATCGATATTTTTGTTTCGATATCATCGATATTATATCGATATTTTCGGTTGCAATATTATCGGATATCGATACATTTATGCCGATATCGACTTTCGATATTGCTTTTTTCCACTTTCCATTTCCAGACTGGCTTTTCTGGTTGTCAAGAACCAAAATTGAAAATATTTGAATCCACAAACATGGATTATTGATTAGGCCAGCATTATAAACAAGTCTGCAAAATATCAGAACTACCGGATTGGACACATGCTATTTTACTGGACTAAGCTAACCTAAAGGGGCCCACACACTAGCGAGTATGGCTCGCGAGTAAGACTCGCGAGTCTGGCTCGGCGAGTAAGACTCGGAAGAAAATCACCACTAACGTGTTGTGAACTTCCCGAGTCCGGCTCGGCTACTTTTCAAGGTCGGCTGGAGTGCGCCCGTGTTAATTCTGATCCATATAGCTCATCTAATCTCAAAATCTTTAAATTACAATCAATATCTCATTTGGAAGGTCATTTTATGCTCTAGAGAGAGTATTGGTTTTGCTAAAATTTCATAATTCTTGAAATTTGATTATTATTATTATTATTATTAAGAAATGTTTTATTTCTTCTAATTTTTTTCTGACATAAGAGAAAGAGATGTCAGAGCGTTTATAGGCACGATTTATGTTTTTTATGACAATTATTTTCCCACCTCTAAGTATCTTTCTTATAGATCTATAACATAATTATAGATATAGATATAGATCTATAATTAGGGAAGTGATAGCCGCGAGGCGTAGCAGGTATCTGTTCAATCAGATAGAGATAAGCTAAGCTGCGTTCTCATAGGTCCTGTTTGTAACGGTGACCGATTAGATTCGCCAGCAAAAAAGAGACTGTTCTCTGCTGTAAAATCACTTCCTGGTGGTTCGGAACCCACCTAAAACTTTAGGTCCAACTCATCAATCACCATCATCCAACTCATGACCCACGCACAGGTCTCAGACCAATGTGGGCTTCATCATCAGAAGAAGAATAACGTCTACAATAAAATATGCAAAAGTGTAATAGGGGGCCCATAGAATTCAAAAGGTCAGATGAAATATAGGATTAATTTCATCTACTTTTTACTCAATTTTTATTTTTCAATTACTTCCATTTTTTCCAGTTGTATCGAAGTAATAATTGTTATATTGCAATTTATTAAATACTGTTATATTTATAATGATAATGTTATATTATAATAATAAATATAAAATAGGCATTGGGCTTACATGCAAAGGGATGTATTATTATTATTATTATTATTATTATTATTATTATCATCATCATCATTATCATTCAATAATTATTTATTTATTTTATACACAATTTATCTGTTAGCAGCTATTATTATTGAAATTATTTTTTAGAATTTTGTTTTTATGTTACTGTAGGTATTTTTTGTTGAAAAAACAACATTCGAATATTTATTTGTATTGTATTAAAAATAAGCTCTGCACTGCAATATTATCATTTTTATTTTCTCTTGAATATTCAAGTTTTAATATACGGTTTATTTGATATTTTTCTGTTTATACATTAGTTTAACTTGGTAACTATTTCAGTCACAGTATTGTCGTAGTAACAGTAAATATACAAACTTGAATAGATAACTCAATCAACTTATTTTTACGTCTTGTGAACAGTGCAAATAATAGCTTTCTGACGTTCTGCTATGTTATAATGAGTTGCCGAGCCTGGCTCGGCTCGGAAAACGTCCACTAACTAGCGAGTCCCAGCCGAGCCCAGCCGCGCTTGTAGCCCTGCGCGAGTCTGGCTGGGCTCGGCTCGGCTCGGGAGAAAAGAGCCCACTAACTAGTAATTTTCTCCCGAGTCCGGCTGGCCGAGTCTTACTCACGAGCCAAACTCGCTAGTGTGTGGGCCCGGTAAGAGACCGTCGTGAAGCTGGCCCCACCCAAAACGGCAGAAACTATAAATTGTATATCATGAGATTCTTTTGAGTTTCTGCTATTTAATGCCGCAAAAATAAATTCTCTACTGTTTTCAGGTAAAAAGTTATTTAACTTTAAAAAAAATAATTACTGGGTGGGGCCAGCATCACGCAGCCCCACCCACTTCGCAAAACTTAATGAAACACATATCAATAATTTCTGCTGATTTTCTGCTATTAAATGCCACAAAAATTAAATTTCTGCTGCTGTCAGAAAAAAAGTTATAGCCAATTTAAGTTTTGTGTTAATGAAACTTAATTCGCTGTAACTCGGTTAATATACACGTTACAATAACGGGCTAAGTATCAATCTTTACTGCTAAACAGTGGCTATTGAATGACACTAACAGCATAGCTGTAGCTACACCGGCAAAAAAGAGAAAACAGAAACTATTTTACCATTTAAATCAATGTTATTTTTTAACAGCCCCACCCACTTTGAAAAGTTTATTTCAAAATATGTCATTGTCTTCAGCTGAGTTTCTGCTATTCAATGCCACAAGAATTGGAGTTTCTTCAGCTTTTAGAACAAATTCATAGCTGATTTAAGGTCGGCAGTATGCTGAAACGCAAGGCAGGGCAGGGCTGCTATAAGCCAGGTTAGGTTTAGCCAGATTAGTTTTATATAGAGCTTGTGCGTTTTCTGGTGAAGCCTGTGGGTAGCTGGAGAAAGAGGCTCTGAAAAGAAAGAGAAAGAGGCTCAGGTTTGCCGAGAATCAGTCTGCGCTCTCACACTGCCCGAGCAATTTCAACTTCCCCTCCAAAGCATAGCCCCCACTTGTCACTACAGCCCCTCACACGGCTCACACCCAGGCATTACGAAGAAACGCGCGACCTTTAGTAATCTGTTTCTGTAGCCCATGGTTATTCATGGCGCCCTGCATGCTGAGGAACAGACCTACTGCAAGACCCTACATACACTGCCCCAGACCCATAAAAACGTACTGATGCGCCCGTGGCAAAATTTATGAAATATCCACTTGAATAGCAGTTAGGCGGTGCAAGAGGGGGAGAAGTTGTTTGACGGAAAGTTCTCATTGATAATGTTTTAATTCCATTGATCAATATATATATAATGATGGCAACAGGAATCAATCCTGCGGACCAGAGCAGTGGCAGCAAGAGTTGTACGCTCTAGCCGACTGAGCTATTCTAGCGGTAATATATAGGCTATATATATATGGCTATTCTTATAAATTTTATAATATAAAATAATCATACAATTTGTAAAATTGAATCTAATGTTCACCACTGTGAGAAAAAAGGTGTCAAAATTTTTCGTTCAAATTTAAATGTAAGTTAATAAAATCTTCGTATTTGTGATGGTGAATTGGTGATGTTATGGTAGATATCCTTAATAAAAAAGACGTGATGTTGTCACAAGCAATTTTATTGTTTAAAACCGAGATACTATTGTTTCGGTTGTCAAACTATTTTCAATCTCAATCGAACCTTAACTGAAAAAACAATAGCAGCTATATTTATATCTTATTACATGGAATGACGCCATGTTAGCTATCATCATCTGAGTTTCTAATTGGCTGACCTTCGCTCGTAATACTTCTGTGACTAGTCGTAAGCTATGATCAGGTCGTGTAATTGAGGGTGTATCTGGTCCTACCGCACGACCAATCACTATCTTGAGTAAAGAAGTTCAGCCAATTAGAGACTCAGACTCTGATAGTCAATGGCATAATTTCATGAAAGGTATAAACGTAGCTGCTATTGTATCTTAGTTATAGTTTGATAGATAGACTATTGATAATGGTGTAACAACCGAACTGTAGTATCTTGTTTTTAAACAGTAATAGTGCTTGAAACAATATAATGTGTTTTCCATTATTAAATGTGAACATATTTGAAGGAGGTCTATTCATTATTTCAGAATATGAAATTAGTAGGCTACCTTTTATCACTGTAACCACTGCTTTAGAACTTTGGAAATCTGCATAATCTGAATATATGTGAAATAACCGTGATGGGAATGGGCGAGGAAAGTCATGTAAGTTTGTAGACTAGATTTTTTATTTGTGAAGAAATGAGTTGTGTTAGAAACTATCTGAATTACTCGTGTATTCAGATACTGTATTATGTAATTTTTCATAATTGAAATAAAAAATTGAAACTAGACATCATAGTTTCTGCACAGTGTCAAAGTACAACCGTAACTGCCATATAAACTTCAGTTATCAGCTATATAATCACTTCACGGTGGTTCGGGACCTACGTTAATCTATAGGTTCATTCATAATCATGAAGCTCATTACGCTCGCACAAGTGGGTAATTTCTACTCATGTGAGTATAATTTCAGTAATGAACTGAAACTATTCGCCCTTTTCAAGGAGGTTAGAGATAGAGTTTAAGTCAATTCTTTGATGCTGTGCAAAAACTCACTATTGACAGGTAAATAACAAGTTCAGATTATAGGAATACTAGCTTCCCTACGCAAAAAACGCCACTCATATAATAACAGAGATTTTTTGCAGAATAATTGACGTTGACACTATCCTTAAAGCCATAAAATGATTTCTGCGCATGAGTCATTAATTTGACAATCGTTGGCGCATGAGCAGAAACGATTTTATGGCTTTGAGGTTAGTGTTAGCGTCAATGTCGTTTCTTAATTTTTTGCTGGATGATGCCCACATTTAAGTCCAAGATTTGCGCTTAGTTGGAGGATGACAGAAATTTTTCTAAGCGCACAGGAATCAATCCCGTGGACCGGAGCAGTGGCAACAAGAGTTGTTTTCATCCAAATTTTTTTAAGTTCTCTCTCTCTCTATAAAGGTATCAGTGTATAGAACAGACTATCAGTCCAAACTTCACCATCTCATACAAATGTATCATCAAGTATTTCATATGGCTTACCATTATCTCCAGTCTTACCTTCCGTTTGTGTATGTACATAAATAGATTTTAAGATTTTAACAAAGACTGACAATATTTTGTTAAATGATACGTGATGCTGCTTGTTATTCTTTAATTTGGAATTGTAACTGTTGTAATACAATATTTGTATGGATAAAGAAATCAATCAATTCTCTGTATTTCTCAAACTTTATTACAATAATTTTACAGATCACAGATTCATGTATTTGGATTAAAAATATTTCACAAAATAGTTAAAGAAAATTTTTTCGGTTGTAGACCGCTGAACATATATATAGACTGCTCTATTCATAACTTACAATCCATATAATATAGTATTTCTAGAACTTACTTTTTGGTTGTTGAAATAATTTTCAAATAAATAAGCAATGAATATTCAAAACAATTCAAACTTCACATTATAAGTGGAATTACGTATGTATTGTGGATGATCATCCTAATAATGTCTTAGAAGATCACCATCCAAGCGAGAAATACATAAGGTTTTAGTACGAGTTCCTTTTAAAATGCGAAAACCCCACATTAGTTGATCATAGCTTTTCAATATTTATGCGACCAAATACGGTAAAAATTGGTACACATATCCAGTTGAGGCCCTAGACAAGTCCAGAAAAGATTTTTAAAATTTACCTCTCAAGGGATTGAGATCGCAGTTGATAGAAGTCAAATAGTTACCACGTGCGCTTCACATGCGTAAGGTTCCCGGTTTGATCCCGGGTGGAACCAATTTTTTTTACTCAAATATTTGTCATATTTTGCTTTACAATGCATTCAACATTGATTAAAAGGGTAAATTCACATGAATTCTTAGTATATTCCCGTAAATAATTGATTGCTTGTTTTTTATATATTTTTAAGAGACCAATATTATACTTTATATAAAACTTTATACTTAATACTTTAATAGAAAATGAATAGAAATTTAAAAAAAATAAAACAAAAAATAAATGAAATATATTTACATTTATTTAAACAAATAATAAAAGAAATATATTTGTGTGTGATCAAGTGAGTAGTATAGAAAGGCCGTTTCTGGCACAAGCTTCACCTTTTGTCCACCAGGCGGCAGCACTGTCGCCTGGCGCTAGCTTCGCCATTGTCCAGCAAGCAGCAGCACTGTCGCTGGCGCAAGCTTCACCTTTGTCCACCAGGCGTCAACACTGTCGCATATCGATTGCACCGCCCCCCCCCCCACCATCATCAACCCCCCCCCCCTAAAAAGTGCCCCCCCCCCACCCAAAAAACGTTCCCCCCTCAACCTAAAACAACCCCCCCCCCTAAAAAAAATCCCCCCCTCCACCACCCCCCCCCCAAAAAAAAAAAAATTAAATAAATAAAAAAAAAAATTTAAAAAAAATAAAAAAAAAAAAAAAATTAAAAAAAAAAATTGAAAAAAAAAAAAATTAAAAAAAAAAAAAATTAAAAAATAAAAAAAAAAAAAATTAAAAAAAAAACATCTCAGGACTTAGAAAAATCTTGAAACATCTTAGGACTTAGAAAAATTTTGTAACATCTTAGGACTTAGAAAAATTTTGAAACATCTTGGGACTTAGAAAAATTTCCGAAAAATCTTAGGACTTAGATAAATTTCTGAAAAATCTCAGGACTTAGAAAAATTTTCAAAAAATCTCAGGACTTAGAAAAATTTCAGAAAAATCTCAGGACTTAGAACAATTTTCAAAAAATCTCAGGACTTAGAAAAACTTCTGAAAAATCCTAAGACTTAGAAAATTTTCCGAAAAATCTTAGGACTTAGAAAAATTTCCGAAAAATCTTAGGACCTAGTTATACACTTGGGCTAGGGGAGGGGCATGTGGGAAGTTTGCCGGACTATAAGGAATGATCTCTAGACTTAGTCGTACAATATTACTTTGAAAATAGGACTTAGTCATACATGGGGCATGTGGGGAGTGGAGCAATTGTGTGACCAGATACTTTTAACAAGATATCTGTATTGTTCCAGATACACTAGCCTAAAGCAGCATTCAAGGATCATTCAATAAAAAGTAAGCATTTCATTCATGGGGGTATGTGGGGAGGGACATGTGGGGAGTGGAGCAATTATGTGACCAGCTACTATTAACAAGATGTCTGTATAGTTGCAGATACACTTTAACATTAAAGGACCCTGTTGTTCCAACTACAAATCAATATTTCAAGATATACTTGACCATTCTAGGAACCCATTTCTACAAATCAATAACAGTTAGTACTTATCTCTCTACTAATAAATATCTATCAATTGCTAGAGTGTATAAATCTAACCTCCAAATATTCCATAGCTAAAATAGCTATTGCACTACATAAAATCTAACCTATAAATCCAAAGTCATATAGGTAAGAAATCACCTTACTTTACTTCAACGAAGGCTGTTTCAACGAAAAAAAAAAGGGTAGAGAGAGAGAGAGAGAGAGAGAGATAGCCCCACTTCTACTTCCATCACTGACCCCGCCCACCAGCCTTGACATTCCAGTTTCAACTAGTTTGTATGACGTCACTGCTACATTCTAATGCTATGAGTCATATCCATGCAGGAAAAAACAGGAAAAGAGAAAGTTGGAAGTAGGAAAGTTGAGTTTTTAGAAGCTACAGAGTCCATAAAGAAACAGCATAAACAGCTAGTAGAGTATGAAAACGAAATCAAAGATTTGAGAGAGCAGCTTGAACCATATTTTTATTCACATTGGAAGAATTTTGAACCAAGTGGGGTGTATCATGTGACTGCATTTACTGTGAATAATAAGGAAAAATTTACATATGTTGGGGTTTTAGGGGAAAAAGATGGCTTGAAACAGGTTTACTTTGTAAAAGGGGTACCATAAAAAATGCTTTTCTCAATGCATACAAAGCAATAGAGGACCTTAAGAAAGTGGGCTATTTTGTAATCCCCTACAATGACGAAAGATGTATATTCTGCTTGCCAAGAGGGGAAACCATTTGTGTAATTACTGTTAATGGTATGGCAAGCTATAATGGTAACACATTTCCAAGAATAGAATCAATCAAATTTTCGTCAGATGTATGGAAAAACTTGGAAGACACATCTTTTACACAGTTAGAAGTGCAGCAATTCAACAGCATTACAATGCTAGAAATTAAAGGGAAAAGTAAAAGTAGGACAGTGCAAACGATTGGAAGAGTTAGCAGAAGGTACAGAGTTGGTCATTGTTGCAATTAAACAAGTATGGGCTAGAAATAAGAATCGGTATATTTTACAGTTTGAGAACCTAGAAGCATTGTATGTCTGGAATTATTGGTTGGAGGAAGAATTTGAGAACTCTAACATAGATTTAAATTATAAAATTAGAATTAGGTTGGATGTCCTTAAGCATACCCCCAGTAGAAATAAGGAAAGAGTTTTTTTTATACATTATATGTTGTATTAATAAATGGAGAAATTATTGTGAATTTGTCTTTGGCGTTTTTTTTTTTTTTTCACAAACTCCTACAATCCTATCCTTATAAATAAGATTAATCTGAGACATATTTCTCTAAGTCACCTGTTGGGTGTTGGCTGTTGGCTTAGGCTACTCCAATTAAGCACCAAGTAAGCCATAAGGGATAAAAGTGGTACACCAAGTTAGCCCAAAGTGGCACTACGTGGTGGATGAGTGTGCACTACTGCAATGAGTGGAGCACGGAGTGTGCAGTAAGTGGGTGCAGTGGCACAGTAAAAGAGCTCACAGTGGGTGTGAGCTTTTACAATTAGCTTGAGTGCTTACATATTAGAGCTTCTAGAGCACTAGCAGGAGCACTAGAGGAGCACTAGGGGAGCACTAGGGGCGCACTAGGGGAGCACTAGGGGCACACTAGGGGAGCACTAGGGGAATTAAGGGGTGCACTAGGGAAACACTAGGGGCGCACTAGGGGCACACTAGGGGAGCACTAGGGGAATTAAGGGGCGCACTAGGGGCACACTAGGGGAGCACTAGGGGAATTAAGGGGTGCACTAGGGAAACACTAGGGAATTAAGGGGGGCACTAGGGAAACACTAGGGGCGCACTAGGGGCACACTAGGGAGCACTAGGGGAATTAAGGGTGCACTAGGGAAACACTAGGGGCGCACTAGGGGCACACTAGGGGAGCACTAGAGGAATTAAGGGGCGCACTAGGGGCACACTAGGGGAGCACTAGGGGAATTAAGGGGTGCACTAGGGAAACACTAGGGAATTAAGGGGTGCACTAGGGAAACACTAGGGAAACACTAGGGAATTAAGGGGGGCACTAGGGAAACACTAGGGGCGCACTAGGGGCACACTAGGGGAGCACTAGGGGAATTAAGGGGTGCACTAGGGAAACACTAGGGGCGCACTAGGGGAGCACTAGGGGAATTAAGGGGCGCACTAGGGGAGCACTAGGGGAATTAAGGGGTGCACTAGGGGCGCACTAGGGGAATTAAGGGGTGCACTAGGGAAACACTAGGGGCATTAAGTGGGGCACTAGGGAAACACTAGGGGCATTAAGTGGGGCACTAGGGAAACACTAGGGGCAATAAGTGGGGCACTAGGGAAACACTAGGGGCGCACTAGGGGCACACTAGGGGAGCACAAGGGGAATTAAGGGGTGCGCTAGGGAAACACTAGGGGCATTAAGTGGGGCACTAGGGAAACGCTAGGGGCATTAAGTGGGGCACTAGGGAAACACTAGGGCAATAAGTGGGGCACTAGGGAAACACTAGGGGCGCACTAGGGGCACACTAGGGGCGCACTAGGGGCGCACCAGGGAGCACTGGGGCGGTGTCCCTGAGTTGTTAGGTCATGTTGAGTATGTTAGATTATGTGTGCGCCCCTTAATTCCCCTAGTGCTCCCCTAGTGTGCCCCTAGTGCGCCCCTAGTGTTTCCCTAGTGGGTGGGGGGAGGGGATTTTTTTTAGGGGGGGGGGTTGTTTTAGGTTGAGGGGGGAACGTTTTTTGGGTGGGGGGGCACTTTTTAGGGGGGGGGGGTTGATGATGGTGGGGGGGGGGCGGTGCAATCGATATGCGACAGTGTTGACGCCTGGTGGACAAAGGTGAAGCTTGCGCCAGCGACAGTGCTGCTGCTTGCTGGACAATGGCGAAGCTAGCGCCAGGCGACAGTGCTGCCGCCTGGTGGACAAAAGGTGAAGCTTGTGCCAGAAACGGCCTTTCTATACTACTCAAGTGGATTCGATAATGGTTTAGATTCGCAAATCTGGACAAATATGTTTTCCTTTTATAGTCTATCCGTATTTATAGACTATAGATAAGGTCAAACAATGACAAAGTGGCACTACGTGGTGGATGAGTGTGCACTACTGCAATGAGTGGAGCACGGAGTGTGCAGTAAGTGGGTGCAGTGGCACAGTAAAAGAGCTCACAGTGGGTGTGAGCTTTTACAATTAGCTTGAGTGCTTACATATTAGAGCTTCTAGAGCACTAGCAGGAGCACTAGAGGAGCACTAGGGGAGCACTAGGGGCGCACTAGGGGAGCACTAGGGGCACACTAGGGGAGCACTAGGGGAATTAAGGGGTGCACTAGGGAAACACTAGGGGCGCACTAGGGGCACACTAGGGGAGCACTAGGGGAATTAAGGGGCGCACTAGGGGCACACTAGGGGAGCACTAGGGGAATTAAGGGGTGCACTAGGGAAACACTAGGGAATTAAGGGGGGCACTAGGGAAACACTAGGGGCGCACTAGGGGCACACTAGGGAGCACTAGGGGAATTAAGGGTGCACTAGGGAAACACTAGGGGCGCACTAGGGGCACACTAGGGGAGCACTAGAGGAATTAAGGGGCGCACTAGGGGCACACTAGGGGAGCACTAGGGGAATTAAGGGGTGCACTAGGGAAACACTAGGGAATTAAGGGGTGCACTAGGGAAACACTAGGGAAACACTAGGGAATTAAGGGGGGCACTAGGGAAACACTAGGGGCGCACTAGGGGCACACTAGGGGAGCACTAGGGGAATTAAGGGGTGCACTAGGGAAACACTAGGGGCGCACTAGGGGCACACTAGGGGAGCACTAGGGGAATTAAGGGGCGCACTAGGGGAGCACTAGGGGAATTAAGGGGTGCACTAGGGGCGCACTAGGGGAATTAAGGGGTGCACTAGGGAAACACTAGGGGCATTAAGTGGGGCACTAGGGAAACACTAGGGGCATTAAGTGGGGCACTAGGGAAACACTAGGGGCAATAAGTGGGGCACTAGGGAAACACTAGGGGCGCACTAGGGGCACACTAGGGGAGCACAAGGGGAATTAAGGGGTGCGCTAGGGAAACACTAGGGGCATTAAGTGGGGCACTAGGGAAACGCTAGGGGCATTAAGTGGGGCACTAGGGAAACACTAGGGCAATAAGTGGGGCACTAGGGAAACACTAGGGGCGCACTAGGGGCACACTAGGGGCGCACTAGGGGCGCACCAGGGAGCACTGGGGCGGTGTCCCTGAGTTGTTAGGTCATGTTGAGTATGTTAGATTATGTGTGCGCCCCTTAATTCCCCTAGTGCTCCCCTAGTGTGCCCCTAGTGCGCCCCTAGTGTTTCCCTAGTGGGTGGGGGGAGGGGATTTTTTTTAGGGGGGGGGGTTGTTTTAGGTTGAGGGGGGAACGTTTTTTGGGTGGGGGGGCACTTTTTAGGGGGGGGGGGTTGATGATGGTGGGGGGGGGGCGGTGCAATCGATATGCGACAGTGTTGACGCCTGGTGGACAAAGGTGAAGCTTGCGCCAGCGACAGTGCTGCTGCTTGCTGGACAATGGCGAAGCTAGCGCCAGGCGACAGTGCTGCCGCCTGGTGGACAAAAGGTGAAGCTTGTGCCAGAAACGGCCTTTCTATACTACTCAAGTGGATTCGATAATGGTTTAGATTCGCAAATCTGGACAAATATGTTTTCCTTTTATAGTCTATCCGTATTTATAGACTATAGATAAGGTCAAACAATGACAATTTGTGGCTTAGATTTAGAAAATCCGTGCTTTTATCACGGTCAATTATATGTTGCGTGTTCCAGGGCTGGAAAACCATCAAATTTATTTTAGCATACTCCTGAATGATTAACCAAAAATGTTGTACATCCAATGGCATTTCGAAAAATTAACTTTTTGGAAATTGAAAAAATATATCGGTCATGCAATACTTTCAGTTCAATATTTAAATATTTAACACAACGTCTACATCTCACTAGAAGGTTGAAATTTGTAATGTAACTTCAGTGGGAGGTGGCGAATAATAAAATCAAGGAGAATTTTTTATGAGATTGCAGCAACGCGCGACGGGCCTGCTAGTTTATTTATAAAAGTGTTGAGGTTAAAGTAAGTTAAGTGTTCAGGTATGTTTTTTGGGAGGTGGAAATGCATTTACGCACGTTGTGTTAGGCTCTTGTAGGTGTAAAGTACTGGATAAAGCCACCTCCTTCTTCTGGACCCGGCTGGAACTGTTTAGGTAAAATGTTAAATCCTGACTTTAATGCTTTACTGAAAAGTTAGATAGAGGATCTAAGTGATATATTTACACAAAGGGCGAATTTGAGGTGATAAAGCATCTTACGTTACTTAACCCATGGTTTGTACATTATCAATTTTACGCAGAATTTAAGAGTGGCCATAATAATAATAATAATAATAATAACAATAATAATAATAATAATAATAATAATGATATTGAAATTAAAGGAGCTGTAAAGTTTAAGTACTTGGGGTTCACCATCACGCAGAATGGTGATACGAAAGAGGATATAAAAACTAGACTGGCGCTAACCAGAAGTTGTATATGGTAGTTGCATCCCATTATTTGGAGTAGGAGTATATGCACAGAAAGACTAAACATATGATATTCAACACAATAGTAAGAAGCATGACATACGGAGCCAAGGAAAGAAGAACAAGAGGTAAGATGCAAGCTGTAGAAATGCAGTACTGGTGAAGATGCTGTGGGGCAGTGGCGTAGCCAGGATTAGATTTCGGGGGGGGGGGGGGCTCACCAAGGGGGGTGTGGGCAGTGGCTAGCCAGGATCAAATTTCGGGGGGGGGGGCTCACCAAGGGGGTGGTCTGGGGTATAGGAGGGTCCGGATTTTTTTTAAAATTTAGTGGTGTGAAAAGCTAATCTAGACAACTTGTTAGGCTCGAAAGTTCAAAAGAAAGTTTTGAAAAATTACTACCCAAGAACCTAGGTGGCCAGGTTTGAAATGATAAAGTTTGATATACCGATATCTGTGACTATTTTGAGTCAAAACCCTTGAATTGGAACTAATCATACTTAACTTATGTACTGAATCTCAAAATTAATACTAATTATTATAAGTTTCATATAATTTATGTCATTAGCCTAAAACGCACCCAACCCAAAGTTCATGAAATCGGAATTTTTTTTATCATAGCACACTGATTTTACACGCTTGCATAGAACTTGCATTTATTTGTGTGTCTTCATTTATAAAATCCCGATTTTATGAACTTTGGGTGCGTTCAGGCTAGTGGGTTATGCTGAATTTTAACTTCAAAACTAAATTTTCTACAAGATGAGTTTATTCAAAAATGTGATTCATCAATAATTAACAAAGTTAATCCACTTCAAACTTGAAAATTGCATTTTATTTAATGCAATAAATAAATAAGTATGGTAGTCACAGTTTTCTAACATGTTTTATTCGATTTCGTGGCTCATTTTAAATCAAAATTATCAATTTGAGCACCTAACAAGTTTCTATATGAGTTTCTATTGAGGAAAAATTTGAAAAATGCATTAATCTGACTATAACTGTAGCTATATTCCATTAAACAAACAGTGTTTCTGTAATCTGTTCGTTATAATACAACAAAACAGATAGAACCCTTCGGCTTTAATAAGTCCTTATCTATTAGTTATTTGAGAATTTTTTATTTCTGAAATTTCGGGGGGGGGCCGGGCCCCATGGCCCCCCCCCCTGGCTACGCCACTGCTGTGGGGTCACCAGATTGGACAAAATCAGAAACAAGGAGATTACAAACAGAATGAAGGTGGAATATAATATAATAAAGTTTATTGAAGATAAAAAATTAAATTGGTATGGTCAAGTAACTTGGTGCGAGAAGGGCGAGTGCTAGTAAATGGATCGGAATTGTGACGGACTGGAGCCCAATGGGCAGAAGCTGTCTCTCTATCCTTCCATGTAATCTAGGAAGAACTAGAAAATTGTGGTGAAATGAGGTGGATGAAGCAAGAAATTTGGGGCAAGAGATTTGAGGGTGGTGGATGCTGGGAGGAGAGAGAGAGAGGTGGAGAATCCGATTAAAAGAAGGAAGGCAGTAAAACACTGTAAAATGCTTGAGTATATATATAGGTATATATTAAACACTACTAGATTTAGCATTTAGCCAATTGAAAATAATTTGAAGCAAAATATTTATCGAATATTAGCAAAATAAATTATAATACATGTAAGTGAGATATAATGATGATAAATATTTATGTTGAGATATTATGAGACAACTCAAAAGTAATATTATTATAACGGAATTTAACGGTAATAACGATATAACGAAATAATAAGACTGGTTATACGTTAAAATTGAAATCGATAACGATGATAAATGTAGTCAATATAAATAGTTTTAATAAGTATAATTATTATAGGAGGTAAATTGAGAAAAAAGGTATATGAAACTAGTGTTAATAATATTGGTCAATAATGTGTGCTAATAATTTATACATACATAATTATATATATATATATTGTGGCGTCGCATTTTCATTGAATAAGCTGGGGGCATATATTCACCTTAAGCGACAAACGAAATTTTAAGACAGACCTATTATAGTAGCAGCCTAGTCTATGCTGCATACTGCTATTTCACCAACAATAACAATAATAAATTAAGAATAAATTCGAATAAATAATCTAAACATTTCAAATTCATATAGATAAAATGTAATACAAACCTAATATTTCATATATTTCAATTTATTTATTTTATTGTTTATTCATTCATCTTTCCAAATAGTACAAACTAACCTAATTTTTATTGGATCCATTGTTTACCACTCTTATCAGTAATCAGTGAGCTGCAAATGAACCGGCTCTCGGACAAGTTTGGTCAATCGAATTATGTTTAAAAATTATTATATTTTCTAAAAACTCATTGTTAGGGCCAAGGACCGCTCATAATTTTCCCCACCCAAGAAAAAATGGATTTGGCATAAATTTCACATTATTTTGCTTTTTTAAATGTTCTAATCCGTGACATGTAGAATTTTTGTATAGGTTTCAGCACCTGTAATTCTGGATATCACGTGACTTTTTCTTTGTAAAATTTCATTCAGGCGTTTCTCTCAGTCCTTGCCAAATTTGCCTATAGGAAAAAGCCAATATATTTTGTGTGGCCAAACTTTTTTGGATTAAGTGTTTAACGGTAAATTTCTTGTGCAGGATCAAAAAAGTATTAATCGTAGAGTTCCTACAGACGATTAATGTCTAAATTTTAAACTTCAAATCATTGTTAAACCCCAAAAACGACTTCAAGCCCAGCTGAGTCATGGAGTACCTGATGACAGCCTAGTTGAGGGAATAGCTGCCTTCTACCGACTATATTCGTCAAAATGATGAATATAAAAAATTATATATTATATGGAATACCATTAGTGCGCGCATAAATAGTGTCGCCGAATATTTATGTCGTTTTCTGGACGATCTCTATTTTAAATTACAACTTGTACAGGCACGACGTCTTCCCTTGTGGGCTAAACACCCTTAGTGAGGAGAAATAACGCAAGAACTATTAAAATTTTAAAATCACTATCTCAAACTAATTTTAAAAGTCTTAAAAACCATATACCCAATTTTCCGATATATTTTAATAAATTTGATCTGATTTTATTCTTGTTCCATGGTTGGAACCTACATTTTTCAAGTGGCAATAAATTTTCAATTATTACCATTATTATAATATATATATATATTCATTTGTATAGTTGTATATTCAATATTCTATGCCTATAGCGGATTGGAACTTTTATCACACACAGCGGCGTTATTCAAGTAATAGCGGCCATTTCATCGGTGAAATTGAAGTATTGGTTATATCTTTTATTAGCATAAGATCTAGGTACTGCCGAAGATCTACCATAATATTGGGATATATGTCCTTTCCAATCCTACAAGGAATAATTGTAAGGATTTTTGAGGGACATATCACTTTTCTTGTGACTTGATTTTAATCTGCTTAATCGCTCAGTTCATCCACACCTACCCCATACAGAGAAATTTCAACGGGCAGAGGAAAATTCAACACTACAATATATATATATATATATATATATATATATATATATATATATATATAGAGAGAGAGAGAGAGAGAGAGAGAGAGAGAGAGATTAGATTAGATTAGATTATCTTTCTTTATTCATGTAAATTTACAAATTATGCATATGAATGGTTATAAACAAGATTATCAACATCACATAGATACTATAGTGAACTCAGATAATGTTTTTTTTTGTTTTTTTTATAGTGCAAGATATTATATACAATGATCTCATTTGTACGATATTAACTATGGTAATGACAATCTGAGTGATGCAATTACATGAAATGGCGAAGTTTGGACAAAGATTCGTCCATTCTTGACACTTAACCAGTAAGAGAGAGAGAGAGAGAGAGA
The DNA here is from genome assembly GCA_948455865.1 of Conomelus anceps. Classification (NCBI taxonomy): domain Eukaryota; kingdom Metazoa; phylum Arthropoda; class Insecta; order Hemiptera; family Delphacidae; genus Conomelus; species Conomelus anceps. The sequence goes on from OX418216.1 coordinate 152,748,088, forward strand.
GAGAGAGAGAGAGCGAGAGAGAGGGATTGAGATAGATAGATAGATAGATAGATAGATAGATTTTATTGTCAATTGTCACAAGGCTTTCGCCTATTGCAACATACAGTTTACAAATTATTTGATTTTACAAAATAATAAATAAATACAAAGTATTGGAAATAATAGTTACAGAATATATAATTACAGAATAAAGATAATAATTACAAAACATTTGAAAAATAATTACCATCCAGATACCTAGATTCAGTAACACATTACAAAACTAAATTATAAGATAAATTATGCATTTTCATGTGAAATAATAAATATTAAAATGAGAAGAAATTATAATAATCATAACTAATTCCAGAAAGTAATTATTTAAAGGTTGAAAACAAAAAAGAAAAGTTAAGAGTGAGAGAGAGTGAATGAGTGATTGATATATTGAGAGAGAGAGCGTGCGCGTGTGGAATGAGAAAGGGGAATGGAAGCAGATTTGATGCATTGTGACAAAATCACTCATATATCATTAGTAGGCTACGTCGACTTTGGCTTTGTAAAGCATGCGCAGAAATGAACCTGTTAACTCGAAATTTATGATACACCGTATCGAATCAGAGAACAAGTCAAACGTCCTTGGAAAGATAGTCAACAGCTATAAAAAAACGGACAGGAACAGGAGACATAATAAAAGAGTGCCGACCCATGACGGAATTGAGCATGGGTGAAACCCAGGAAGGTACAGTAATATATATATATATATATATATATATATATATATTACTATACCGTCCTGGGTAAAACCCATAAAATAAAGGGTCTCAAAGGCAGGTAAACACTAATACATTTTTTGAATGTATCCTTTTTGTAAGGTCGCGTCCAGACACGTTACATTACGTTACACGTTACATTCTACGTTACAGCATTGATCAGGGATGTAAGTTGATGGTTCGTCTATGGTTACAGGCACGCGCAATGCAGTGGCGGTTCCTGTACCACCCCTCCCCCTCCGGCACATCCTTTTTCTACCTTTCCCATTACCACACATTTCATAAATTGACCAACAGTTTTCCTCATCTATATTATAATTTTTTCTCAATAATGACGTGGTAACCAGCGAGCGTTGTTACGTAACGTTAAGAACAAGAATCTTTATTGTCATAGAACTAAAATAATTTTACGGACAACGTCATCATACAACTAGACTCACAACTTAATATAATAAAACTCATTATAGATACTACTAAGCACATACATACCAAAGAATAAGTTCAGTTACCCTACCACTAGTAGTTCTGTGAAGAGTAGTCCTCACGCAATAAACCCTTCAAATATCTGAAAGATATTTCGCGAAATTTTACCCATTTTCCATTTTATATAAGGGGGAGAACAGGACAGGGGGAGCTGATTTTTCTGGAGCATTTTGTTAGCTTTAACTTTGGTGAGAACAGAGAAATTGAGAAATCTTAATTATCGGTTCTGATGTATAAGCGAAAAACCGAAAAATGGTACCCTTTTTAAACCTGACTTGAGATTTTGACTTTTGTAGTTATGGTTTTCAAGTTTTCTTCAAAATCGTTTAGAAGACATTATTTTAAAAAAAAACTAAATCTTATTATATTGTATATTATGTAACATAATATGTGCATTACTAACAATGCTCAAATGCATTAAGAATGCACAAAAGTGTAACTTTCAAACATTTCCCGGGGGAGGACCCCCGAACCCCCCTTCTGCTAGGAGGTAAACCATACCCCCAGACCTCCCAGTAAGTGACAGCTCCGGTACATCTCAATTAAAAAATGAAGCCTTGCTCTGGCATGTACATTAGTAGTAACATTGTCTTAAATGGCCGGTCTAGCTACCACTATGCTGATGGTGTCATTCAATAGCCATGGCTTAGTAGTACAGACTGACACTTTGCCCATTAGTGTAACGACTATATTAACCGAGTTACAATCAATTAATTTTCGTTGACCCAAAATTTAATTGGTTATAACTTTTTTCTGAAAGCAGTAGAATCTTTACTTTTCATGGCATTGAGTAGCAGAAATTCAACTGAAAATCTTGACATATATTTAATTGAAAATTTCCAAGTGGGTGGGGCTGGTTAAAAATAACATTGATTTAAATGGCAAAATAGTTTTTGCTATATCTTTTTTTCCGGTATAGCTACAGCTATGCTGTTAGTGTCATTCAATAGCCACTGTTTAGCAGTAAAGATTGATACTTAGCCCGTAATTGTAACGTGTATATTAACCGAGTTACAGCGAATTCAGTTTCATTAACACAAAACTTAAATTGGCTATAACTTTTTTTCTGAAAGCAGCAGAAATTTAATTTTTGTGGCATTTAATAGCAGAAAATCAGCAGAAATTATTGATATGTGTTTCATTAAGTTTTGCGAAGTGGGTGGGGCTGCGTGATGCTGGCCCCACCCAGTAATTATCTTTTTCGAAGTTAAATAACTTTTTTCCTGAAAACAGCAGAAAATTTATTTTTGCGGCATTAAATAGCAGAAACTCAAAAGAATCTCATGATATACAATTTATAGTTTCTGCCGTTTTGGGTGGGGCCAGCTTCACGACGGTACCTAAGAGCTTTGTAGGAAGTCACACGTCAGTCGTCACACGAGTATTATATTTTATACTCTCGAGCAAAAATGATAATACTTTATTGAGCTTACAAAGTGAGCTCTTACCAATAATTGGAGAGAGCTTCCAAAAAATTAAGATTGAAAATTTAAAAAGAATGCTAATGATAATTTAATATTTAGCTGGTTAGGAACTATGACTATATGGCATACTTTTTATTAGTGAGAGGTACAAAGTCATAAGTAACATAAGTTACTTATAAATTAGTCAATAGAGAGGTTCTTTGTCTATTCGATAGATCTGAAATTTGATCACATATTTTCCCAACTTGATTGTTAATTTGCGACCAATTTATATAAAAATCGTTAATTAAGCCTATTTTATAAATCGGTGGCAATAACCTCGATGTAGTTGATTGAAGTATCACTAGATGGCTCCAGAATGTAATTCACATGATAATTTTGTCATGAGTGACAAGTAGTGACTTCTCAATGAAATAACACAATATTTTATCACACCAGTTCAATAGATTTATTGATATGATACAAGAGTTTCAATGCGCATGGCACCATTGGCAATTCTAGCGTTCTAGGTCAAGTTAAAAGTTGAACTACAATACTGACTTTGAAGCCATGTGAGCCTTATAGCTCAAATTTTGTATCAATAAAACTAGAAAAACTCAAAATTGATTTTGAGCTGTTTGCTGTAAGTATTGAAACTGGTATTTTTTTATATTCTTGTTTACTCAAACACAGTCTAGTTTTGTAAAATTCTGGTTTAATTCAGAGGATATCCTATTTTTTCAAAGATCAGTGATAATATCGTTCATTCGATATCGCCAATATCGATATTTTAGTTCTGATATATCGCTGTATCGATATTGAAGTTCAATATCGATATAATATCGGATATCGGAAGATTCGCGATATCGGAACAACCCTACTCATACCTCAAGAATTGAGAATGTGATTTGTGGACTGGAATGTGAGTTTTATGCACAGTAGCAATACCTCCTAGATCTACAGAAGGCCCAATCGCTCTCGATTTTAACAGCGATGACGTATTTTTTCAAGGCTTGCGTCCGCCATTTTACAGCCAGACCCAGATTGCGAGATATGAACTCAACCAGTTTCGTTGATCAATAACACTATTTTCGAGAACACTATTTTCTAAAATCAATAACAGTGGAATTGTGAATACTCGTTTAATAGCAAATAATCGTTTAATAGCTATTGAAATATTATAACTTTGAAATAAAATGTATTTTCTGTGTAACAATGTTTGTTGAAGTTCAAGTGATATAAGGTACATGCCACCCTAACCTTCCTTTTCAATTTTCAATTCAATGTTATAAGTAAGTTAGATTGAATATTAATTTTTAATTTATTGCAAATTGGTAATTGTGCCGCAGATGTTAGCAAATAAAAAATCACTTGAAACTTCACCAATTTGTAGCATTAAGTTATGTCTCCTGATCACAATTATCAAGTTTTTAAGTGTCGGCCTCAATTAAATAATTAATTATTCAATATTGAAAACCTACCTTTTGAACAGAGCCCCAAAATGACTATCTTCAGCAATTAACTTTAATTGAGTGTTTAGAATGCATGAATCTTTGCAACACAATAATTTGCATTTTAATTTATTAATTATTTATCTACTTAATAATAAAGGCATTTTCAATTTGTTCCAAAATCTCATCACTTGATGCATCGCACATAATTATACATAACCTGTAGCCAGCTAGCCACAGCCTGGGTTTTAGGCTTTTGGGCCACAACCTTTCTAATCTACACATGTGCGAACATTTCGCACATGCGCAGAAGCATAGTCTGTGTGAATGGAATGAAGTGGAATGGAAACTGGAATGGAACTGCATAACCAAACCTTTCCTAACCTGGCTAGATGTGACTGAACCACCTTTAAAATACCTTTAAATATTTACCTTTAAACCTTTTAAATATTTACAGAGGTGGTTCAGTCACATCTAGCCAGGTTAGGAAAGGTTTGGTTATGCAGTTCCATTCCAGTTTCCATTGATGTTCTGATGTAGATGGCACTGATATAATTATAGCACTCCATTGCTCTAACTATCTGTTTGTCTGTGATGTTATGCTTAAGGTACTATAAAGGCTCTTCAGAGCCGTATTTATGTTCAAAAGGTGAGTTTTTAATATTGAATAATTAATTATTTAATTGAGACCGACACTTGAAAACTTGATAATTGTGATCAGGGGACATAATACTACAATTTGGTGAAAGTTTCAAGTGATTTTTTATTTGCTAACATCTGCGGCACAATTACCTGCAAATTTAATGATGAATGAGTAGTATTTAAAATTTAATTCTGCTGTTGCTTCTTACATAGTATTGTCTTGAGATTCAAGCAAGTGTAGAACATCAATCTATAGGCATTGTTGCTACTGTCATAAATGGATGATTATCTTTAATTTGAAATTTGGCAAAATCGCAGTGTGCGCGCCGGGCGTATTACTCAACTATTTGAAAAGCTATCGTCTCAAATGTTTACTAGATTTGTAGTAGTTCAAAGTTTAGCCAATTCGGTTGCAATAGAAATTTCTATTGCAATTCCTGATTAAGGATTTAGCACAAAGTTTAAAAATGTATGTTTTAACATAATTGTACGTTATAATGTTTAAAGTCCAGTGCAAATAATAGGAACATGCATGTGCTGCATTAATATTTGTGAAACACAATGGATAACATGAAAGTGGAAAATGTAATCAATAAATCTAAAGAAGATAACAAATTAGGCTTCACCAACACTCACGTACTGTATATGTTTCACAAAAACTAATACAAAACATGCTAAGTTCCCATTTGCAATGGACATCAGCATTTACATATTATGCTGTGTATAACATAATATAAGTTTTAATGATGCATATGACCAGTAGCATAGCATTAGAACCGGCAGTTTCCAGGGTGCACACTTGTCATGCAGAGCTAAGCACTAAACATTGACCACTACCATGTTTTAGTAGCTTTGTATTATGATTTAGTAGCTAATAATCATTGATTTCAAATTCTCTTTTTTATCATGTGTGTTTGTTATTAAAGATAAGATGCCCAATAAACGCTGTGTGTCTTGTTGCAATCCAACAATGTCAATGAACCGAAGCTTCAAGTTTAGCTTTTCAAAGGACAGCAATATTTATAATCAGTGGATGTCATTCATTCCTCAAAAAGATATTCAACCACCATATATTCATAAGTTTGCATTGTTCATTTTTCAAAGGCAGATATTATTACTAGTGAGACAGTTCATGATTCAAGATCAGGTGAAACAATAATCATTCCTGGATTTCTTGTTCCATGACAAACTGCGTTGTTAATATTAACTTTATAAGTGAATTCAACTACTTTAAGTCAAAATTTTATCAAGAATATGTAGAATTTTACTTACTCTTAAAAATACTACTTATTCTTAATAAAAATTTGACTGAAAATCGTTGAATTCACTTAAAAAGTTAATAATCAATTTAAAAATATACAAAACTGAAATATTCTAGGTTGCACTTCCATATGTAGTCTCATGAAATAGAATTCACTAAGAGAATATTGATAGTCGATATTTGTATCAAAGCTAAAACTAGCCTATTTTTTTTGTTTTTTGTTTTGTTTGTCTCTATTGCTTCTCTTAGTCGGTTATTTGGCCAGATGAATTCATACGAAAGTGCAGCCTTATTGGTAGGTTAGATTTAGAATATTGGAATGAAGGCTTATAAGTTTCACAATTCTTTCTTAAGGGTCGGCTGTAGCGCGGCCATGTTGGATTTGTATCTCCATAAGAGCAATGCTAATTTCGAAACCATATAACTCACCTATTTATAATCTGAAAATTACTGCCAATGTCTTATTTTGAAGGTCAGATTATGCTCGAGCGAATTTGCTTTCTGAAAAACTCATATTTCTTCCACTGTTTGTTCTAAATAAGGATTTATGAGTCACGAATTCATGATTTTTTTCTGACGTTTGTGGTATAGATATCAAAAAAATGACAAAACGGGTCGTCTCCGTTATAATGTTTTTCATAACAAGGGATTTTTTTCTTAATTATTGCTTCATTTGTAAAGTTTTTAAATGATTTTTTGTAGAGGTAAGTTCCACAAATTAGTTGTTGTTCAGTCCACTCAAAACGGGCTTGTCTACAAACAGTAACCTGACAGGGAGCGCCAGCACGCACAAACACATACGCACTAGGAAGGCAGTGAGTGGCCTTGAAGCTTGTTCGTAAATGGCAGTCTCACTTCTCTCTATAGTACAGAGAATATTCCTTATCTTATCTTATTATTGTTCACTTCTTCTTCGTTCTCTTTTCTTTCACCAGTCAGTTGTTAGCCCAGGCAATGAATGCAGAAAATAGCAATTGTATCAAATTAGAGGAAAGCTGAATTTTTGCAGGATGTTAGTATACAGTTTTGCCCTTTGCTAACATTGTTGGGCCCCTCTCTAAAGAACGATCCATCGCACTCCATCACTTTATCTTCTCAGCTCTTTAAAGTGATTTTAATTCATAATTATGTAAAATTGTAATGTGGTGGGCCGCTTAGCGTAATTGGTTGAGGGCGTCGCAACTTCAGCTTGCTGTTCTGGGTTCGTTTCCCGGTCCTCCGTCTGGCATCTATGTGTAATCATTCCCCTCATTACCCACGCACAAGTCTCGGACTTATGTGGGCATCATCAGCAAGAAAAAATGTCGCATTTGACCGATAATTTGGAATTTTGCTATAAAGGGCAGTTTATAGGGTCCCCTTTTCCAGACATGGGCAAACTTTTCAAGGAAAATAACCAGAACCCGTAAAATTTTGGCTACATATAGATAAATAATTGTTTAGTTTGATTTAAAATGCGTTCTCAGTGGTTCTCTTACTAAGGATACGACAGAAAAAGATGTTACCTAAAATTTGAGACCAATTTTTCAATTTGTTCTTTAGTAGTTATAAGTTATAAACTATTTGTAATGAAAAATCGTCATTTTCCAAGTACACTTCAGGGCGGTAATGGGCGAACTACGGCCCGTGAGCTAGCCCGGAATATGATTTCGAGTGAACACTAAAATCACAAATGCAAATTGAGTTATAAGAAATATATGAAATATAATGTAAAAAAATATTTTTTCTTTGCTAAATTAGAATAACATTTACTTATTCATTCATCTTTTCGATTTCGCAGTACAACATTATCGCATCTCAGTTTGCTCTCAGTGTTTAGATATATGACTAAAGAGTTGAGCTACTGCTTACAACGAAAAATCTACAGGGATGGAAAAAAGACTCAAATTTCAATTACTTTATTATGACGATTTAGGCTTAATTCTTGTTCATTGTTTCAAGAGGTTGATTGTTTACATCTTTGATTATTTAGGATAATATTAATTGAAACTTGAATGTTTAATTGATGATTGAAATGTAAAATATGAGTACTAATCAATTTTTTGATCCACCTACATAATTTCTCATTTCATCAAACCCCCTCCTTCAAAGGTGTGCCCATATATGATATAGGGGGGAGCTTATATTGCCCTTTCAAGTAGAATTTTTCTATAAACTATATTTTATTACTGAAAAACTAGGCTATATAAATAGAAAATGTAAGTTATATAACATATTTTTTAGAGAATAGTTTTAAGTAATAAATGAGATGAGAATCATAACGATACCTTAATTAGTTTCCGAGTTATAAGCCTTTAACTGAAGTACTGCTCTTGAAATGTTGAGAGGGGGGTGGTGGGATAATCAAGCGGGGTGGGGGTCGGGACTTTGGTTTTCCGAGTAAGTACAATGTATACTAACATCCTGCAAAAATTCAGCTTTCCCCTAATTTGTTACGACACAAAACATTCATTGCCTGGGCTATTAGTATAATAATTATGCTTTGGAATAGCTTTACTCATATTCTTCATGAAATTGCTTCATATTCTTGATGCAATAAAAAAATGATAAAATAATAGCCATGTATAATTTTTTCTATTTATTAGCGCAATTTTTGCACATCGAATTATTCACTTTTGAAGTAGAATACAGTAGTAAAATATACAGTACTTTGTAGGCCTATGTTTCTGAATTCATTCTTTTTAAATGTTCGATGCAGTCAAATTCAAATATTGCTACAAAAAGTGTGCAGTACCCTTGCACTCATGTGTTATAATCATGAATAGGTTCCAAGTCTAGTAAAAGTTTCATTTAGTCTATGCTTTGGAATAGCTTTGCCCATTTTCGCGGCTCAACGTAACTAATTATTCGATCGTAATTAACAATAATATGTTTATGAAGTTTATTACTGTATTTTTAGATGAAAAATTAGGTGAGTAAGGTCTTACTGTGTAAGAAAACAACGAAGGAGGCCTATCTGATCAGCTGGAAGAGCCCTAGGACTAACTTCTTCCCTAATAGTCCTAGAAGGTTAAAATTTGAAATGTAACCTCAGTGGGGGGTGACAAATAATAAAATCAAGAATTTTTTTATGAGAACGCAGCAACACGCGTCGGGCCAGCTAGTCTGTTATAAAGTATATCCTAATGCTTGGATGAGTTTTGTGCAATATTATAAATTTTCAATATACTGTATTAATGTTCTTGCAAATAAAAGTTTCTGTTGATTTTGGGTCTCAAACAATATCTATTCGTAAAGCAATAAAATGATGTATAGCTTTACAGGAAGCCGGAATGTCAACAGTGGCAAGATGCAACAGATAAGAGTGCAGTAACCTTGTCTTCCTGGGGTGGTGGATGGCTGGCTCTATTGTCTCTTCTCTCTTATTAGCCAATAGAAGGCTATCATTCTATTAACCAATGGCACCCTATCATTCTAGTAGCCAATAGCAGGCTACTATCCTATTAGCCAGTAGCAGGCTATCATCCTATTAACCTATAGCTTGCTTCTACCATCCTATAAGCCAATAGTTGGCTATCATCCTATTGACCAATAGCAAGCTACCATTCTATTAGCAAATAGCAGGCTACTATCCTATTATCCAATATCAGGCTACTATCCCATAGGTCAATAGCAGGCTATTATCATATTAATCAAAATCAGCCTACCATTCTAGTAGCCAATAGCAGACTACTATCCTATTAGCCAATAGCAGGCTATCATCCCATTAACCAATAATAGCCTACCATTCTAGTAGCCAATAGCAGGCTACTATCCTATTATCCAATAGCAGGCTATTATCCTATTAGCCAATAGCAGGCTATCATCCTATTAACCAATAGCAGCCTACCATTCTAGTAGCCAATAGCAGGCTACTATCCTATTATCCAGTAGCAGGCTACTATCCTATAAGCCAATAGCAGGCTATCATCCTATTAACCAAAAGCAGCCTACCATTCCAGTAGCCAAAAGTAGGCTACTATCCTATCAGCCAATAGCAGGCTATCATCCTATTAACCAATAGCAGGCTACCATTCTAGTAGTCAATAGCAGGCTACTATCCTATTATCCAATAGCAGGCTACTTTCCTATAAGCCAATAGCAGGCTATCATCCTATTAACCAATAGCAGCCTACCATTCTAGTAGCCAATAGCAGGCTACTATCCTCTCATCCAATAGCAGGCTACTATCCTATAAGCCAATAGCAGGCTATCATCCTATTATTCAATAGCAGGCAACCATTCTATTAGCTGATAGCAGGCTACTATTCTATTCGCCAATAGCAGGCTACTAGCCTATAAGCCAATAGCAGAATAACATCCTATTAGCCAATAGCAGACTACCATCCTATTAACCAATAGCTGGCCGTCATTCTATAAGCCAATAGAAGGCTACTATCCTATTATCCAATAGCAGGCTATCATCCTTTTAACTAATAGAAGCCTACTATTCTAGTAGTGAATAGCAGGCTACTATCCTATTAGCCAATAGCAGGCAATCATCCTATTAACCAATAGCAGGCTACCATTATATTAGCCAAATGCAGGCTACTATCCCCATAGCCAATAGCAGGCTACTATCCTATTATCCAATAGCAGGCTACTAACCTATGAGCCAATAGCAGGCTATCATCCTATCAACCAATAGCAGCCTACTATTCTAGTAGCCAATAGCAGGCTTGTATCCTCATATCCAATAGCAGGCTACTATCCTATAAGCCAATAGAAGGCTATCATCCTATTAACCAATAGAAGCCTATCATTCTAGTAGCCAATAGCAGGCTACTATCCTATTGTCCAATAGCAGGCTACTATCCAATAAGCCAATAGCAGGCTATCATCCTATTAACCAATAGCAGTCTACCATTCTAGTGGCCAATAGCAGGCTACTATCCTATTATTCAATAGCAGGCTACATTCCTATAAGCCAATAGCAGGCTATCATCCTATCAACCAATAGCAGCCTACCATTCTCGTGGCCAAGAGCAGGCTACTATCCTATAAACCAATAGCAGGCTATCATTCTATTAGCCAATAGCAGGCTACTATCCTATTATTCAATAGCAGGCTACTATCCTACTAGCCAATAGCAGGCTATAATCCCATTAATCAATAGCAGCCTACCATTCTAGTAGCCAATAGCAGGATACTATCCCATAAGCCAATAGCAGGGTATCATCCTATTAACTGATAGCAGGCTACCATTCTATTAGCCAATAGCAGGCTACTATCCTATAAGTCAATAGCAGGTTCATCCTATTAACCAATGGCAGGCTACCATTCTAGTAGCCAATAGCAGGCTACTATCCTATTATTCAATAGCAGGCTACTATCCTATTATCCAATAGCAGGCTACTATTCTAAAAGCCAATAGCAGGCTATCATCCTATTAACCAATAGCAGCCTACAATTCTAGTAGCCAATAGCAGGATACTATCCCATTAGCCAATAGCAGGCTATCATCCTATTAACCAATAGCAGGCTACCATTCTATTAGCCAAGAGCAGGCTACTTTCCTATTATCCAATAGCAGGCTACTATCCTATTATGCAATAGCTGGCTACTATCCTATAAGCCAATAGCAGACTATCATCCTATTAACCAAAAGCAGGCTACTATTCTATTAGCCAATAGCAGGCCTCTATCCTATTAACCAATTGCAGCCTAACATTCTAGTAGCCAATAGCAGGCTACTATCCTATTAGCCAATAGTAGGCTATCATCCTATTAAACAATAGCAGCCCACCATTCTAGTAGCGAATAGCAGGCTACTATCCTATTAGTCAATAGCAGACTACCATCCTATCAACCAATAGCAGGCTAACAATCTATTAGCCAATAGCAGGCTACGATCTTATATCCAATAGCAGGCTACTCTCCTATTAGCCAATTGCAGGTCATCATATTATTAACCAATAGCAGGCTACTATCCTTTCATCCAATAGCAGCCTACCATTCTAGTAGCGAATAGCAGGCTACTATCCTATCAGCCAATAGCAAGCTATCATCCTATTAACCAATAGCAGGCTACCATTTTATTAACCAATAGCAGCATATCATTCTAGTAGCCAATAGCAGGCTACTATCCTATTATCCAATAGCAGGCTACTATCCTATGAGCCAATAGCAGGCTATCATCCTATTAACCAATAGCAGCCTACCATTCTAGTAGCCAATAGCAGGCTACTATCCTATCATCCAATAGCGGGCTACTATCCTATGAGCCAATAGCAGGCTATCATCCTATTAACCACTAGCAGCCTACCATTCTAGTAACCAATAGCAGGCTACTATCCTATTATCCAATGGCAGGCTACTATCCTATTAAACAATAGCAGGCTATCATCCTATTAACAAATAGCAGCCTACCATTCTAGTAGCCAAAAGCAGGCTACTATCCTATCAGCCAATAGCAGGCTATCATCCAATTAACCAATCGCAGGCTACCATTCTATTAGCCAATAGCAGGCTACTAGCCAATAAGCCAATAGCAGACTACCATCCTATCAGCCAATAGCAGACTACCATCCTATTAACCAATAGCAGGCTACCATTCTATTGTCAATAGCAGGCTACTATCCTATTATCCAATAACAGGCTACTATCCCAAAGGCCAATAGCAGGCTATTATCCTATTATCAAAAGCAGCCTATCATTCTAGTAGCCAATAGCAGACTACCATCCTATTAACCAAAAGCAGGCTACCATTCTATTAGCCAATAGCAGGCTACTATCCTATTATCCAATAGCAGGCTACTATCCTATTAGCCAATAGAAGGCTATCATCCTATTAATCAAAATCAGCCTACCATTCTAGTAGCCAATAGCAGACTACTATCCTATTAGCCAATAGCAGGCTATCATCCCATTAACCAATAACACCCTACCATTATAGTAGCCAATAGCAGGCTACTATCCTATTATCCAATAGCAGGCTAATATAAGCCAATAGCAGGCTATCATCCTATTAACCAATAGCAGCCTACCATACTAGTAGCCAATAGCAGGCTACTATCCTATTATCCAGTAGCAGGCTACTATCCTATAAGCCAAAAGCAGGCTATCATCCTATTAACCAAAAGCAGCCTACCTTTCCAGTAGCCAAAAGTAGGCTACTATCCTATCAGCCAATAGCAGGCTATCATCCTATTAACAAATAACAGGCTACCATTCTAGTAGTCAATAGCAGGCTACTATCCTATTATCCACTAGCAGGCTACTATCCTATAAGCCAATAGCAGGCTATCATCCTATTAACCAATAGCAGCCTACCATTCTAGAAGCCAATAGCAGGCTACTATCCTCTCATCCAATAGCAGGCTACTATCCTATAATCCAATAGCAGGCTATCATCCTATTATTCAATAGCAGGCAACCATTCTATTAGCTGATAGCAGGCTACTATTCTATTCGCCAATAGCTGGCCGTCATTCTATTAGCCAATAGAAGGCTACTATCCTATTATCCAATAGCAGGCTATCATCCTTTCAACTAATAGAAGCCTACCATTGTAGTAGTGAATAGCAGGCTACTATCCTATCAGCCAATAGCAGGCTATCATCCTATTAACCAATAGCAGGCTACCATTATATTAGCCAAAAGCAGGCTTCTATCCTTATATCCAGTAGCAGGCTACTATCCTATAAGCCAATAGAAGGCTATCATCCTATTAACCAATAGAAGCCTATCATTCTGGTAGCCAATAGCAGGCTACCATCCTATTGTCCAATAGCAGGCTACTATCCAATAAGCCAATAGCAGGCTATCATCCTATTAACCAATAGCAGCCTACCATTTTAGTGGCCAATAGCAGGCTACTATCCTTTTATTCAATAGCAGGCTACTTTCCTATAAGCCAATAGCAGGCTATCATCCTATCAACCAATAGCAGCCTACCATTCTCGTGGCCAAGAGCGGGCTACTATCCCATAAACCAATAGCAGGCTATCATTCTATTAGCCAATAGCAGGCTACTATCATATTAGTCAATAGCTGGCTACCAGCCTATAAGCCAATGGCAGACTACCATCCTATTAGCCAATAGTTGGCTATCATCCTATTGACCAATAGCAAGCCACCATTCTAAAAGCAAATAGCAGGCCACTATCCTATTATCCAATATCAGGGTACTATCCCATAGGTCAATAGCAGGCTATCATCCTATTAATCAAAATCAGCCTAGCATCCTATTAACCAATAGCAGCCTACCATTCTAGTAGCCAATAGCAGGCTACTATCCCATAAGCCAATAGCAGGCTATCATTCCATTAACCAATAGCAGCCTATCATTCTAGTAGCCAATAGCAGGCTACTATCCTATTATCCAATAGCAGGCTATTATCCTATAAGCCATAGCAGACTTTCATCCTATTAAACAATAGCAGCCTACCATTCTAGTAGCGAATAGCAGGCTACTATCCTATTAGCCAATAGCAAGCTATCATCTTATTAACCAATAGCAGGCTACCATTCTATTAACCAATAGCAGCATATCATTCTAGTAGCCAATAGCAGGCTACTATCCTATTATCCAATAGCAGGCTACTACCCTATGAGCTAATAGCAGGCTATCATCCTATTAACCAATAGCAGCCTACCATTCTAGTAGCCAATAGCAGGCTACTATCCTATCATCCAATAGCGGGCTACTATCCTATGAGCCAATAGCAGGCTATCAACCTTTTAACCAATAGCAGCCTACCATTCTAGTAACCAACAGCAGGCTACTATCCTAGTATCCAATAGCAGGCTACTATCCTATGAGTCAATAGCAGGCTATCATCCTATTAACAAATAGCAGCCTACCATTCTGGTAGCCAAAAGCAGGCTACTATCCTTTTAGCCAATAGCAGGCTATCATCCAATTAACCAATCGCAGGCTACCATTCTATTAGCCAATAGCAGGCTACTAGCCAATGAGCCAATAGCAGACTACCATCCTATCAGCCAATAGCAGACTACCATCCTATTAACCAATAGCAGGCTACCATTCTATTGTCAATAGCAGGCTACTATCCTATTATCCAATAACAGGCTACTATCTCATAGGCCAATAGCAGGCTATTATCCTATTAACCAAAAGCAGCCTATCATTCTAGTAGCCAATAGCAGACTTCCATCCTATTAACCAAAAGCAGGCTACCATTCTATTAGCCAATAGCAGGCTACTATCCTATTATCCAATAGCAGGCTACTATCCTATTAGCCAATAGAAGGCTATCATTCTATTAACCAATGGCACCCTATCATTCTAGTAGCCAATAGCAGGCTACTATCCTATTAGCCAGTAGCAGGCTATCATCCTATTAACCTATAGCTTGCTTCTACCATCCTATAAGCCAATAGTTGGCTATCATCCTATTGACCAGTAGCAAGCTACCATTCTATTAGCAAATAGCAGGCAACTATCCTATTATCCAATATCAGGCTACTATCCCATAGGTCAATAGCAGGCTATCATCCTATTAATCAAAATCAGCCTACCATTCTAGTAGCCAAAAGCAGACTACTATCCTATTAGCCAATAGCAGGCTATCATCCCATTAACCAATAACACCCTACCATTATAGTAGCCAATAGCAGGCTACTATCCTATTATCCAATACCAGGCTATTATCCTATAAGCCAATAGAAGGCTATCATTCTATTAACCAATAGAAGCCTATCATTCTAGTAGCCAATAGCAGGCTACCATACTATTATCCAATAGCAGGCTACTATCCAATAAGCCAATAGCAGGCTATCATCCTATTAACCAATAGCAGCCTACCATTTTAGTGGCCAATAGCAGGCTACTATCCTATTATTCAATAGCAGGCTACTTTCCTATAAGCCAATAACAGGCTATCATCCTATCAACCAATAGCAGCCTACCATTCTCGTGGCCAAGAGCAGGCTACTATCCTATTAACCAATAGCAGGCTATCATTCTATTAGCCAATAGCAGGCTACTATCCTATTGGCCAATAGCTGGCTACCAGCCTATAAGCCAATGGCAGACTATCATCCTATTAGCCAATAGCAGACTACCATCCTATTAACCAATGGCAGGCTACCATTATATTAGCCAATAGCAGGCTACTATCCTATTATTCAATAGCAGGCTACTATCCTATTAGCCAATAGCAGGCTATAATCCTATTAATCAATAGCAGCCTACCATTCTAGTAGCCAATGGCAGGATACTATCCCATAAGCCAATAGCAGGCTATCATCCTATTAACTGATAGCATGCTACCATTCTATTAGCCGATAGCAGGCTACTATCCTATAAGTCAATAGCAGGTCATCATACTATTAACCAATAGCAGCCTACGATTCTAGTATCCAATAGCAGGCTACTATCCTTTCATCCAATAGCAGCCTACCATTCTAGTAGCGAATAGCAGGCTACTATCCTATTAGCCAAAAGCAAGCTATCATCCTATTAACCAATAGCAGGCTACCATTCTATTAACCAATAGCAGCATATCATTCTAGTAGCCAATAGCAGGCTACCATCCTATTATCCAATAGCAGGCTACTATCCTATGAGCCAATAGCAGGCTATCATCCTATTAACCAATAGCAGCCTACCATTCTAGTAGCCAATAGCAGGCTACTATCCTATTATCCAATAGCAGGCTACTATCCTATGAGCCAATAGCAGGCTATCATCCTATTAACCAATAGCAGCCTACCATTCTAGTAGCCAAAAGCAGGCAACTATCCCATTAGCCAATAGCATGCTATCATCCTATTAACCAATTGCAGGCTACCATTCTATTAGCCAATAGCAGGCTACTAACCAATAAGCCAATAGCAGACTACAATCCCATTAGCCAATAGCAGACTACCATCCTATTAACCAATAGCAGGTACCATTCTATTAGCCAATAGCAGGCTACTATCTTATTATCCAATAGCAGGCTACTATCCTATTAGCCAATAGCAGGCTATCATACTATCAAATAATAGCAGCCTACTATTCTAGTAGCCAATAGCAGGCTACTATCCTATTATCCAATAGCAGGCTACTATCCTATGAGCCAATAGCAGGCTATCATCCTATTAACCAATAGCAGCCTACCATTCTAGTAGCCAATAGCAGGCTACTATCCTATCATCCAATAGCGGGCTACTATCCTATGAGCCAATAGCAGGCTATCATCCTATTAACCAATAGCAGCCTACCATTCTAGTAACCAATAGCAGGCTACTATCCTTTTATCCAATGGCAGGCTACTATCCTATTAGTCAATAGCAGGCTATCATCCTATTAACAAATAGCAGCCTACCATTCTAGTAGCCAAAAGCAGGCTACTATCCTATTAGCCAATAGCAGGCTATCATCCAATTAACCAATCGCAGGCTACCATTCTGTTAGCCAATAGCAGGCTACTAGCCAATAAGCCAATAGCAGACTACCATCCTATCAGCCAATAGCAGACTACCATCCTATTAACCAATAGCAGGCTACCATTCTATTGTCAATAGCAGGCTACTATCCTATTATCCAATAACAGGCTACTATCCCATAGGCCAATAGCAGGCTATTATCCTATTAACAAAAGCAGCCTATCATTCTAGTAGCCAATAGCAGACTACCATCCTATTAACCAAAAGCAGGCTACCATTCTATTAGCCAATAGCAGGCTACTATCCTATTATCCAATAGCAGGCTACTATCCTATTAGCCAATAGATGGCTATCATTCTATTAACCAATGGCACCCTATCATTCTAGTAGCCAATAGCAGGCTACTATCCTATTAGCCAGTAGCAGGCTATCATCCTATTAACCTATAGCTTGCTTCTACCATCCTATAAGCCAATAGTTGGCTATCATCCTATTGACCAATAGCAAGCTACCATTCTATTAGCAAATAGCAGGCCACTATCCTATTATCCAATATCAGGCTACTATCCCATAGGTCAATAGCAGGCTATCATCCTATTAATCAAAATCAGCCTACCATTCCAGTAGCCAATAGCAGACTACTATCCTATTAGCCAATAGCAGGCTATCATCCCATTAACCAATAACACCCTACCATTATAGTAGCAAAAAGCAGGCTACTATCCTATTATCCAATAGCAGGCTAATATAAGCCAATAGCAGGCTATCATCCTATTAACCAATAGCAGCCTACCATACTAGTAGCCAATAGCAGGCTACTATCCTATTATCCAGTAGCAGGCTACTATCCTATAAGCCAAAAGCAGGCTATCATCCTATTAACCAAAAGCAGCCTACCTTTCCAGTAGCCAAAAGTAGGCTACTATCCTATCAGCCAATAGCAGGCTATCATCCTATTAACAAATAACAGGCTACCATTCTAGTAGTCAATAGCAGGCTACTATCCTATTATCCACTAGCAGGCTACTATCCTATAAGCCAATAGCAGGCTATCATCCTATTAACCAATAGCAGCCTACCATTCTAGAAGCCAATTGCAGGCTAGTATCCTCTCATCCAATAGCAGGCTACTATCCTATAATCCAATAGCAGGCTATCATCCTATTAACCAATAGCAGGCTACCATTCTATTAACCAATAGCAGCATATCATTCTAGTAGCCAATAGCAGGCTACTATCCTATTATCCAATAGCAGGCTACTAGCCTATAAGCCAATAGCAGAATAACATCCTATTAGCCAATAGCAGACTACCATCCTATTAACCAATAGCTTGCCGTCATTCTATTAGCCAATAGAAGGCTACTATCCTATTATCCAATAGCAGGCTATCATCCTTTTAACTAATAGAAGCCTACCATTCTAGTAGTGAATAGCAGGCTACTATCCTATCAGCCAATAGCAGGCTATCATCCTATTAACCAATAGCAGGCTACCATTATATTAGCCAAAAGCAGGCTTCTATCCTTATATCCAATAGCAGGCTACTATCCTATAAGCCAATAGAAGGCTATCATCCTATTAACCAATAGAAGCCTATCATTCTAGTAGCCAATAGCAGGCTACTATCCTATTGTCCAATAGCAGGCTACTATCCAATAAGCCAATAGCAGGCTATCATCCTATTAACCAATAGCAGCCTACCATTTTAGTGGCCAATAGCAGGCTACTATCCTATTATTCAATAGCAGGCTACTTTCCTATAAGCCAATAGCAGGCTATCATACTATCAACCAATAGCAGCCTACCATTCTCGTGGCCAAGAGCGGGCTACTATCCCATAAACCAATAGCAGGCTATCATTCTATTAGCCAATAGCAGGCTACTATCCTATTAGTCAATAGCTGGCTACCAGCCTATAAGCCAATGGCAGACTACCATCCTATTAGCCAATAGCAGACTATTATCCTATCAACCAATAGCAGGCTACCATTATATTAGCCAATAGCAGGCTATAATCCTATTAATCAATAGCAGCCTACCATTCTAGTAGCCAATAGCAGGATACTATCCCATAAGCCAATAGCAGGCTATCATCCTATTAACTGATAGCAGGCTACCATTCTATTAGCCAATAGCAGGCTACTATCCTATAAGTCAATAGCAGGTTCATCCTATTAACCAATAGCAGCCTACCATTCTAGTAGCCAATAGCAGGCTAATATCCTATTATTCAATAGCAGGATACTATCCTATTATCCAATAGCAGGCTACTATGCTATAAGCCAATAGCAGGCTATCATCCTATTAACCAATAGCAGCCTACAATTCTAGTAGCCAATAGCAGGATACTATCCCATTAGCCAATAGCAGGCTATCATCCTATTAACCAATAACAGGCTACCATTCTATTAGCCAAGTGCAGGCTACTATCCTATTATCCAATAGCAGGCTACTATCCTATTATGCAATAGCAGGCTACTATCCTATAAGCCAATAGCAGAATATCATCCTATTAACCAATAGCAGGCTACTATTCTATTAGCCAATAGCAGGCCTCTATCCTATTAACCAATTGCAGCCTAACATTCTAGTAGCCAATAGCAGGCTACTATCCTATTAGCCAATAGCAAGCTATTATCCTATTAAACAATAGTAGCCCACCATTCTAGTAGCGAACAGCAGGCTACTATCCTATTAGTCAATAGCAGACTACCATCCTATCAACCAATAGCAGGCTACCATTCTATTAGCCAATAGCAGGCTACTATCTTATATCCAATAGCAGGCTACTCTCCTATTAGCCAATTTCAGGTCATCATACTATTAACCAATAGCAGCCTACCATTCTAGTAGCCAATAGCAGGCTACTATCCTTTCATCCAATAGCAGCCTACCATTCTAGTAGCGAATAGCAGGCTACTATCCTATTAGCCAATAGCAAGCTATCATCCTATTAACCAATAGCAGGCTACCATTCTATTAACCAATAGCAGCATATCATTCTATTAGCCAATAGCAGGCTAATATCCTATTATCCAATAGCAGGCTACTATCCTATGAGCCAATAGCAGGCTATCATCCTATTAACCAATAGCAGCCTACCATTCTAGTAGCCAATAGCAGGCTACTATCCTATTATCCAATAGCAGGCTACTATCCTATGAGTCAATAGCAGGCTATCATCCTTTTAACCAATAGCAGCCTACCATTCTAGTAGCCGAAAGCAGGCTACTATCCTATTAGCAAATAGCATGCTATCATCCTATTAACCAATTGCAGGCTACCATTCTATTAGCCAATAGCAGGCTACTAGCCAATAAGCCAATAGCAGACTACAATCCCATTAGCCAATAGCAGACTACCATCCTATTAACCAATAGCAGGTACCATTCTATTAGCCAAAAGCAGGCTACTATCTTATTATCCAATAGCAGGCTACTATCCTATTAGCCAATAGCAGGCTATCATACTATCAAATAATAGCAGCCTACCATTCTAGTAGCCAATAGCAGGCTATCATCCTATCAACCAATAGCAGCCTACCATTCTAGTAGCTAATAGCAGGCTACTATCCTATTATCCAATAGCAGGCTACTATCCTATAAGTCAATAGCAGGCTATCATCCTATTAACCAATAGCAGCCTACCATTCTAGTAGCCAATAGCAGGCTACTATCCCATAAGCCAATAGCAGGCTATCATCCCATTAACCAATAGCAGCCTACCATTCTAGTAGCCAATAGCAGGCTACTATCCTATTATCCAATAGCAGGCTATTATCCTATAAGCCAAAAGCAGGCTTTCATCCTATTAACCAATAGCAGCCTACCGTTCTAGTAGCCAATAGCAGGCTACTATCCTATTATCGAATAGCAGGCTACTATCCTATAAGCCAATAGCAGGCTATCATCCTATTAACCAGAAGCAGCCTATCATTTCAGTAGCCAAAAGTAGGCTACTATCCTATTAGCCAATAGCAGGCTATCATCCTATTAACCAATAGCAGGCTACCATTCTAGTAGTGAATGGCAGGCTACTATCCTATTATCCAATAGCAGGCTACTATCCTATAAGCCAATAGCAGGCTATCATCCTATTAACCAATAGCAGGCTACCATCCTATTAGCCGATAGCAGGCTACTATACTATTCACCAATAGCAGGCTACTAGCCTATAAGCCAATAGCAGAATACCATCCTATTAGCCAATAGCAGACTACCATCCTATTAACCAATAGCTGGCCGCCATTCTATTAGCCAATAGCAGGCTACTATCCTATTATCCAATAGCAGGCTATCATCCTTTTAACCAATAGAAGCCTACCATTCTAGTAGTTAATAGCAGGCTACTATCCTATTAGCCAATAGCAGGCTATCATCCTATTAAATAATAGCAGGCTACCATTCTATTAGCCAATAGCAGGCAATTATTCCTATAGACAATAGCAGGCTACTATCTTTTTATCCAATAGCAGGCTACTAACCTATGAGCCAATAGCAGGCTATCATCCTATCAACCAATAGCAGCCTACTATTCTAGTAGCCAATAGCAGGCTTCTATCCTTAAATCCAATAGCAGGCTACTATCCTATAAGCCAATAGCAGGCTATCATCCTATTAACCAATAGCAGCCTACCATTCCAGTGGCCAATAGCAGGCTACCATCCTATTATTCAATAGCAGGCTACTTTACTATAAGCCAATAGCAAGCTATCATCCTATCAACCAATAGCAGCCTACCATTCTCGTGGCGAAGAGCAGCCTACTATCCTATTAACCAATAGATGGCTACCATTCTATTAGCCAATAGCAGGCTACTATCCTATTAGCCAATAGCTGGCTACCAGCCTATAAGCCAATGGCGAACTACCATCCTATAAGCCAATAGCAGACTGCCATCCTATTAACCAATAGCAGGCTACCATTATATTAGCCAATAGCAGGCTACTATCCTATTATTAAATAGCAGGCTACTATCCTATCAGCCAATAGCAGGCTATATTCTTATTAACCAATAGCAGCCTACCGTTCTGGTAGCCAATAGCAGGATACTATCCCATTAGCCAATAGCAGGCTATCATCCTATTAACTGATAGCAGGCTACCATTCTATTAGCCAATAGCAGGCTACTATCCCATAAGTCAATAGCAGGTTCATCCTATTAACCAATAGCAGCCTACCATTCTAGTAGCCAATAGCAGGCTATCATCCTATTATTCAATAGCAGGCTACTTTCCTATTATCCAATAGTAGGCTACTATCATATAAGCCAATAGCAGGCTATCATCCTAATAACCAATAGCAGCCTACAATTCTAGTAGCCAATAGCAGGATACTATCCCATTAGCCAATAGCAGGCTATCATCTCATTAACCAAAAGCAGGCTACCATTCTATTAGCCAAGAGCAGGCTACTATCCTATTATCCAATAGCAGGCGACTATCTTATTAGCCAATAGAAGGCTATCATCCTATTAACCAATAGCAGCATATCATTCTAGTAGCCAATAGCAGGCTACTATCCTATTATCCAATAGCAGGCTACTATCCTATGAGCCAATAGAAGGCTATCATCCTATTAACCAATAGCAGCCTACCATTCTAGTAGCCAATAGCAGGCTACTATCCTATTATCCAATAGCAGGCTACTATCCTATGAGCCAATAGCAGGCTATCATCCTATTAACCAATAGCAGCCTACCATTCTAGTAGCCAAAAGCAGGCTACTATCCTATTAGCCAATAGCAGGCTATCATCCTATTAAGCAATTGCAGGCTATCATTCTATTAGCCAATAGCAGGCTACTAGCCAATAAGCCAATAGCAGGCTATCATCCAATTAACCAATTGCAGGCTACCATTCTATTAGCCAATTGCAGGCAATCATACTATTAACCGATAGCAGGCAATCATACTATTAACCGATAGCAGCCTACCATTCTAGTAGCCAATAGCAGGCTACCATCCTTTCATCCAATAGCAGGCTATCGTCCTATTAACCAATAGAAGGCTACCATTCTATTAGCCAATAGCAGGCTATCATTCTATTAGCCAATAGCAGACTACCATCCTATTAAACAATAGCAGGCTACCATTCTATTAGCCAATAGCAGGCTACTATTCTATTATCCAATAGCAGGCGACTATCCTATTAGCCAATAGAAGGCTATCATCCTATTAACCAATAGCAGCCTACCATACTAGTAGCGAATAGCAGGCTACTATCCTATTAGCCAATAGCAAGCTATCATCCTATTAACCAATAGCAGGCTACCATTCTATTAACCAATAGCAGCATATCATTCTAGTAGCCAATAGCAGGCTACTATCCTATTATCCAATAGCAGGCTACTATCCTATGAGCCAATAGCAGGCTATCATCCTATTAACCAATAGCAGCCTACCATTCTAGTAGCCAATAGCAGGCTACTATCCTATTATCCAATAGCAGGCTACTATCCTATGAGCCAATAGCAGGCTATCATCCTATTAACCAATAGCAGCCTACCATTCCAGTAGCCAAAAGCAGGCTACTATCCTATTAGCCAATAGCAGGCTATCATCCTATTAAGCAATTGCAGGCTATCATTCTATTAGCCAATAGCAGGCTACTAGCCAATAAGCCAATAGCAGACTACCATCCTATTAGCCAATAGCAGACTACCATCCTATTAACCAATAGCAGGTACCATTCTATCAGCCAATAGCAGGCTACTATCTTATTATCCAATAGCAGGCTACTATCCTATTAGCCAATAGCAGGCTATCATACTATCAACTAATAGCAGCCTACCATTCTAGTAGCCAATAGCAGGCTATCATCCTATTAACCAATAGAAGCCTACCATCCTAGTAGCTAATAGCAGGCTACTATCCTATTATCCAATAGCAGGCTACTATCCTATAAGTCAAAAGCAGGCTATCATCCTATTAACCAATAGCAGCCTACCATTCTAGTAGCCAATAGCAGGCCACTATCCTATTATCCAATAGCAGGCTACTATCCTTTGAGCCAATAGCAGGCTATCATCCTATTAACCAATACCAGCCTACCATTTTAGTAGCCAATAGCAGGCTACTATCCCATAAGCCAATAGCAGGCTATCATCCCATTAACCAATAGCAGCCTATCATTCTAGTAGCCAATAGCAGGCTACTATCCTATTATCCAATAGCAGGCTATTATCCTATACGCCATAGCAGACTTTCATCCTATTAAACAATAGCAGCCTACCATTCTAGTAGCCAATAGCAGGCTACTATCCTTTCATCCAATAGCAGCCTACCATTCTAGTAGCGAATAGCAGGCTACTATCCTATTAGCCAATAGCAAGCTATCATCCTATTAACCAATAGCAGGCTACCATTCTATTAACCAATAGCAGCATATCATTCTAGTAGCCAATAGCAGGCTACTATCCTATTATCCAATAGCAGGCTACTATCCTATGAGCCAATAGCAGGCTATCATCCTATTAACCAATAGCAGCCTACCATTCTAGTAGCCAATAGCAGGCTACTATCCTATCATCCAATAGCGGGCTACTATCCTATGAGCCAATAGCAGGCTATCATCCTATTAACCAATAGCAGCCTACCATTCTAGTAACCAATAGCAGGCTACTATCCTATTATCCAATAGCAGGCTACCATCCTATGAGTCAATAGCAGGCTATCATCCTATTAACAAATAGCAGCCTACCATTCTAGTAGCCAAAAGCAGGCTATTATCCTATTAGCCAATAGCAGGCTATCATCCAATTAACCAATCGCAGGCTACCATTCTATTAGTCAATAGCAGGCTACTAGCCAATAAGCCAATAGCAGACTACCATCCTATCAGCCAATAGCAGACTACCATCCTATTAACCAATAGCAGGCTACCATTCTATTGTCAATAGCAGGCTACTATCCTATTATCCAATAACAGGCTACTATCCCATAGGCCAATAGCAGGCTATTATCCTATTAACCAAAAGCAGCCTTTCATTCTAGTAGCCAATAGCAGACTACCATCCTATTAACCAAAAGCAGGCTACCATTCTATCAGCCAATAGCAGGCTACTATCCTATTATCCAATAGCAGGCTACTATCCTATTAGCCAATAGAAGGCTATCATTCTATTAACCAATGGCACCCTATCATTCTAGTAGCCAATAGCAGGCTACTATCCTATTAGCCAGTAGCAGGCTATCATCCTATTAACCTATAGCTTGCTTCTACCATCCTATAAGCCAATAGTTGGCTATCATCCTATTGACCAATAGCAAGCCACCATTCTATTAGCAAAGAGCAGGCCACTATCCTATTATCCAATATCAGGCTACTATCCCATATGTCAATAGCAGGCTATCATCCTATTAATCAAAATCAGCCTACCATCCTATTAACCAATAGCAGCCTACCATTCTAGTAGCCAATAGCAGGCTTTTATCCCATAAGCCAATAGCAGGCTATCATCCCATTAATCAATAGCAGCCTATCATTCTAGTAGCCAATAGCAGGCTACTATCCTATTATCCAATAGCAGGCTATTATTCATATAAGCCATAGCAGACTTTCATCCTATTAAACAATATCAGCCTACCATTCTAGTAGCTCATAGCAGGCTACTATCCTTCCATCCAATAGCAGCCTACCATTCTAGTAGCGAATAGCAGGCTACTATCCTATTAGCCAATAGCAAGCTATCATCCTATTAACCAATAGCAGGCTACCATTCTATTAACCAATAGCAGCATATCATTCTAGTAGCCAATAGCAGGCTACTATCCTATTATCCAATAGCAGGCTACTATCCTATGAGCCAATAGCAGGCTATCATCCTATTAACCAATAGCAGCCTACCATTCTAGTAGCCAATTGCAGGCTACTATCCTATCATCCAATAGCGGGCTACTATCCTATGAGCCAATAGCAAGCTATCATCCTATTAACCAATAGCAGGCTACCATTCTATTAACCAATAGCAGCATATCATTCTAGTAGCCAATAGCAGGCTACTATCCTATTATCCAATAGCAGGCTACTATCCTATGAGCCAATAGCAGGCTATCATCCTATTAACCAATAGCAGCCTACCATTCTAGTAACCAACAGCAGGCTACTATCCTATTATCCAATAGCAGGCTACTATCCTATGAGTCAATAGCAGGCTATCATCCTATTAACAAATAGCAGCCTACCATTCTAGTAGCCAAAAGCAGGCTACTATCCTATTAGCCAATAGCAGGCTATCATCCAAATAACCAATCGCAGGCTGCCATTCTATTAGCCAATAGCAGGCTACTAGCCAATGAGCCAATAGCAGACTACCATCCTATCAGCCAATAGCAGACTACCATCCTATTAACCAATAGCAGGCTACTATTCTATTGTCAAGAGCAGGCTACTATCCTATTATCCAATAACAGGCTACTATCCCATAGGCCAATAGCAGGCTATTATCCTATTAACCAAAAGCAGCCTATCATTCTAGTAGCCAATAGCAGACTTCCATCCTATTAACCAAAAGCAGGCTACCATACTATTAGCCAATAGCAGGCTACTATCCTATTATCCAATAGCAGGCTACTATCCTATTAGCCAATAGAAGGCTATCATTCTATTAACCAATGGCACCCTATCATTCTAGTAGCCAATAGCAGGCTACTATCCTATTAGCCAGTAGCAGGCTATCATCCAATTAACCTATAGCTTGCTTCTACCATCCTATAAGCCAATAGTTGGCTATCATCCTATTGACCAGTAGCAAGCTACCATTCTATTAGCAAATAGCAGGCAACTATCCTATTATCCAATATCAGGCTACTATCCCATAGGTCAATAGCAGGCTATCATCCTATTAATCAAAATCAGCCTACCATTCTAGTAGCCAATAGCAGACTACTATCCTATTAGCCAATAGCAGGCTATCATCCCATTAACCAATAACACCCTACCATTATAGTAGCCAATAGCAGGCTACTATCCTATTATCCAATACCAGGCTATTATCCTATAAGCCAATAGCAGGCTATCATCCTATTAACCAATAGCAGCCTACCATTCTAGTAGCCAATAGCAGGCTACTATCCTATTATCCAGTAGCAGGCTACTATCCTATAAGCTAATAGCAGGCTACTATCCTATAAGTCAATAGCAGGTTCATCCTAATAACCAATAGCAGCCTAACATTCCAGTAGTCAATAGCAGGCTACTATCCTATTAGCCAATAGCAGGCTATCATCCTATTGAACAATAGCAGCCCACCATTCTAGTAGCGAATAGCAGGCTACTATCCTATTAGTCAATAGCAGACTACCATCCTATCAACCAATAGCAGGCTACCATTCTATTAGCCAATAGCAGGCTACTATCTTTTATCCAATAGCAGGCTACTCTCCTATTAGCCAATTGCAGGTCATCATACTATTAACCAATAGCAGCCTACCATTCTAGTATCCAATAACAGGCTACTATCCTTTCATCCAATAGCAGCCTACCATTCTAGTAGCGAATAGCAGGCTACTATCCTATTAGCCAAAAGCAAGCTATCATCCTATTAACCAATAGCAGGCTACCATTCTATTAACCAATAGCAGCATATCATTCTAGTAGCCAATAGCAGGCTACTATCCTATTATCCGATAGCAGGCTATCATCCTATTAACCAATAGCAGCCTACCATTCTAGTAGCCAATAGCAGGCTACTATCCTATTATCCAATAGCAGGCTATCATCCTTTTAACTAATAGAAGCCTACCATTCTAGTAGTGAATAGCAGGCTACTATCCTATTAGCCAATAGCAGGCTATCATCCTATTAACCAATAGCAGGCTACAATTCTATTAGCCAAAAGCAGGCTACTATCCCTATAGCCAATAGCAGGCTACTATCCTATTATCCAATAGCAGGCTACTAACCTATGAGCCAATAGCAGGCTATCATCCTATCAACCAATAGCAGCCTACTATTCTAGTAGCCAATAGCAGGCTTCTATCCTTATATCCAATAGCAGGCTACTATCCTATAAGCCAATAGAAGGCTATCATCCTATTAACCAATAGAAGCCTATCATTCTGGTAGCCAATAGCAGGCTACCATCCTATTATCCAATAGCAGGCTACTATCCAATAAGCCAATAGCAGGTTATCATCCTATTAACCAATAGCAGCCTACCATTTTAGTGGCCAATAGCAGGCTACTATCCTATTATTCAATAGCAGGCTACTTTCCTATAAGCCAATAACAGGCTATCATCCTATCAACCAATAGCAGCCTACCATTATCCTGGCCAAGAGCAGGCTACTATCCTATTAACCAATAGCAGGCTATCATTCTATTAGCCAATAGCAGGCTACTATCCTATTGGCCAATAGCTGGCTACCAACCTATAAGCCAATGGCAGTCTATCATCCTATTAGCCAATAGCAGACTACCATCCTATTAACCAATAGCAGGCTACTATTATATTAGCCAATAGCAGGCTACTATCCTATTATTCAATAGCAGGCTACTATCCTATTAGCCAATAGCAGGCTATAATCCTATCAACCAATAGCAGCCAACTATTCTAGTAGCCAATAGCAGGCTTCTATCCTTATATCCAATAGCAGGCTACTATCCTATAAGCCAATAAAAGGCTATCATCCTATTAACCAATAGAAGCCTACCATTCTAGTAGCCAATTGCAGGCTACTATCCTATTATCCAATAGCAGGCTACTATCCTATAAGCCAATAGCAGGCTATCATCCTATTAAGCAATAGCAGCCTACCATTCTGGTGGCCAATAGCAGGCTACTATCCTATTATTCAATAGCAGGCTACTTTACTATAAGCCAATAGCAGGCTATCATCCTATCAATCAATAGCAGCCTACCATTCTCGTTGCCAAGAGCAGTCTACTATCCTATTAACCAATAGCGGGCTACCATTCTATTAGCCAATAGCAGGCTACTATCCTATTAGCCAATAGCTGGCTACCAGCCTATAAGCCAATGGCAGACTACCATCCTATTAGCCAATAGCAGACTACCATCCTATTAACCAATAGCAGGCTACCATTATATTAGCCAATAGCAGGCTACTATCCTATTATTCAATAGCAGGCTAATATCCTATTAGCCAATAGCAGGCTATAATCTTATTAACCAATAGCAGCCTACCATTCTAGTAGCCAATAGCAGGATACTATCCCATTAGCCAATAGCAGGCTATCATCCTATTAACTGATAGCAGGCTACCATTCTATTAGCCAATAGCAGGCTACTATCCTATAAGTCAATAGCAGGTTCATCCTAATAACCAATAGCAGCCTACCATTCTAGTAGCCAATAGCAGGCTACCATCCTATTATTCAAAAGCAGGCTTCCATCCTTTTATCCAATAGCAGGCTACTATCCTATAAGCCAATAGCAGGCTATCATCCTATTAACCAATAGCAGGCTACTATCCTATTAGCCAATAGCAGGCTATCATACTATCAAATAGTAGCAGCCTACTATTCTAGTAGCCAATAGCAGGCTATCATCCTATTAACCAATAGCAGCCTACCATTCTAGTAGCTAATAGCAGGCTACTATCCTATTATCCAATAGCAGGCTACTATCCTATAAGTCAATAGCAGGCTATCATCCTATTAACCATTAGCAGCCTACCATTCTAGTAGCCGATAGCAGGCTACTATCCCATAAGCCAATAGCAGGCTATCATCCCATCAACCAATAGCAGCCTACCATTCTTGTAGCCAATAGCAGGCTACTATCCTATTATTCAATAGCAGGCTATTATCCTATAAGCCAATAGCAGGCTTTCATCCTATTAACCAAAAGCAGCCTACCATTCTAGTAGCCAGAAGCAGGCTACTATCCTATTATCAAATAGCAGGCTACTATCCTATAAGCCAATAGCAGGCTATTATCCTATTAACCAATAGAAGGCTACTATTCTATTAGCCAATAGCAGGCCTCTATCCTATTAACCAATTGCAGCCTAACATTCTAGTAGTCAATAGCAGGCTACTATCCTATTGGCCAATAGCAGGCTATCATCCTATTAAACAATAGCAGCCCACCATTCTAGTAGCGAATAGCAGGCTACTATCCTATAAGTCAATAGCAGACAACCATCCTATCAACCAATAGCAGGCTACCATTCTATTGGCCAATAGCAGGCTACTATCTTATATCCAATAGCAGGCTACTCTCCTATTAGCCAATTGCAGGTCATCATACTATTAACCAATAGCAGCCTACCATTCTAGTATCCAATAGCAGGCTACTATCCTTTCATCCAATAGCAGCTTACCATTCTAGTAGCGAATAGCAGGCTACTATCCTATTAGCCAAAAGCAAGCTATCATCCTATTAACCAATAGCAGGCTACCATTCTATTAACCAATAGCAGCATATCATTCTAGTAGCCAATAGCAGGCTACTATCCTATTATCCAATAGCAGGCTACTATCCTATGAGCCAATAGCAGGCTATCATCCTATTAACCAATAGCAGCCTACCATCCTAGTAGCCAATAGCAGGCAACTATCCTATTATCCAATAGCAGGCTATCATCCTTTTAACTAATAGAAGCCTACCATTCTAGTAGTGAATAGCAGGCTACTATCCTATTAACCAATAGCAGGCTATCATCCTATTAACCAATAGCAGGCTACAATTCTATTAGCCAAAAGCAGGCTACTATCCCTATAGCCAATAGCAGGCTACTATTCTATTATCCAATAGCAGGCTACTAACCTATGAGCCAATAGCAAGCTATCATCCTATCAACCAATAGCAGCCTACTATTCTAGTAGCCAATAGCAGGCTTCTATCCTTATATCCAATAGCAGGCTACTATCCTATAAGCCAATAGAAGGCTATCATCCTATTAACCAATAGAAGCCTATCATTCTAGTAGCCAATAGCAGGCTACCATACTATTATCCAATAGCAGGCTACTATACAATAAGCCAATAGCAGGCTATCATCCTATTAACCAATAGCAGCCTACCATTTAGTGGCCAATAGCAGGCTACTATCCTATTATTCAATAGCAGGCTACTTTCCTATAGGCCAATAACAGGCTATCATCCTATCAACCAATAGCAGCCTACCATTCTCGTGGCCAAGAGCAGGCTACTATCCTATCAACCAATAGCAGGCTATCATTCTATTAGCCAATAGCAGGCTACTATCCTATTGGCCAATAGCTGGCTACCAGCCTATAAGCCAATGGCAGACTATCATCCTATTAGCCAATAGCAGACTACCATCCTATTAACCAATGGCAGGCTACCATTATATAAGCCAATAGCAGGCTACTATCCTATTATTCAATAGCAGGCTACTATCCTATTAGCCAATAGCAGGCTATAATCCTATTAATCAATAGCAGCCTACTATTCTAGAAGCCAATAGCAGGATACTATCCCATAAGCCAATAGCAGGCTATCATCCTATTAACTGATAGCATGCTACCATTCTATTAGCCAATAGCAGGCTACTATCCTATAAGTCAATAGCAGGTCATCATACTATTAACCAATAGCAGCCTACGATTCTAGTATCCAATAGCAGGCTACTATCCTTTCATCCAATAGCAGCCTACCATTCTAGTAGCGAATAGCAGGCTACTATCCTATTAGCCAAAAGCAAGTTATCATCCTATTAACCAATAGCTGGCTACCATTCTATTAACCAATAGCAGCATATCATCCTAGTAGCCAATAGCAGGCTACTATCCTATTATCCAATAGCAGGCTACTATCCTATGAGCCAATAGCAGGCTATCATCCTATTAACCAATAGCAGCCTACCATTCTAGTAGCCAAAAGCAGGCTACTATCCTTTTATCCAATAGCAGGCTACTATCCTATGAGCCAATAGCAGGCTATCATCCTATTAAGCAATAGCAGCCTACCATTCTAGTAGCCAAAAGCAGGCTACTATCCTATTAGCCAATAACATGCTATCATCCTATTAACCAATTGCAGGCTACCATTCTATTAGCCAATAGCAGGCTACTAACATATAAGCCAATAGCAGACTACAATCCCATTAGCCAATAGCAGACTAACATCCTATTAACCAATAGCAGGTACCATTCTATTAGCCAATAGCAGGCTACTATCTTATTATCCAATAGCAGGCTACTATCCTATTAGCCAATAGCAGGCTATCATACTATCAAATAATAGCAGCCTACTATTCTAGTAGCCAATAGCAGGCTATCATCCTATTAACCAATAGCAGCCTACCATTCTAGTAGCCAAAAGCAGGCTACTATCCTTTTATCCAATAGCAGGCTACTATCCTATGAGCCAATAGCAGGCTATCATCCTATTAACCAATAGCAGCCTACCATTCTAGTAGCCAAAAGCAGGCTACTATCCTATTAGCCAATAGCATGCTATCATCTTATTAACCAATTGCAGGCTACCATTCTATTAGCCAATAGCAGGCTACTAACCAATAAGCCAATAGCAGACTACAATCCCATTAGCCAATAGCAGACTAACATCCTATTAACCAATAGCAGGTACCATTCTATTAGCCAATAGCAGGCTACTATCTTATTATCCAATAGCAGGCTACTATCCTATTAGCCAATAGCAGGCTATCATCCTATTAACCAATAGCAGCCTACCATTCTAGTAGCCGATAGCAGGCTACTATCCCATAAGCCAATAGCAGGCTATCATCCCATTAACCAATAGCAGCCTACCATTCTAGTAGCCAATAGCAGGCTACTATCCTATTATCCAATAGCAGGCTACTTTACTATAAGCCAATAGCAGGCTATCATCCTATCAATCAATAGCAGCCTACCATTCTCGTTGCCAAGAGCAGTCTACTATCCTATTAACCAATAGCGGGCTACCATTCTATTAGCCAATAGCAGGCTACTATCCTATTAGCCAATAGCTGGCTACCAGCCTATAAGCCAATGGCAGACTACCATCCTATTAGCCAATAGCAGACTACCATCCTATTAACCAATAGCAGGCTACCATTATATTAGCCAATAGCAGGCTACTATCCTATTATTCAATAGCAGGCTAATATCCTATTAGCCAATAGCAGGCTATAATCTTATTAACCAATAGCAGCCTACCATTCTAGTAGCCAATAGCAGGATACTATCCCATTAGCCAATAGCAGGCTATCATCCTATTAACTGATAGCAGGCTACCATTCTATTAGCCAATAGCAGGCTACTATCCTATAAGTCAATAGCAGGTTCATCCTAATAACCAATAGCAGCCTACCATTCTAGTAGCCAATAGCAGGCTACCATCCTATTATTCAAAAGCAGGCTTCCATCCTTTTATCCAATAGCAGGCTACTATCCTATAAGCCAATAGCAGGCTATCATCCTATTAACCAATAGCAGGCTACTATCCTATTAGCCAATAGCAGGCTATCATACTATCAAATAGTAGCAGCCTACTATTCTAGTAGCCAATAGCAGGCTATCATCCTATTAACCAATAGCAGCCTACCATTCTAGTAGCTAATAGCAGGCTACTATCCTATTATCCAATAGCAGGCTACTATCCTATAAGTCAATAGCAGGCTATCATCCTATTAACCATTAGCAGCCTACCATTCTAGTAGCCAATAGCAGGCCACTATCCTATTATCCAATAGCAGGCTTATATCCTTTAAGCCAATAGCAGGCTATCATCCTATTAACCAATAGCAGCCTACCATTCTAGTAGCCGATAGCAGGCTACTATCCCATAAGCCAATAGCAGGCTATCATCCCATCAACCAATAGCAGCCTACCATTCTTGTAGCCAATAGCAGGCTACTATCCTATTATCCAATAGCAGGCTATTATCCTATAAGCCAATAGCAGGCTTTCATCCTATTAACCAAAAGCAGCCTACCATTCTAGTAGCCAGAAGCAGGCTACTATCCTATTATCAAATAGCAGGCTACTATCCTATAAGCCAATAGCAGGCTATTATCCTATTAACCAATAGAAGGCTACTATTCTATTAGCCAATAGCAGGCCTCTATCCTATTAACCAATTGCAGCCTAACATTCTAGTAGTCAATAGCAGGCTACTATCCTATTGGCCAATAGCAGGCTATCATCCTATTAAACAATAGCAGCCCACCATTCTAGTAGCGAATAGCAGGCTACTATCCTATAAGTCAATAGCAGACAACCATCCTATCAACCAATAGCAGGCTACCATTCTATTGGCCAATAGCAGGCTACTATCTTATATCCAATAGCAGGCTACTCTCCTATTAGCCAATTGCAGGTCATCATACTATTAACCAATAGCAGCCCACCATTCTAGTATCCAATAGCAGGCTACTATCCTTTCATCCAATAGCAGCTTACCATTCTAGTAGCGAATAGCAGGCTACTATCCTATTAGCCAAAAGCAAGCTATCATCCTATTAACCAATAGCAGGCTACCATTCTATTAACCAATAGCAGCATATCATTCTAGTAGCCAATAGCAGGCTACTATCCTATTATCCAATAGCAGGCTACTATCCTATGAGCCAATAGCAGGCTATCATCCTATTAACCAATAGCAGCCTACCATTCTAGTAGCCAATAGCAGGCAACTATCCTATTATCCAATAGCAGGCTATCATCCTTTTAACTAATAGAAGCCTACCATTCTAGTAGTGAATAGCAGGCTACTATCCTATTAACCAATAGCAGGCTATCATCCTATTAACCAATAGCAGGCTACAATTCTATTAGCCAAAAGCAGGCTACTATCCCTATAGCCAATAGCAGGCTACTATTCTATTATCCAATAGCAGGCTACTAACCTATGAGCCAATAGCAAGCTATCATCCTATCAACCAATAGCAGCCTACTATTCTAGTAGCCAATAGCAGGCTTCTATCCTTATATCCAATAGCAGGCTACTATCCTATAAGCCAATAGAAGGCTATCATCCTATTAACCAATAGAAGCCTATCATTCTAGTAGCCAATAGCAGGCTACCATACTATTATCCAATAGCAGGCTACTATACAATAAGCCAATAGCAGGCTATCATCCTATTAACCAATAGCAGCCTACCATTTAGTGGCCAATAGCAGGCTACTATCCTATTATTCAATAGCAGGCTACTTTCCTATAGGCCAATAACAGGCTATCATCCTATCAACCAATAGCAGCCTACCATTCTCGTGGCCAAGAGCAGGCTACTATCCTATCAACCAATAGCAGGCTATCATTCTATTAGCCAATAGCAGGCTACTATCCTATTGGCCAATAGCTGGCTACCAGCCTATAAGCCAATGGCAGACTATCATCCTATTAGCCAATAGCAGACTACCATCCTATTAACCAATGGCAGGCTACCATTATATAAGCCAATAGCAGGCTACTATCCTATTATTCAATAGCAGGCTACTATCCTATTAGCCAATAGCAGGCTATAATCCTATTAATCAATAGCAGCCTACCATTCTAGAAGCCAATAGCAGGATACTATCCCATAAGCCAATAGCAGGCTATCATCCTATTAACTGATAGCATGCTACCATTCTATTAGCCAATAGCAGGCTACTATCCTATAAGTCAATAGCAGGTCATCATACTATTAACCAATAGCAGCCTACGATTCTAGTATCCAATAGCAGGCTACTATCCTTTCATCCAATAGCAGCCTACCATTCTAGTAGCGAATAGCAGGCTACTATCCTATTAGCCAAAAGCAAGTTATCATCCTATTAACCAATAGCAGGCTACCATTCTATTAACCAATAGCAGCATATCATTCTAGTAGCCAATAGCAGGCTACTATCCTATTATCCAATAGCAGGCTACTATCCTATGAGCCAATAGCAGGCTATCATCCTATTAACCAATAGCAGCCTACCATTCTAGTAGCCAAAAGCAGGCTACTATCCTTTTATCCAATAGCAGGCTACTATCCTATGAGCCAATAGCAGGCTATCATCCTATTAAGCAATAGCAGCCTACCATTCTAGTAGCCAAAAGCAGGCTACTATCCTATTAGCCAATAACATGCTATCATCCTATTAACCAATTGCAGGCTACCATTCTATTAGCCAATAGCAGGCTACTAACCAATAAGCCAATAGCAGACTACAATCCAATTAGCCAATAGCAGACTAACATCCTATTAACCAATAGCAGGTACCATTCTATTAGCCAATAGCAGGCTACTATCTTATTATCCAATAGCAGGCTACTATCCTATTAGCCAATAGCAGGCTATCATACTATCAAATAATAGCAGCCTACTATTCTAGTAGCCAATAGCAGG
Organism: Conomelus anceps; assembly: GCA_948455865.1. Lineage (NCBI taxonomy): Eukaryota > Metazoa > Arthropoda > Insecta > Hemiptera > Delphacidae > Conomelus > Conomelus anceps. The sequence goes on from OX418216.1 coordinate 152,784,650, forward strand.
CTATCATCCTATTAACCAATAGCAGCCTACCATTCTAGTAGCCAAAAGCAGGCTACTATCCTTTTATCCAATAGCAGGCTACTATCCTATGAGCCAATAGCAGGCTATCATCCTATTAACCAATAGCAGCCTACCATTCTAGTAGCCAAAAGCAGGCTACTATCCTATTAGCCAATAGCATGCTATCATCTTACTAACCAATTGCAGGCTACCATTCTATTAGCCAATAGCAGGCTACTAACCAATAAGCCAATAGCAGACTACAATCCCATTAGCCAATAGCAGACTAACATCCTATTAACCAATAGCAGGTACCATTCTATTAGCCAATAGCAGGCTACTATCTTATTATCCAATAGCAGGCTACTATCCTATTAGCCAATAGCAGGCTATCATCCTATTAACCAATAGCAGCCTACCATTCTAGTAGCCGATAGCAGGCTACTATCCCATAAGCCAATAGCAGGCTATCATCCCATTAACCAATAGCAGCCTACCATTCTAGTAGCCAATAGCAGGCTACTATCCTATTATCCAATAGCAGGCTATTATCCTATAAGCCGATAGCAGGCTTTCATCCTATTAACCAATAGCAGCCTACCATTCTAGTAGCCAATAGCAGGCTACTATCCTATTATCGAATAGCAGGCTACTATCCTATAAGCCAATAGCAGGCTATCATCCTATTAACCAAAAGCAGCCTATCATTCCAGTAGCCAAAAGTAGGCTACTATCCTATTAGCCAATAGCAGGCTACTATCCTATGAGCCAATAGCAGGCTATCATCCTATTAACCAATAGCAGCCTACCATTCTAGTAGCCAATAGCAGGCAACTATCCTATTATCCAATAGCAGGCTATCATCCTTTCAACCAATAGAAGCCTACCATTCTAGTAGTGAATAGCAGGCTACTATCCTATTAACCAATAGCAGGCTATCATCCTATTAACCAATAGCAGGCTACAATTCTATTAGCCAAAAGCAGGCTACTATCCCTATAGCCAATAGCAGGCTACCATTCTATTATCCAATAGCAGGCTACTAACCTATAAGTCAATAGCAGGCTATCATCCTATCAACCAATAGCAGCCTACTATTCTAGTAGCCAATAGCAGGCTTCTATCCTTATATCCAATAGCAGGCTACTATCCTATAAGCCAATAGAAGGCTATCATCCTATTAACCAATAGAAGCCTATCATTCTAGTAGCCAATAGCAGGCTACCATACTATTATCCAATAGCAGGCTACTATCCAATAAGCCAATAGCAGGCTATCATCCTATTAACCAATAGCAGCCTACCATTTTAGTGGCCAATAGCAGGCTACTATCCTATTATTCAATAGCAGGCTACTTTCCTATAAGCCAATAACAGGCTATCATACTATCAACCAATAGCAGCCTACCATTCTCGTGGCCAAGAGCAGGCTACTATCCTATTAACCAATAGCAGGCTATCATTCTATTAGCCAATAGCAGGCTACTATCCTATTGGCCAATAGCTGGTCACCAGCCTATAAGCCAATGGCAGACTATCATCCTATTAGCCAATAGCAGACTACCATCCTATTAACCAATAGCAGGCTACCATTATATTAGCCAATAGCAGGCTACTATCCTATTATTCAATAGCAGGCTACTATCCTATTAGCCAATAGCAGGCTATAATCCTATCAATCAATAGCAGCCTACCATTCTAGTAGCCAATAGCAGGATACTATCCCATAAGCCAATAGCAGGCTATCATCCTATAACTGATAGCAGGCTACCATTCTATTAGCCAATAGCAGGCTACTATCCTATAAGTCAATAGCAGGTTCATCCTATTAACCAATAGCAGCCTACCATTCTAGTAGCCAATAGCAGGCTACTATCCTATTATTCAATAGCAGGCTACTATCCTATTATCCAATAGCAGGCTACTATTCTATAAGCCAATAGCAGGCTATCATCCTATTAACCAATAGCAGCCTACAATTCTAGTAGCCAATAGCAGGATACTATCCCATTAGCCAATAGCAGGCTATCATCCTATTAACCAATAGCAGGCTACCATTCTATTAGCAAAGAGCAGGCTACTATCCTATTATCCAATAGCAGGCTACTATCCTATTATGCAATAGCAGGCTACTATCCTATTAGCCAATAGCAGACTATCATCCTATTAACCAATAGAAGGCTACTATTCTATTAGCCAATAGCAGGCCTCTATCCTATTAACCAATTGCAGCCTAACATTCTAGTAGTCAAGAGCAGGCTACTATCCTATTAGCCAATAGCAGACTAACATCCTATTAAACAATAGCAGCCCACCATTCTAGTAGCGAATAGAAGGCTACTATCCTATTAGTCAATAGCAGACTACCATCCTATCAACCAATAGCAGGCTACTATTCTATTAGCCAATAGCAGGCTACTATCTTATATCCAATAGTAGGCTACTCTCCTATTAGTCAATTGCAGGTCATCATACTATTAACCAATAGCAGCCTACGATTCTAGTATCCAATAGCAGGCTACTATCCTTTCATCCAATAACAGCCTACCATTCTAGTAGCGAATAGCAGGCTACTATCCTATTAGCCAAAAGCAAGCTATCATCCTATTAACCAATAGCAGGCTACCATTCTATTAACCAATAGCAGCATATCATTCTAGTAGCCAATAGCAGGCTACTATCCTATTATCCAATAGCAGGCTACTATCCTATGAGCCAATAGAAGGCTATCATCCTATTAACCAATAGCAGCCTACCATTCTAGTAGCCAATAGCAGGCTACTATCCTATTATCCAATAGCAGGCTACTATCCTTTGAGCCAATAGCAGGCTATCATCCTATTAACCAATAGCAGCCTACCATTCTAGTAGCCAAAAGCAGGCTACTATCCTATTAGCCAATAGCATGCTATCATCCTATTAACCAATTGCAGGCTACCATTCTATTAGCCAATAGCAGGCTACTAACCAATGAGCCAATAGCAGACTACAATCCCATTAGCCAATAGCAGACTACCATCCTATTAACCAATAGCAGGTACCATTCTATTAGCCAATAGCAGGCTACTATCTTATTATCCAATAGCAGGCTACTATCCTATTAGCCAATAGCAGGCTATCATACTATCAAATAATAGCAGCCTACTATTCTAGTAGCCAATAGCAGGCTATCATCCTATTAACCGATAGCAGCCTACCATTCTAGTAGCTAATAGCAGGCTACTATCCTATTATCCAATAGCAGGCTACTATCCTATAAGTCAATAGCAGGCTATCATCCTATTAACCAATAGCAGCCTACCATTCTAGTAGCCAATAGCAGGCTACTATCCCATAAGCCAATAGCAGGCTATCATCCCATTAACCAATAGAAGCCTACCATTCTAGTAGCCAAAAGCAGGCTACTATCCTATTATCCAATAGCAGGCTATTATCCTATAAGCCAATAGCAGGCTTCCATCCTATTAACCAATAGCAGCCTACCATTCTAGTAGCCAATAGCAGGCTACTATCCTATTATCGAATAGCAGGCTACTATCCTTTAAGCCAATATCAGGCTATCATCCTATTAACCAAAAGCAGCCTATCATTCCAGTAGCCAAAAGTAGGCTACTATCCTATTAGCCAATAGCAGGCTATCATCCTATCAACCAATAGCAGGCTACCATTCTAGTAGTCAATAGCAGGCTACTATCCTATTATCCAATAGCAGACTACTATCCTATAAGCCAATAGCAGGCTATCATCCTATTAACCAATAACAGCCTACCATTCTAGTAGCCAATAGCAGGCTTCTATCCTTATCATCCAATAGCAGGCTACTATCCTATAAGCCAATAGCAGGCTATCATCCTATTATTCAATAGCGGGCTACCATCCTATTAGCCGAAAGCAGGCTACTATACTATTCGCCAATAGCAAGCTACTAGCCTATACGCCAATAGCAGAATACCATCCTATTAGCCAATTGCAGACTACCACCCTATTAACCAATAGCTGGCCGCCATTCTATTAGCCAATAGCAGGCTACTATCCTATTATCCAATAGCAGGCTATCATTCTTTTAACCAATAGAAGCCTACCATTCTAGTAGTTAATAGCAGGCTACTATCCTATTAGCCAATAGCAGGCTATCATCCTATTAACCAATAGCAGGCTACCATTATATTAGCCAAAAGCAGGCTACTATCCCTATAGCCAATAGCAGGCTACTATCCTATTATCCAATAGCAGGCTACTAACCTATGAGCCAATAGCAGGCTATCATCCTATTAACCAATAGAAGCTTATCATTCTAGTAGCCAATAGCAGGCTACTATCCTATTGTCCAATAGCAGGCTACTATCCAATAAGCCAATAACAGGCTATCATCCTATTAACCAATAGCAGCCTACCATTTTAGTGGCCAATAGCAGGCTACTATCCTATTATTCAATAGCAGGCTACTTTCCTATAAGCCAATAGCAGGCTATCATTCTATCAGCCAATAGCAGCCTGCTATCCTATTAGTCAATAGCTGGCTACCAGCCTATAAGCCAATGGCAGACTATTATCCTATTAACCAATAGCAGGCTACCATTATATTAGCCAATAGCAGGCTATAATCCTATTAACTGATAGCAGGCTACCATTCTATTAGCCAATAGCAGGCTACTATCCTATAAGTCAATAGCAGGTTCATCCCATTAACCAATAGCAGCCTACCATTCTTGTAGCCAATAGCAGGCTAATATCCTATTATTCAATAGCAGGCTACTATCCTATTATCCAATAGCAGGCTACTATGCTATAAGCCAATAGCAGGCTATCATCCTATTAACCAATAGCAGCCTACAATTCTAGTAGCCAATAGCAGGATACTATCCCATTAGCCAATAGCAGGCTATCATCCTATTAACCAATAGCAGGCTACCATTCTATTAGCCAAGAGCAGCCTAGCATTCTAGTAGCCGAAAGCAGGCTACTATCCTATTAGCCAATAGCATGCTATCATCCTATTAACCAATTGCAGGCTACCATTCTATTAGCCAATAGCAGGCTACTAGCCAATAAGCCAATAGCAGACTACAATCCCATTAGCCAATAGCAGACTACCATCCTATTAACCAATAGCAGGTACCATTCTATTAGCCAATAGCAGGCCTCTATCCTATTAACCAATTGCAGCCTAACATTCTAGTAGCCAATAGCAGGCTACTATCCTATCAGCCAATAGCAAGCTATCATCCTATTAAACAATAGTAGCCCACCATTCTAGTAGCGAATAGCAGGCTACTATCATATTAGTCAATAGCAGACTACCATCCTATAAGCCAATAGCAGAATATCATCCTATCAACCAATAGCAGGCTACTATTCTATTAGCCAATAGCAGGCCTCTATCCTATTAACCAATTGCAGCCTAACATTCTAGTAGCCAATAGCAGGCTATTATCCTATTTGCCAATAGCAAGCTATCATCCTATTAAACAATAGTAGCCCACCATTCTAGTAGCGAATAGCAGGCTACTATCCTATTAGTCAATAGCAGACTACCATCCTATCAACCAATAGCAGGCTACCATTCTATTAGCCAATAGCAGGCTACTATCTTATATCCAATAGCAGGCTACTCTCCTATTAGCCAATTGCAGGTCATCATACTATTAACCAATAGCAGCCTACCATTCTAGTAGCCAATAGCAGGCTACTATCCTTTCATCCAATAGCAGCCTACCATTCTAGTAGCAAATAGCAGGCTACTATCCTATTAGCCAATAGCAAGCTATCATCCTATTAACCAATAGCAGGCTACCATTCTATTAACCAATAGCAGCATATCATTCTATTAGCCAATAGCAGGCTACTATCCTATTATCCAATAGCAGGCTACTATCCTATGAACAATAGCAGGCTATCATCCTATTAACCAATAGCAGCCTACCATTCTAGTAGCCGATAGCAGGCTACTATCCTATTATCCAATAGCAGGCTACTATCCTATGAGCCAATAGCAGGCTATCATCCTATTAACCAATAGCAGCCTACCATTCTAGTAGCCGAAAGCAGGCTACTATCCTATTAGCCAATAGCATGCTATCATCCTATTAACCAATTGCAGGCTACCATTCTATTAGCCAATAGCAGGCTACTAGCCAATAAGCCAATAGCAGACTACAATCCCATTAGCCAATAGCAGACTACCATCCTATTAACCAATAGCAGGTACCATTCTATTAGCCAATAGCAGGCTACTATCTTATTATCCAATTGCAGGCTACTATCCTATTAGCCAATAGCAGGCTATCATACTATCAAATAATAGCAGCCTACCATCCTAGTAGGCAATAGCAGGCTATCATCCTATTAACCAATAGCAGCCTACCATTCTAGTAGCTAATAGCAGGCTACTATCCTATTATCCAATAGCAGGCTACTATCCTATAAGTCAATAGCAGGCTATCATCCTATTAACCAATAGCAGCCTACCATTCTTGTAGCCAATAGCAGGCCACTATCCTATTATCCAATAGTAGGCTAATATCTTTTAAGCCAATAGCAGGCTATCATCCTATTAACCAATAGCAGCCTACCATTCTAGTAGCCAATAGCAGGCTACTATCCCATAAGCCAATAGCAGGCTATCATCCCATTAACCAATAGCAGCCTACCATTCTAGTAGCCAATAGCAGGCTACTATCCTATTATCCAATAGCAGGCTATCATCCTATAAGCCAAAAGCAGGCTTCCATCCTATTAACCAATAGCAGCCTACCATTCTAGTAGCCAATAGCAGGCTACTATCCTATTATCGAATAGCAGGCTACTATCCTATAAGCCAATAGCAGGCTATCATCCTATTAACCAGAAGCAGCCTATCATTTCAGTAGCCAAAAGTAGGCTACTATCCTATTAGCCAATAGCAGGCTATCATCCTATTAACCAATAGCAGGCTTCCATTCTAGTAGTCAATAGCAGGCTACTATCTTATTATCCAATAGCAGGCTACTATCCTATTAGCCAATAGCAGGCTATCATACTATCAAATAATAGCAGCCTACTATTCTAGTAGCCAATAGCAGGCTATCATCCTATTAACCGATAGCAGCCTACCATTCTAGTAGCTAATAGCAGGCTACAATCCTATTATCCAATAGCAGGCTACTATCCTATAAGTCAATAGCAGGCTATCATCCTATTAACCAATAGCAGCCTACCATTCTAGTAGCCAATAGCAGGCTACTATCCCATAAGCCAATAGCAGGCTATCATCCCATTAACCAATAGAAGCCTACCATTCTAGTAGCCAAAAGCAGGCTACTATCCTATTATCCAATAGCAGGCTATTATCCTATAAGCCAATAGCAGGCTTCCATCCTATTAACCAATAGCAGCCTACCATTCTAGTAGCCAATAGCAGGCTACTATCCTATTATCGAATAGCAGGCTACTATCCTTTAAGCCAATATCAGGCTATCATCCTATTAACCAAAAGCAGCCTATCATTCCAGTAGCCAAAAGTAGGCTACTATCCTATTAGCCAATAGCAGGCTATCATCCTATCAACCAATAGCAGGCTACCATTCTAGTAGTCAATAGCAGGCTACTATCCTATTATCCAATAGCAGGCTACTATCCTATAAGCCAATAGCAGGCTATCATCCTTTTAACCAATAACAGCCTACCATTCTAGTAGCCAATAGCAGGCTACTATCCTTATCATCCAATAGCAGGCTACTATCCTATAAGCCAATAGCAGGCTATCATCCTATTATTCAATAGCGGGCTACCATCCTATTAGCCGAAAGCAGGCTACTATACTATTCGCCAATAGCAAGCTACTAGCCTATACGCCAATAGCAGAATACCATCCTATTAGCCAATTGCAGACTACCACCCTATTAACCAATAGCTGGCCGCCATTCTATTAGCCAATAGCAGGCTACTATCCTATTATCCAATAGCAGGCTATCATTCTTTTAACCAATAGAAGCCTACCATTCTAGTAGTTAATAGCAGGCTACTATCCTATTAGCCAATAGCAGGCTATCATCCTATTAACCAATAGCAGGCTACCATTATATTAGCCAAAAGCAGGCTACTATCCCTATAGCCAATAGCAGGCTACTATCCTATTATCCAATAGCAGGCTACTAACCTATGAGCCAATAGCAGGCTATCATCCTATTAACCAATAGAAGCTTATCATTCTAGTAGCCAATAGCAGGCTACTATCCTATTGTCCAATAGCAGGCTACTATCCAATAAGCCAATAACAGGCTATCATCCTATTAACCAATAGCAGCCTACCATTTTAGTGGCCAATAGCAGGCTACTATCCTATTATTCAATAGCAGGCTACTTTCCTATAAGCCAATAGCAGGCTATCATTCTATCAGCCAATAGCAGCCTGCTATCCTATTAGTCAATAGCTGGCTACCAGCCTATAAGCCAATGGCAGACTATTATCCTATTAACCAATAGCAGGCTACCATTATATTAGCCAATAGCAGGCTATAATCCTATTAACTGATAGCAGGCTACCATTCTATTAGCCAATAGCAGGCTACTATCCTATAAGTCAATAGCAGGTTCATCCCATTAACCAATAGCAGCCTACCATTCTTGTAGCCAATAGCAGGCTAATATCCTATTATTCAATAGCAGGCTACTATCCTATTATCCAATAGCAGGCTACTATGCTATAAGCCAATAGCAGGCTATCATCCTATTAACCAATAGCAGCCTACAATTCTAGTAGCCAATAGCAGGATACTATCCCATTAGCCAATAGCAGGCTATCATCCTATTAACCAATAGCAGGCTACCATTCTTTTAGCCAAGAGCAGCCTACCATTCTAGTAGCCGAAAGCAGGCTACTATCCTATTAGCCAATAGCATGCTATCATCCTATTAACCAATTGCAGGCTACCATTCTATTAGCCAATAGCAGGCTACTAGCCAATAAGCCAATAGCAGACTACAATCCCATTAGCCAATAGCAGACTACCATCCTATTAACCAATAGCAGGTACCATTCTATTAGCCAATAGCAGGCCTCTATCCTATTAACCAATTGCAGCCTAACATTCTAGTAGCCAATAGCAGGCTACTATCCTATCAGCCAATAGCAAGCTATCATCCTATTAAACAATAGTAGCCCACCATTCTAGTAGCGAATAGCAGGCTACTATCATATTAGTCAATAGCAGACTACCATCCTATAAGCCAATAGCAGAATATCATCCTATCAACCAATAGCAGGCTACTATTCTATTAGCCAATAGCAGGCCTCTATCCTATTAACCAATTGCAGCCTAACATTCTAGTAGCCAATAGCAGGCTATTATCCTATTTGCCAATAGCAAGCTATCATCCTATTAAACAATAGTAGCCCACCATTCTAGTAGCGAATAGCAGGCTACTATCCTATTAGTCAATAGCAGACTACCATCCTATCAACCAATAGCAGGCTACCATTCTATTAGCCAATAGCAGGCTACTATCTTATATCCAATAGCAGGCTACTCTCCTATTAGCCAATTGCAGGTCATCATACTATTAACCAATAGCAGCCTACCATTCTAGTAGCCAATAGCAGGCTACTATCCTTTCATCCAATAGCAGCCTACCATTCTAGTAGCAAATAGCAGGCTACTATCCTATTAGCCAATAGCAAGCTATCATCCTATTAACCAATAGCAGGCTACCATTCTATTAACCAATAGCAGCATATCATTCTATTAGCCAATAGCAGGCTACTATCCTATTATCCAATAGCAGGCTACTATCCTATGAACAATAGCAGGCTATCATCCTATTAACCAATAGCAGCCTACCATTCTAGTAGCCGATAGCAGGCTACTATCCTATTATCCAATAGCAGGCTACTATCCTATGAGCCAATAGCAGGCTATCATCCTATTAACCAATAGCAGCCTACCATTCTAGTAGCCGAAAGCAGGCTACTATCCTATTAGCCAATAGCATGCTATCATCCTATTAACCAATTGCAGGCTACCATTCTATTAGCCAATAGCAGGCTACTAGCCAATAAGCCAATAGCAGACTACAATCCCATTAGCCAATAGCAGACTACCATCCTATTAACCAATAGCAGGTACCATTCTATTAGCCAATAGCAGGCTACTATCTTATTATCCAATTGCAGGCTACTATCCTATTAGCCAATAGCAGGCTATCATACTATCAAATAATAGCAGCCTACCATCCTAGTAGGCAATAGCAGGCTATCATCCTATTAACCAATAGCAGCCTACCATTCTAGTAGCTAATAGCAGGCTACTATCCTATTATCCAATAGCAGGCTACTATCCTATAAGTCAATAGCAGGCTATCATCCTATTAACCAATAGCAGCCTACCATTCTTGTAGCCAATAGCAGGCCACTATCCTATTATCCAATAGCAGGCTAATATCTTTTAAGCCAAAAGCAGGCTATCATCCTATTAACCAATAGCAGCCTACCATTCTAGTAGCCAATAGCAGGCTACTATCCCATAAGCCAATAGCAGGCTATCATCCCATTAACCAATAGCAGCCTACCATTCTAGTAGCCAATAGCAGGCTACTATCCTATTATCCAATAGCAGGCTATCATCCTATAAGCCAAAAGCAGGCTTCCATCCTATTAACCAATAGCAGCCTACCATTCTAGTAGCCAATAGCAGGCTACTATCCTATTATCGAATAGCAGGCTACTATCCTATAAGCCAATAGCAGGCTATCATCCTATTAACCAGAAGCAGCCTATCATTTCAGTAGCCAAAAGTAGGCTACTATCCTATTAGCCAATAGCAGGCTATCATCCTATTAACCAATAGCAGGCTTCCATTCTAGTAGTCAATAGCAGGCTACTATCCTATTATCCAATAGCAGGCTACTATCCTATAAGCCAATAGCAGGCTATCATCCTATTAACCAATAGCAGGCTACCATCCTATTAGCCGATAGCAGGCTACTATACTATTCGCCAATAGCAGGCTACTAGCCTATAAGCCAATAGCAGAATACCATCCTTTTAGCCAATAGCAGACTACCATCCTATTAACCAATAGCTGGCCGCCATTCTATTAGCCAATAGCAGGCTACTATCCTATTATCCAATAGCAGGCTATTATCCTACAAGCCAATTGCAGACTATCATCCTATTAACCAATAGCAGCCTACCATTCTAGTAGCCAATAGCAGGCTACTATCCTATTATCCAGTAGCAGGCTAATATCCTATAAGCCAAAAGCAGGCTATCATCCTATTAACCAAAAGCAGCATACATTTCCAGTAGCCAAAAGTAGGCTACTATCCTATCAGCCGATAGCAGGCTATCATCCTATTAACCAATAGCAGGCTACCATTCTAGTAGTCAATAGCAGGCTACTATCCTATTATCCACTAGCAGGCTACTATCATATAAGCCAATAGCAGGCTATCATCCTATTAACCAATAGCAGCCTACCATTCTAGTAGCCAATAGCAGGCTACTATCCTCTCATCCAATAGCAGGCTACTATCCTATAAGCCAATAGCAGGCTACTTTACTATAAGCCAATAGCAGGCTATCATCCTATCAACCAATAGCAGCCTACCATTCTCGTGGCGAAGAGCAGGCTACTATCCTATTAACTAATAGATGGCTACCATTCTATTAGCCAAAAGCAGGCTACTATTCTATTAGCCAATAGCTGGCTACCAGCCTATAAGCCAATGGCAAACTACCATTATATTAACAATAGCAGGCTACTATCCTATTATTCAATAGCAGGCTACTATCCTATTAACCAATAGAAGGCTACTATTCTATTAGCCAATAGCAAGCCTCTATCCTATTAACCAATTGCAGCCTAACATTCTAGTAGTCAATAGCAGACTACCATTCTATTAACCAATAGCAGGCTACCATTCTATTAGCCAATAGCAGGCTACTATCCTATTATTCAATAGCAGGCTACTATCCTATTATCCAATAGCAGGCTACTATCCTATAAGCCAATAGCAGGCTATCATCCTAATAACCAATAGCAGCCTACAATTCTAGTAGCCAATAGCAGGATACTATCCCATTAGCCAATAGCAGGCTATCATCCTATTAACCAATAGCATGCTACCATTCTATTAGCCAATAGCAGGCTACTATCTTATATCCAATAGCAGGCTACTATCCTATTAGCCAATTGCAGGCTATCATACTATTAACCAATAACAGCCTACCATTCAAGTAGCCAATAGCAGGCTACTATCCTTTCATCCAATAGCAGGCTATCGTCCTATTAACCAATAGAAGGCTACCATTCTATTAGCCAATAGCAGGCTACTATCCCATAAGCCAATAGCAGGCTATCATCCCATTAACCAATAGCAGCCTATCATTCTAGTAGCCAATAGCAGGCTACTATCCTATTATCCAATAGCAGGCTATTATCCTATAAGCCAATAGCAGGCTTTCATCCTATTGATAAATAGCAGCCTATCATTCTAGTAGCCAATAGCAGACTACTATCCTATTATCTAATAGCAGGCTACTATCCTATAAGCCAATAGCAGGCTATCATCCTATTAACCAAAAGCATCTTATCATTCCAGTAGCCAAACGTAGGCTACTATCCTATTAGCCAAAAGTAGGCTACTATCCTATTATCCAATAGCAGGCTACTGTCCTATAAGCCAATAGCAGGCTATCATCCTATTAACCAATAGCAGCCTACCGTTCTAGTAGCCAAAAGTAGGCTACTATCCTATTAGCCAAAAGTAGGCTACTATCCTATTATCCAATAGCAGGCTACTGTCCTATAAGCCAATAGCAGGCTATCATCCTATTATTCAATAGCAGGCTACCATCCTATTAGCCGATAGCAGGCTACTATCCTATCATCCAATAGCAGGCTACTATCCTATAAGCCAATAGCAGGCTATCATCCTATTATTCAATAGCAGACCACCATCCTATTAACCAATAGCAGCATATCATTCTAGTAGCCAATAGCAGGCTACTATCCTATTATCCAATAGCAGGCTACTATCCTTTGAGCCAATAGCAGGCTATCATCCTATTAACCAATAGCAGCCTACCATTCTAGTAGCTAATAGCAGGCTACTATCCTATTATCCAATAGCAGGCTACTATCCTATAAGTCAATAGCAGGCTATCATCCTATTAACCAATAGCAGCCTATCATTCTAGTAGCCAATAGCAGGCCACTATCCTATTATCCAATAGCAGACTACTATCCTTCAAGCCAATAGCAGGCTATCATCCTATTAACCAATAGCAGCCTACCATTCTAGTAGCCAATAGCAGGCTACTATCCTATAAGCCAATAGCTGGCTATCATCCTATTAACCAATAGCAGGCTACCATTCTATTAGACAATAGCTATTAACCAATAGCAGCCTACCATTCTATTAGCCAATAGCTATTAACCAATAGCAGCCTACCATTCTTGTAGCCAATAGCAGGCTACTATCCTATTATCCAAAAGCAGGCTACTATCTTAAAAGCCAATGGCAGGCTATCATCCTATTAACCAATAGCAGCCTACAATTCTAGTAGCCAATAGCAGGCTTCTATCCTATCATCCAATAGCAGGCTACTGTCCTATAATCCAATAGCAGACTCTCATCCTATTAACCAATAGCAGCCTACCATTCTAGTAGCCAATAGCAGGCTACTATCCTATTATCTAATAGCAGGCTACTCTCAAATAAGCCAATAGCAGGCTATCATCCTATCCTATAAGCAAATAGCAGGCTATCATCCTATTAACTAATAGCAGTCTACCATTCTAGTAGCCAATAGCAGGCTACTATTCTATTATCCAATAGCAGGCGACTATCCTATTAGCCAATAGAAGGCTATCATCCTATTAACCAATAGCAGCCTACCATTCTAGTAGCGAATAGCAGGCTACTATCCTATTAGCCAATAGCAAGCTATCATCCTATTAACCAATAGCAGGCTACCATTCTATTAACCAATAGCAGCATATCATTCTAGTAGCCAATAGCAGGCTACTATCCTATTATCCAATAGCAGGCTACTATCCTATGAGCCAATAGCAGGCTATCATCCTATTAACCAATAGCAGCCTACCATTCTAGTAGCCAATAGCAGGCTACTATCCTATTATCCAATAGCAGGCTACTATCCTATGAGCCAATAGCAGGCTATCATCCTATTAACCAATAGCAGCCTACCATTCTAGTAGCCAAAAGCAGGCTACTATCCTATTAGCCAATAGCAGGCTATCATCCTATTAAGCAATTGCAGGCTATCATTCTATTAGCCAATAGCAGGCTACTAGCCAATAAGCCAATAGCAGACTACCATCCTATTAGCCAATAGCAGACTACCATCCTATTAACCAATAGCAGGTACCATTCTATCAGCCAATAGCAGGCTACTATCTTATTATCCAATAGCAGGCTACTATCCTATTAGCCAATAGCAGGCTATCATACTATCAACTAATAGCAGCCTACCATTCTAGTAGCCAATAGCAGGCTATCATCCTATTAACCAATAGAAGCCTACCATCCTAGTAGCTAATAGCAGGCTACTATCCTTTCATCCAATAGCAGCCTACCATTCTAGTAGCAAATAGCAGGCTACTATCCTATTAGCCAATAGCAAGCTATCATCCTATTAACCAATAGCAGGCTACCATTCTATTAACCAATAGCAGCATATCATTCTATTAGCCAATAGCAGGCTACTATCCTATTATCCAATAGCAGGCTACTATCCTATGAACAATAGCAGGCTATCATCCTATTAACCAATAGCAGCCTACCATTCTAGTAGCCGATAGCAGGCTACTATCCTATTATCCAATAGCAGGCTACTATCCTATGAGCCAATAGCAGGCTATCATCCTATTAACCAATAGCAGCCTACCATTCTAGTAGCCGAAAGCAGGCTACTATCCTATTAGCCAATAGCATGCTATCATCCTATTAACCAATTGCAGGCTACCATTCTATTAGCCAATAGCAGGCTACTAGCCAATAAGCCAATAGCAGACTACAATCCCATTAGCCAATAGCAGACTACCATCCTATTAACCAATAGCAGGTACCATTCTATCAGCCAATAGCAGGCTACTATCTTATTATCCAATTGCAGGCTACTATCCTATTAGCCAATAGCAGGCTATCATACTATCAAATAATAGCAGCCTACCATCCTAGTAGGCAATAGCAGGCTATCATCCTATTAACCAATAGCAGCCTACCTTTCTAGTAGCTAATAGCAGGCTACTATCCTATTATCCAATAGCAGGCTACTATCCTATAAGTCAATAGCAGGCTATCATCCTATTAACCAATAGCAGCCTACCATTCTTGTAGCCAATAGCAGGCCACTATCCTATTATCCAATAGCAGGCTAATATCTTTTAAGCCAAAAGCAGGCTATCATCCTATTAACCAATAGCAGCCTACCATTCTAGTAGCCAATAGCAGGCTACTATCCCATAAGCCAATAGCAGGCTATCATCCCATTAACCAATAGCAGCCTACCATTCTAGTAGCCAATAGCAGGCTACTATCCTATTATCCAATAGCAGGCTATCATCCTATAAGCCAAAAGCAGGCTTCCATCCTATTAACCAATAGCAGCCTACCATTCTAGTAGCCAATAGCAGGCTACTATCCTATTATCGAATAGCAGGCTACTATCCTATAAGCCAATAGCAGGCTATCATCCTATTAACCAGAAGCAGCCTATCATTTCAGTAGCCAAAAGTAGGCTACTATCCTATTAGCCAATAGCAGGCTATCATCCTATTAACCAATAGCAGGCTTCCATTCTAGTAGTCAATAGCAGGCTACTATCCTATTATCCAATAGCAGGCTACTATCCTATAAGCCAATAGCAGGCTATCATCCTATTAACCAATAGCAGGCTACCATCCTATTAGCCGATAGCAGGCTACTATACTATTCGCCAATAGCAGGCTACTAGCCTATAAGCCAATAGCAGAATACCATCCTTTTAGCCAATAGCAGACTACCATCCTATTAACCAATAGCTGGCCGCCATTCTATTAGCCAATAGCAGGCTACTATCCTATTATCCAATAGCAGGCTATTATCCTACAAGCCAATTGCAGACTATCATCCTATTAACCAATAGCAGCCTACCATTCTAGTAGCCAATAGCAGGCTACTATCCTATTATCCAGTAGCAGGCTAATATCCTATAAGCCAAAAGCAGGCTATCATCCTATTAACCAAAAGCAGCATACATTTCCAGTAGCCAAAAGTAGGCTACTATCCTATCAGCCGATAGCAGGCTATCATCCTATTAACCAATAGCAGGCTACCATTCTAGTAGTCAATAGCAGGCTACTATCCTATTATCCACTAGCAGGCTACTATCATATAAGCCAATAGCAGGCTATCATCCTATTAACCAATAGCAGCCTACCATTCTAGTAGCCAATAGCAGGCTACTATCCTCTCATCCAATAGCAGGCTACTATCCTATAAGCCAATAGCAGGCTACTTTACTATAAGCCAATAGCAGGCTATCATCCTATCAACCAATAGCAGCCTACCATTCTCGTGGCGAAGAGCAGGCTACTATCCTATTAACTAATAGATGGCTACCATTCTATTAGCCAAAAGCAGGCTACTATTCTATTAGCCAATAGCTGGCTACCAGCCTATAAGCCAATGGCAAACTACCATTATATTAACAATAGCAGGCTACTATCCTATTATTCAATAGCAGGCTACTATCCTATTAACCAATAGAAGGCTACTATTCTATTAGCCAATAGCAAGCCTCTATCCTATTAACCAATTGCAGCCTAACATTCTAGTAGTCAATAGCAGACTACCATTCTATTAACCAATAGCAGGCTACCATTCTATTAGCCAATAGCAGGCTACTATCCTATTATTCAATAGCAGGCTACTATCCTATTATCCAATAGCAGGCTACTATCCTATAAGCCAATAGCAGGCTATCATCCTAATAACCAATAGCAGCCTACAATTCTAGTAGCCAATAGCAGGATACTATCCCATTAGCCAATAGCAGGCTATCATCCTATTAACCAATAGCATGCTACCATTCTATTAGCCAATAGCAGGCTACTATCTTATATCCAATAGCAGGCTACTATCCTATTAGCCAATTGCAGGCTATCATACTATTAACCAATAACAGCCTACCATTCAAGTAGCCAATAGCAGGCTACTATCCTTTCATCCAATAGCAGGCTATCGTCCTATTAACCAATAGAAGGCTACCATTCTATTAGCCAATAGCAGGCTACTATCCCATAAGCCAATAGCAGGCTATCATCCCATTAACCAATAGCAGCCTATCATTCTAGTAGCCAATAGCAGGCTACTATCCTATTATCCAATAGCAGGCTATTATCCTATAAGCCAATAGCAGGCTTTCATCCTATTGATAAATAGCAGCCTATCATTCTAGTAGCCAATAGCAGACTACTATCCTATTATCTAATAGCAGGCTACTATCCTATAAGCCAATAGCAGGCTATCATCCTATTAACCAAAAGCATCTTATCATTCCAGTAGCCAAACGTAGGCTACTATCCTATTAGCCAAAAGTAGGCTACTATCCTATTATCCAATAGCAGGCTACTGTCCTATAAGCCAATAGCAGGCTATCATCCTATTAACCAATAGCAGCCTACCGTTCTAGTAGCCAAAAGTAGGCTACTATCCTATTAGCCAAAAGTAGGCTACTATCCTATTATCCAATAGCAGGCTACTGTCCTATAAGCCAATAGCAGGCTATCATCCTATTATTCAATAGCAGGCTACCATCCTATTAGCCGATAGCAGGCTACTATCCTATCATCCAATAGCAGGCTACTATCCTATAAGCCAATAGCAGGCTATCATCCTATTATTCAATAGCAGACCACCATCCTATTAACCAATAGCAGCATATCATTCTAGTAGCCAATAGCAGGCTACTATCCTATTATCCAATAGCAGGCTACTATCCTTTGAGCCAATAGCAGGCTATCATCCTATTAACCAATAGCAGCCTACCATTCTAGTAGCTAATAGCAGGCTACTATCCTATTATCCAATAGCAGGCTACTATCCTATAAGTCAATAGCAGGCTATCATCCTATTAACCAATAGCAGCCTATCATTCTAGTAGCCAATAGCAGGCCACTATCCTATTATCCAATAGCAGGCTACTATCCTTCAAGCCAATAGCAGGCTATCATCCTATTAACCAATAGCAGCCTACCATTCTAGTAGCCAATAGCAGGCTACTATCCTATAAGCCAATAGCTGGCTATCATCCTATTAACCAATAGCAGGCTACCATTCTATTAGACAATAGCTATTAACCAATAGCAGCCTACCATTCTATTAGCCAATAGCTATTAACCAATAGCAGCCTACCATTCTTGTAGCCAATAGCAGGCTACTATCCTATTATCCAAAAGCAGGCTACTATCTTAAAAGCCAATGGCAGGCTATCATCCTATTAACCAATAGCAGCCTACAATTCTAGTAGCCAATAGCAGGCTTCTATCCTATCATCCAATAGCAGGCTACTGTCCTATAATCCAATAGCAGACTCTCATCCTATTAACCAATAGCAGCCTACCATTCTAGTAGCCAATAGCAGGCTACTATCCTATTATCTAATAG
Source organism: Conomelus anceps (assembly GCA_948455865.1). Classification (NCBI taxonomy): domain Eukaryota; kingdom Metazoa; phylum Arthropoda; class Insecta; order Hemiptera; family Delphacidae; genus Conomelus; species Conomelus anceps. Next base: position 152,803,300 of record OX418216.1, read on the forward strand.
CAGGCTACTCTCAAATAAGCCAATAGCAGGCTATCATCCTATCCTATAAGCAAATAGCAGGCTATCATCCTATTAACTAATAGCAGTCTACCATTCTAGTAGCCAATAGCAGGCTACTATTCTATTATCCAATAGCAGGCGACTATCCTATTAGCCAATAGAAGGCTATCATCCTATTAACCAATAGCAGCCTACCATTCTAGTAGCGAATAGCAGGCTACTATCCTATTAGCCAATAGCAAGCTATCATCCTATTAACCAATAGCAGGCTACCATTCTATTAACCAATAGCAGCATATCATTCTAGTAGCCAATAGCAGGCTACTATCCTATTATCCAATAGCAGGCTACTATCCTATGAGCCAATAGCAGGCTATCATCCTATTAACCAATAGCAGCCTACCATTCTAGTAGCCAATAGCAGGCTACTATCCTATTATCCAATAGCAGGCTACTATCCTATGAGCCAATAGCAGGCTATCATCCTATTAACCAATAGCAGCCTACCATTCTAGTAGCCAAAAGCAGGCTACTATCCTATTAGCCAATAGCAGGCTATCATCCTATTAAGCAATTGCAGGCTATCATTCTATTAGCCAATAGCAGGCTACTAGCCAATAAGCCAATAGCAGACTACCATCCTATTAGCCAATAGCAGACTACCATCCTATTAACCAATAGCAGGTACCATTCTATCAGCCAATAGCAGGCTACTATCTTATTATCCAATAGCAGGCTACTATCCTATTAGCCAATAGCAGGCTATCATACTATCAACTAATAGCAGCCTACCATTCTAGTAGCCAATAGCAGGCTATCATCCTATTAACCAATAGAAGCCTACCATCCTAGTAGCTAATAGCAGGCTACTATCCTATTATCCAATAGCAGGCTACTATCCTATAAGTCAAAAGCAGGCTATCATCCTATTAACCAATAGCAGCCTACCATTCTAGTAGCCAATAGCAGGCCACTATCCTATTATCCAATAGCAGGCTACTATCCTTTGAGCCAATAGCAGGCTATCATCCTATTAACCAATACCAGCCTACCATTTTAGTAGCCAATAGCAGGCTACTATCCCATAAGCCAATAGCAGGCTATCATCCCATTAACCAATAGCAGCCTATCATTCTAGTAGCCAATAGCAGGCTACTATCCTATTATCCAATAGCAGGCTATTATCCTATAAGCCATAGCAGACTTTCATCCTATTAAACAATAGCAGCCTACCATTCTAGTAGCCAATAGCAGGCTACTATCCGTTCATCCAATAGCAGCCTACCATTCTAGTAGCGAATAGCAGGCTACTATCCTATTAGCCAATAGCAAGCTATCATCCTATTAACCAATAGCAGGCTACCATTCTATTAACCAATAGCAGCATATCATTCTAGTAGCCAATAGCAGGCTACTATCCTATTATCCAATAGCAGGCTACTATCCTATGAGCCAATAGCAGGCTATCATCCTATTAACCAATAGCAGCCTACCATTCTAGTAGCCAATAGCAGGCTACTATCCTATCATCCAATAGCGGGCTACTATCCTATGAGCCAATAGCAGGCTATCATCCTATTAACCAATAGCAGCCTACCATTCTAGTAACCAATAGCAGGCTACTATCCTATTATCCAATAGCAGGCTACCATCCTATGAGTCAATAGCAGGCTATCATCCTATTAACAAATAGCAGCCTACCATTCTAGTAGCCAAAAGCAGGCTATTATCCTATTAGCCAATAGCAGGCTATCATCCAATTAACCAATCGCAGGCTACCATTCTATTAGTCAATAGCAGGCTACTAGCCAATAAGCCAATAGCAGACTACCATCCTATCAGCCAATAGCAGACTACCATCCTATTAACCAATAGCAGGCTACCATTCTATTGTCAATAGCAGGCTACTATCCTATTATCCAATAACAGGCTACTATCCCATAGGCCAATAGCAGGCTATTATCCTATTAACCAAAAGCAGCCTTTCATTCTAGTAGCCAATAGCAGACTACCATCCTATTAACCAAAAGCAGGCTACCATTCTATCAGCCAATAGCAGGCTACTATCCTATTATCCAATAGCAGGCTACTATCCTATTAGCCAATAGAAGGCTATCATTCTATTAACCAATGGCACCCTATCATTCTAGTAGCCAATAGCAGGCTACTATCCTATTAGCCAGTAGCAGGCTATCATCCTATTAACCTATAGCTTGCTTCTACCATCCTATAAGCCAATAGTTGGCTATCATCCTATTGACCAATAGCAAGCCACCATTCTATTAGCAAAGAGCAGGCCACTATCCTATTATCCAATATCAGGCTACTATCCCATAGGTCAATAGCAGGCTATCATCCTATTAATCAAAATCAGCCTACCATCCTATTAACCAATAGCAGCCTACCATTCTAGAAGCCAATAGCAGGCTACTATCCCATAAGCCAATAGCAGGCTATCATCCCATTAATCAATAGCAGCCTATCATTCTAGTAGCCAATAGCAGGCTACTATCCTATTATCCAATAGCAGGCTATTATCCTATAAGCCATAGCAGACTTTCATCCTATTAAACAATATCAGCCTACCATTCTAGTAGCCAATAGCAGGCTACTATCCTTTCATCCAATAGCAGCCTACCATTCTAGTAGCGAATAGCAGGCTACTATCCTATTAGCCAATAGCAAGCTATCATCCTATTAACCAATAGCAGGCTACCATTCTATTAACCAATAGCAGCATATCATTCTAGTAGCCAATAGCAGGCTACTATCCTATTATCCAATAGCAGGCTACTATCCTATGAGCCAATAGCAGGCTATCATCCTATTAACCAATAGCAGCCTACCATTCTAGTAGCCAATTGCAGGCTACTATCCTATCATCCAATAGCGGGCTACTATCCTATGAGCCAATAGCAAGCTATCATCCTATTAACCAATAGCAGGCTACCATTCTATTAACCAATAGCAGCATATCATTCTAGTAGCCAATAGCAGGCTACTATCCTATTATCCAATAGCAGGCTACTATCCTATGAGCCAATAGCAGGCTATCATCCTATTAACCAATAGCAGCCTACCATTCTAGTAACCAACAGCAGGCTACTATCCTATTATCCAATAGCAGGCTACTATCCTATGAGTCAATAGCAGGCTATCATCCTATTAACAAATAGCAGCCTACCATTCTAGTAGCCAAAAGCAGGCTACTATCCTATTAGCCAATAGCAGGCTATCATCCAATTAACCAATCGCAGGCTGCCATTCTATTAGCCAATAGCAGGCTACTAGCCAATGAGCCAATAGCAGACTACCATCCTATCAGCCAATAGCAGACTACCATCCTATTAACCAATAGCAGGCTACTATTCTATTGTCAATAGCAGGCTACTATCCTATTATCCAATAGCAGGCTACTATCCCATAGGCCAACAGCAGGCTATTATCCTATTAACCAAAAGCAGCCTATCATTCTAGTAGCCAATAGCAGACTTCCATCCTATTAACCAAAAGCAGGCTACCATACTATTAGCCAATAGCAGGCTACTATCCTATTATCCAATAGCAGGCTACTATCCTATTAGCCAATAGAAGGCTATCATTCTATTAACCAATGGCACCCTATCATTCTAGTAGCCAATAGCAGGCTACTATCCTATTAGCCAGTAGCAGGCTATCATCCAATTAACCTATAGCTTGCTTCTACCATCCTATAAGCCAATAGTTGGCTATCATCCTATTGACCAGTAGCAAGCTACCATTCTATTAGCAAATAGCAGGCAACTATCCTATTATCCAATATCAGGCTACTATCCCATAGGTCAATAGCAGGCTATCATCCTATTAATCAAAATCAGCCTACCATTCTAGTAGCCAATAGCAGACTACTATCCTATTAGCCAATAGCAGGCTATCATCCCATTAACCAATAACACCCTACCATTATAGTAGCCAATAGCAGGCTACTATCCTATTATCCAATACCAGGCTATTATCCTATAAGCCAATAGCAGGCTATCATCCTATTAACCAATAGCAGCCTACCATTCTAGTAGCCAATAGCAGGCTACTATCCTATTATCCAGTAGCAGGCTACTATCCTATAAGCTTATAGCAGGCTACTATCCTATAAGTCAATAGCAGGTTCATCCTAATAACCAATAGCAGCCTAACATTCTAGTAGTCAATAGCAGGCTACTATCCTATTAGCCAATAGCAGGCTATCATCCTATTGAACAATAGCAGCCCACCATTCTAGTAGCGAATAGCAGGCTACTATCCTATTAGTCAATAGCAGACTACCATCCTATCAACCAATAGCAGGCTACCATTCTATTAGCCAATAGCAGGCTACTATCTTTTATCCAATAGCAGGCTACTCTCCTATTAGCCAATTGCAGGTCATCATACTATTAACCAATAGCAGCCTACCATTCTAGTATCCAATAACAGGCTACTATCCTTTCATCCAATAGCAGCCTACCATTCTAGTAGCGAATAGCAGGCTACTATCCTATTAGCCAAAAGCAAGCTATCATCCTATTAACCAATAGCAGGCTACCATTCTATTAACCAATAGCAGCATATCATTCTAGTAGCCAATAGCAGGCTACTATCCTATTATCCGATAGCAGGCTATCATCCTATTAACCAATAGCAGCCTACCATTCTAGTAGCCAATAGCAGGCTACTATCCTATTATCCAATAGCAGGCTATCATCCTTTTAACTAATAGAAGCCTACCATTCTAGTAGTGAATAGCAGGCTACTATCCTATTAGCCAATAGCAGGCTATCATCCTATTAACCAATAGCAGGCTACAATTCTATTAGCCAAAAGCAGGCTACTATCCCTATAGCCAATAGCAGGCTACTATCCTATTATCCAATAGCAGGCTACTAACCTATGAGCCAATAGCAGGCTATCATCCTATCAACCAATAGCAGCCTACTATTCTAGTAGCCAATAGCAGGCTTCTATCCTTATATCCAATAGCAGGCTACTATCCTATAAGCCAATAGAAGGCTATCATCCTATTAACCAATAGAAGCCTATTATTCTGGTAGCCAATAGCAGGCTACCATCCTATTATCCAATAGCAGGCTACTATCCAATAAGCCAATAGCAGGTTATCATCCTATTAACCAATAGCAGCCTACCATTTTAGTGGCCAATAGCAGGCTACTATCCTATTATTCAATAGCAGGCTACTTTCCTATAAGCCAATAACAGGCTATCATCCTATCAACCAATAGCAGCCTACCATTATCCTGGCCAAGAGCAGGCTACTATCCTATTAACCAATAGCAGGCTATCATTCTATTAGCCAATAGCAGGCTACTATCCTATTGGCCAATAGCTGGCTACCAACCTATAAGCCAATGGCAGTCTATCATCCTATTAGCCAATAGCAGACTACCATCCTATTAACCAATAGCAGGCTACTATTATATTAGCCAATAGCAGGCTACTATCCTATTATTCAATAGCAGGCTACTATCCTATTAGCCAATAGCAGGCTATAATCCTATCAACCAATAGCAGCCAACTATTCTAGTAGCCAATAGCAGGCTTCTATCCTTATATCCAATAGCAGGCTACTATCCTATAAGCCAATAAAAGGCTATCATCCTATTAACCAATAGAAGCCTACCATTCTAGTAGCCAATTGCAGGCTACTATCCTATTATCCAATAGCAGGCTACTATCCTATAAGCCAATAGCAGGCTATCATCCTATTAAGCAATAGCAGCCTACCATTCTGGTGGCCAATAGCAGGCTACTATCCTATTATTCAATAGCAGGCTACTTTACTATAAGCCATTAGCAGGCTATCATCCTATCAATCAATAGCAGCCTACCATTCTCGTTGCCAAGAGCAGTCTACTATCCTATTAACCAATAGCGGGCTACCATTCTATTAGCCAATAGCAGGCTACTATCCTATTAGCCAATAGCTGGCTACCAGCCTATAAGCCAATGGCAGACTACCATCCTATTAGCCAATAGCAGACTACCATCCTATTAACCAATAGCAGGCTACCATTATATTAGCCAATAGCAGGCTACTATCCTATTATTCAATAGCAGGCTAATATCCTATTAGCCAATAGCAGGCTATAATCTTATTAACCAATAGCAGCCTACCATTCTAGTAGCCAATAGCAGGATACTATCCCATTAGCCAATAGCAGGCTATCATCCTATTAACTGATAGCAGGCTACCATTCTATTAGCCAATAGCAGGCTACTATCCTATAAGTCAATAGCAGGTTCATCCTAATAACCAATAGCAGCCTACCATTCTAGTAGCCAATAGCAGGCTACCATCCTATTATTCAAAAGCAGGCTTCCATCCTTTTATCCAATAGCAGGCTACTATCCTATAAGCCAATAGCAGGCTATCATCCTATTAACCAATAGCAGGCTACTATCCTATTAGCCAATAGCAGGCTATCATACTATCAAATAGTAGCAGCCTACTATTCTAGTAGCCAATAGCAGGCTATCATCCTATTAACCAATAGCAGCCTACCATTCTAGTAGCTAATAGCAGGCTACTATCCTATTATCCAATAGCAGGCTACTATCCTATAAGTCAATAGCAGGCTATCATCCTATTAACCAATAGCAGCCTACCATTCTAGTAGCCAATAGCAGGCCACTATCCTATTATCCAATAGCAGGCTTATATCCTTTAAGCCAATAGCAGGCTATCATCCTATTAACCAATAGCAGCCTACCATTCTAGTAGCCGATAGCAGGCTACTATCCCATAAGCCAATAGCAGGCTATCATCCCATCAACCAATAGCAGCCTACCATTCTTGTAGCCAATAGCAGGCTACTATCCTATTATCCAATAGCAGGCTATTATCCTATAAGCCAATAGCAGGCTTTCATCCTATTAACCAAAAGCAGCCTACCATTCTAGTAGCCAGAAGCAGGCTACTATCCTATTATCAAATAGCAGGCTACTATCCTATAAGCCAATAGCAGGCTATTATCCTATTAACCAATAGAAGGCTACTATTCTATTAGCCAATAGCAGGCCTGTATCCTATTAACCAATTGCAGCCTAACATTCTAGTAGTCAATAGCAGGCTACTATCCTATTGGCCAATAGCAGGCTATCATCCTATTAAACAATAGCAGCCCACCATTCTAGTAGCGAATAGCAGGCTACTATCCTATAAGTCAATAGCAGACAACCATCCTATCAACCAATAGCAGGCTACCATTCTATTGGCCAATAGCAGGCTACTATCTTATATCCAATAGCAGGCTACTCTCCTATTAGCCAATTGCAGGTCATCATACTATTAACCAATAGCAGCCTACCATTCTAGTATCCAATAGCAGGCTACTATCCTTTCATCCAATAGCAGCCTACCATTCTAGTAGCGAATAGCAGGCTACTATCCTATTAGCCAAAAGCAAGCTATCATCCTATTAACCAATAGCAGGCTACCATTCTATTAACCAATAGCAGCATATCATTCTAGTAGCCAATAGCAGGCTACTATCCTATTATCCAATAGCAGGCTACCATCCTATGAGCCAATAGCAGGCTATCATCCTATTAACCAATAGCAGCCTACCATTCTAGTAGCCAATAGCAGGCAACTATCCTATTATCCAATAGCAGGCTATCATCCTTTTAACTAATAGAAGCCTACCATTCTAGTAGTGAATAGCAGGCTACTATGCTATTAACCAATAGCAGGCTATCATCCTATTAACCAATAGCAGGCTACAATTCTATTAGCCAAAAGCAGGCTACTATCCCCATAGCCAATAGCAGGCTACTATTCTATTATCCAATAGCAGGCTACTAACCTATGAGCCAATAGCAAGCTATCATCCTATCAACCAATAGCAGCCTACTATTCTAGTAGCCAATAGCAGGCTTCTATCCTTATATCCAATAGCAGGCTACTATCCTATAAGCCAATAGAAGGCTATCATCCTATTAACCAATAGAAGCCTATCATTCTAGTAGCCAATAGCAGGCTACCATACTATTATCCAATAGCAGGCTACTATCCAATAAGCCAATAGCAGGCTATCATCCTATTAACCAATAACAGCCTACCATTTTAGTGGCCAATAGCAGGCTACTATCCTATTATTCAATAGCAGGCTACTTTCCTATAGGCCAATAACAGGCTATCATCCTATCAACCAATAGCAGCCTACCATTCTCGTGGCCAAGAGCAGGCTACTATCCTATCAACCAATAGCAGGCTATCATTCTATTAGCCAATAGCAGGCTACTATCCTATTGGCCAATAGCTGGCTACCAGCCTATAAGCCAATGGCAGACTATCATCCTATTAGCCAATAGCAGACTACCATCCTATTAACCAATGGCAGGCTACCATTATATAAGCCAATAGCAGGCTACTATCCTATTATTCAATAGCAGGCTACTATCCTATTAGCCAATAGCAGGCTATAATCCTATTAATCAATAGCAGCCTACCATTCTAGAAGCCAATAGCAGGATACTATCCCATAAGCCAATAGCAGGCTATCATCCTATTAACTGATAGCATGCTACCATTCTATTAGCCAATAGCAGGCTACTATCCTATAAGTCAATAGCAGGTCATCATACTATTAACCAATAGCAGCCTACGATTCTAGTATCCAATAGCAGGCTACTATCCTTTCATCCAATAGCAGCCTACCATTCTAGTAGCGAATAGCAGGCTACTATCCTATTAGCCAAAAGCAAGTTATCATCCTATTAACCAATAGCAGGCTACCATTCTATTAACCAATAGCAGCATATCATTCTAGTAGCCAATAGCAGGCTACTATCCTATTATCCAATAGCAGGCTACTATCCTATGAGCCAATAGCAGGCTATCATCCTATTAACCAATAGCAGCCTACCATTCTAGTAGCCAAAAGCAGGCTACTATCCTTTTATCCAATAGCAGGCTACTATCCTATGAGCCAATAGCAGGCTATCATCCTATTAAGCAATAGCAGCCTACCATTCTAGTAGCCAAAAGCAGGCTACTATCCTATTAGCCAATAGCATGCTATCATCCTATTAACCAATTGCAGGCTACCATTCTATTAGCCAATAGCAGGCTACTAACCAATAAGCCAATAGCAGACTACAATCCCATTAGCCAATAGCAGACTAACATCCTATTAACCAATAGCAGGTACCATTCTATTAGCCAATAGCAGGCTACTATCTTATTATCCAATAGCAGGCTACTATCCTATTAGCCAATAGCAGGCTATCATACTATCAAATAATAGCAGCCTACTATTCTAGTAGCCAATAGCAGGCTATCATCCTATTAACCAATAGCAGCCTACCATTCTAGTAGCCAAAAGCAGGCTACTATCCTTTTATCCAATAGCAGGCTACTTTCCTATGAGCCAATAGCAGGCTATCATCCTATTAACCAATAGCAGCCTACCATTCTAGTAGCCAAAAGCAGGCTACTATCCTATTAGCCAATAGCATGCTATCATCTTATTAACCAATTGCAGGCTACCATTCTATTAACCAATAGCAGGCTACTAACCAATAAGCCAATAGCAGACTACAATCCCATTAGCCAATAGCAGACTAACATCCTATTAACCAATAGCAGGTACCATTCTATCAGCCAATAGCAGGCTACTATCTTATTATCCAATAGCAGGCTACTATCCTATTAGCCAATAGCAGGCCTCTATCCTATTAACCAATTGCAGCCTAACATTCTAGTAGTCAATAGCAGGCTACTATCCTATTGGCCAATAGCAGGCTATCATCCTATTAAACAATAGCAGCCCACCATTCTAGTAGCGAATAGCAGGCTACTATCCTATAAGTCAATAGCAGACAACCATCCTATCAACCAATAGCAGGCTACCATTCTATTGGCCAATAGCAGGCTACTATCTTATATCCAATAGCAGGCTACTCTCCTATTAGCCAATTGCAGGTCATCATACTATTAACCAATAACAGCCTACCATTCTAGTATCCAATAGCAGGCTACTATCCTTTCATCCAATAGCAGCCTACCATTCTAGTAGCGAATAGCAGGCTACTATCCTATTAGCCAAAAGCAAGCTATCATCCTATTAACCAATAGCAGGCTACCATTCTATTAACCAATAGCAGCATATCATTCTAGTAGCCAATAGCAGGCTACTATCCTATTATCCAATAGCAGGCTACTATCCTATGAGCCAATAGCAGGCTATCATCCTATTAACCAATAGCAGCCTACCATTCTAGTAGCCAATAGCAGGCAACTATCCTATTATCCAATAGCAGGCTATCATCCTTTTAACTAATAGAAGCCTACCATTCTAGTAGTGAATAGCAGGCTACTATCCTATTAACCAATAGCAGGCTATCATCCTATTAACCAATAGCAGGCTACAATTCTATTAGCCAAAAGCAGGCTACTATCCCTATAGCCAATAGCAGGCTACTATTCTATTATCCAATAGCAGGCTACTAACCTATGAGCCAATAGCAAGCTATCATCCTATCAACCAATAGCAGCCTACTATTCTAGTAGCCAATAGCAGGCTTCTATCCTTATATCCAATAGCAGGCTACTATCCTATAAGCCAATAGAAGGCTATCATCCTATTAACCAATAGAAGCCTATCATTCTAGTAGCCAATAGCAGGCTACCATACTATTATCCAATAGCAGGCTACTATCCAATAAGCCAATAGCAGGCTATCATCCTATTAACCAATAGCAGCCTACCATTTTAGTGGCCAATAGCAGGCTACTATCCTATTATTCAATAGCAGGCTACTTTCCTATAGGCCAATAACAGGCTATCATCCTATCAACCAATAGCAGCCTACCATTCTCGTGGCCAAGAGCAGGCTACTATCCTATCAACCAATAGCAGGCTATCATTCTATTAGCCAATAGCAGGCTACTATCCTATTGGCCAATAGCTGGCTACCAGCCTATAAGCCAATGGCAGACTATCATCCTATTAGCCAATAGCAGACTACCATCCTATTAACCAATGGCAGGCTACCATTATATAAGCCAATAGCAGGCTACTATCCTATTATTCAATAGCAGGCTACTATCCTATTAGCCAATAGCAGGCTATAATCCTATTAATCAATAGCAGCCTACCATTCTAGAAGCCAATAGCAGGATACTATCCCATAAGCCAATAGCAGGCTATCATCCTATTAACTGATAGCATGCTACCATTCTATTAGCCAATAGCAGGCTACTATCCTATAAGTCAATAGCAGGTCATCATACTATTAACCAATAGCAGCCTACGATTCTAGTATCCAATAGCAGGCTACTATCCTTTCATCCAATAGCAGCCTACCATTCTAGTAGCGAATAGCAGGCTACTATCCTATTAGCCAAAAGCAAGTTATCATCCTATTAACCAATAGCAGGCTACCATTCTATTAACCAATAGCAGCATATCATTCTAGTAGCCAATAGCAGGCTACTATTCTATTAGCCAATAGCAGGCCTCTATCCTATTAACCAATTGCAGCCTAACATTCTAGTAGTCAATAGCAGGCTACTATCCTATTGGCCAATAGCAGGCTATCATCCTATTAAACAATAGCAGCCCACCATTCTAGTAGCGAATAGCAGGCTACTATCCTATAAGTCAATAGCAGACAACCATCCTATCAACCAATAGCAGGCTACCATTCTATTGGCCAATAGCAGGCTACTATCTTATATCCAATAGCAGGCTACTCTCCTATTAGCCAATTGCAGGTCATCATACTATTAACCAATAGCAGCCTACCATTCTAGTATCCAATAGCAGGCTACTATCCTTTCATCCAATAGCAGCCTACCATTCTAGTAGCGAATAGCAGGCTACTATCCTATTAGCCAAAAGCAAGCTATCATCCTATTAACCAATAGCAGGCTACCATTCTATCAACCAATAGCAGCATATCATTCTAGTAGCCAATAGCAGGCTACTATCCTATTATCCAATAGCAGGCTACTATCCTATGAGCCAATAGCAGGCTATCATCCTATTAACCAATAGCAGCCTACCATTCTAGTAGCCAATAGCAGGCAACTATCCTATTATCCAATAGCAGGCTATCATCCTTTTAACTAATAGAAGCCTACCATTCTAGTAGTGAATAGCAGGCTACTATCCTATTAACCAATAGCAGGCTATCATCCTATTAACCAATAGCAGGCTACTATTCTATTATCCAATAGCAGGCTACTAACCTATGAGCCAATAGCAAGCTATCATCCTATCAACCAATAGCAGCCTACTATTCTAGTAGCCAATAGCAGGCTTCTATCCTTATATCCAATAGCAGGCTACTATCCTATAAGCCAATAGAAGGCTATCATCCTATTAACCAATAGAAGCCTATCATTCTAGTAGCCAATAGCAGGCTACCATACTATTATCCAATAGCAGGCTACTATCCAATAAGCCAATAGCAGGCTATCATCCTATTAACCAATAGCAGCCTACCATTTTAGTGGCCAATAGCAGGCTACTATCCTATTATTCAATAGCAGGCTACTTTCCTATAGGCCAATAACAGGCTATCATCCTATCAACCAATAGCAGCCTACCATTCTCGTGGCCAAGAGCAGGCTACTATCCTATCAACCAATAGCAGGCTATCATTCTATTAGCCAATAGCAGGCTACTATCCTATTGGCCAATAGCTGGCTACCAGCCTATAAGCCAATGGCAGACTATCATCCTATTAGCCAATAGCAGACTACCATCCTATTAACCAATGGCAGGCTACCATTATATAAGCCAATAGCAGGCTACTATCCTATTATTCAATAGCAGGCTACTATCCTATTAGCCAATAGCAGGCTATAATCCTATTAATCAATAGCAGCCTACCATTCTAGAAGCCAATAGCAAGATACTATCCCATAAGCCAATAGCAGGCTATCATCCTATTAACTGATAGCATGCTACCATTCTATTAGCCAATAGCAGGCTACTATCCTATAAGTCAATAGCAGGTCATCATACTATTAACCAATAGCAGCCTACGATTCTAGTATCCAATAGCAGGCTACTATCCTTTCATCCAATAGCAGCCTACCATTCTAGTAGCGAATAGCAGGCTACTATCCTATTAGCCAAAAGCAAGTTATCATCCTATTAACCAATAGCAGGCTACCATTCTATTAACCAATAGCAGCATATCATTCTAGTAGCCAATAGCAGGCTACTATCCTATTATCCAATAGCAGGCTACTATCCTATGAGCCAATAGCAGGCTATCATCCTATTAACCAATAGCAGCCTACCATTCTAGTAGCCAAAAGCAGGCTACTATCCTTTTATCCAATAGCAGGCTACTATCCTATGAGCCAATAGCAGGCTATCATCCTATTAAGCAATAGCAGCCTACCATTCTAGTAGCCAAAAGCAGGCTACTATCCTATTAGCCAATAGCATGCTATCATCCTATTAACCAATTGCAGGCTACCATTCTATTAGCCAATAGCAGGCTACTAACCAATAAGCAAATAGCAGACTACAATCCCATTAGCCAATAGCAGACTAACATCCTATTAACCAATAGCAGGTACCATTCTATTAGCCAATAGCAGGCTACTATCTTATTATCCAATAGCAGGCTACTATCCTATTAGCCAATAGCAGGCTATCATACTATCAAATAATAGCAGCCTACTATTCTAGTAGCCAATAGCAGGCTATCATCCTATTAACCAATAGCAGCCTACCATTCTAGTAGCCAAAAGCAGGCTACTATCCTTTTATCCAATAGCAGGCTACTTTCCTATGAGCCAATAGCAGGCTATCATCCTATTAACCAATAGCAGCCTACCATTCTAGTAGCCAAAAGCAGGCTACTATCCTATTAGCCAATAGCATGCTATCATCTTATTAACCAATTGCAGGCTACCATTCTATTAACCAATAGCAGGCTACTAACCAATAAGCCAATAGCAGACTACAATCCCATTAGCCAATAGCAGACTAACATCCTATTAACCAATAGCAGGTACCATTCTATCAGCCAATAGCAGGCTACTATCTTATTATCCAATAGCAGGCTACTATCCTATTAGCCAATAGCAGGCCTCTATCCTATTAACCAATTGCAGCCTAACATTCTAGTAGTCAATAGCAGGCTACTATCCTATTGGCCAATAGCAGGCTATCATCCTATTAAACAATAGCAGCCCACCATTCTAGTAGCGAATAGCAGGCTACTATCCTATAAGTCAATAGCAGACAACCATCCTATCAACCAATAGCAGGCTACCATTCTATTGGCCAATAGCAGGCTACTATCTTATATCCAATAGCAGGCTACTCTCCTATTAGCCAATTGCAGGTCATCATACTATTAACCAATAACAGCCTACCATTCTAGTATCCAATAGCAGGCTACTATCCTTTCATCCAATAGCAGCCTACCATTCTAGTAGCGAATAGCAGGCTACTATCCTATTAGCCAAAAGCAAGCTATCATCCTATTAACCAATAGCAGGCTACCATTCTATTAACCAATAGCAGCATATCATTCTAGTAGCCAATAGCAGGCTACTATCCTATTATCCAATAGCAGGCTACTATCCTATGAGCCAATAGCAGGCTATCATCCTATTAACCAATAGCAGCCTACCATTCTAGTAGCCAATAGCAGGCAACTATCCTATTATCCAATAGCAGGCTATCATCCTTTTAACTAATAGAAGCCTACCATTCTAGTAGTGAATAGCAGGCTACTATCCTATTAACCAATAGCAGGCTATCATCCTATTAACCAATAGCAGGCTACAATTCTATTAGCCAAAAGCAGGCTACTATCCCTATAGCCAATAGCAGGCTACTATTCTATTATCCAATAGCAGGCTACTAACCTATGAGCCAATAGCAAGCTATCATCCTATCAACCAATAGCAGCCTACTATTCTAGTAGCCAATAGCAGGCTTCTATCCTTATATCCAATAGCAGGCTACTATCCTATAAGCCAATAGAAGGCTATCATCCTATTAACCAATAGAAGCCTATCATTCTAGTAGCCAATAGCAGGCTACCATACTATTATCCAATAGCAGGCTACTATCCAATAAGCCAATAGCAGGCTATCATCCTATTAACCAATAGCAGCCTACCATTTTAGTGGCCAATAGCAGGCTACTATCCTATTATTCAATAGCAGGCTACTTTCCTATAGGCCAATAACAGGCTATCATCCTATCAACCAATAGCAGCCTACCATTCTCGTGGCCAAGAGCAGGCTACTATCCTATCAACCAATAGCAGGCTATCATTTTATTAGGCAATAGCAGGCTACTATCCTATTGGCCAATAGCTGGCTACCAGCCTATAAGCCAATGGCAGACTATCATCCTATTAGCCAATAGCAGACTACCATCCTATTAACCAATGGCAGGCTACCATTATATAAGCCAATAGCAGGCTACTATCCTATTATTCAATAGCAGGCTACTATCCTATTAGCCAATAGCAGGCTATAATCCTATTAATCAATAGCAGCCTACCATTCTAGAAGCCAATAGCAGGATACTATCCCATAAGCCAATAGCAGGCTATCATCCTATTAACTGATAGCATGCTACCATTCTATTAGCCAATAGCAGGCTACTATCCTATAAGTCAATAGCAGGTCATCATACTATTAACCAATAGCAGCCTACGATTCTAGTATCCAATAGCAGGCTACTATCCTTTCATCCAATAGCAGCCTACCATTCTAGTAGCGAATAGCAGGCTACTATCCTATTAGCCAAAAGCAAGTTATCATCCTATTAACCAATAGCAGGCTACCATTCTATTAACCAATAGCAGCATATCATTCTAGTAGCCGATAGCAGGCTACTATTCTATTAGCCAATAGCAGGCCTCTATCCTATTAACCAATTGCAGCCTAACATTCTAGTAGTCAATAGCAGGCTACTATCCTATTGGCCAATAGCAGGCTATCATCCTATTAAACAATAGCAGCCCACCATTCTAGTAGCGAATAGCAGGCTACTATCCTATAAGTCAATAGCAGACAACCATCCTATCAACCAATAGCAGGCTACCATTCTATTGGCCAATAGCAGGCTACTATCTTATATCCAATAGCAGGCTACTCTCCTATTAGCCAATTGCAGGTCATCATACTATTAACCAATAGCAGCCTACCATTCTAGTATCCAATAGCAGGCTACTATCCTTTCATCCAATAGCAGCCTACCATTCTAGTAGCGAATAGCAGGCTACTATCCTATTAGCCAAAAGCAAGCTATCATCCTATTAACCAATAGCAGGCTACCATTCTATCAACCAATAGCAGCATATCATTCTAGTAGCCAATAGCAGGCTACTATCCTATTATCCAATAGCAGGCTACTATCCTATGAGCCAATAGCAGGCTATCATCCTATTAACCAATAGCAGCCTACCATTCTAGTAGCCAATAGCAGGCAACTATCCTATTATCCAATAGCAGGCTATCATCCTTTTAACTAATAGAAGCCTACCATTCTAGTAGTGAATAGCAGGCTACTATCCTATTAACCAATAGCAGGCTATCATCCTATTAACCAATAGCAGGCTACAATTCTATTAGCCAAAAGCAGGCTACTATCCCTATAGCCAATAGCAGGCTACTATTCTATTATCCAATAGCAGGCTACTAACCTATGAGCCAATAGCAAGCTATCATCCTATCAACCAATAGCAGCCTACTATTCTAGTAGCCAATAGCAGGCTTCTATCCTTATATCCAATAGCAGGCTACTATCCTATAAGCCAATAGAAGGCTATCATCCTATTAACCAATAGAAGCCAATCATTCTTGTAGCCAATAGCAGGCTACCATACTATTATCCAATAGCAGGCTACTATCCAATAAGCCAATAGCAGGCTATCATCCTATTAACCAATAGCAGCCTACCATTTTAGTGGCCAATAGCAGGCTACTATCCTATTATTCAATAGCAGGCTACTTTCCTATAGGCCAATAACAGGCTATCATCCTATCAACCAATAGCAGCCTACCATTCTCGTGGCCAAGAGCAGGCTACTATCCTATCAACCAATAGCAGGCTATCATTCTATTAGCCAATAGCAGGCTACTATCCTATTGGCCAATAGCTGGCTACCAGCCTATAAGCCAATGGCAGACTATCATCCTATTAGCCAATAGCAGACTACCATCCTATTAACCAATGGCAGGCTACCATTATATAAGCCAATAGCAGGCTACTATCCTATTATTCAATAGCAGGCTACTATCCTATTAGCCAATAGCAGGCTATAATCCTATTAATCAATAGCAGCCTACCATTCTAGAAGCCAATAGCAGGATACTATCCCATAAGCCAATAGCAGGCTATCATCCTATTAACTGATAGCATGCTACCATTCTATTAGCCAATAGCAGGCTACTATCCTATAAGTCAATAGCAGGTCATCATACTATTAACCAATAGCAGCCTACGATTCTAGTATCCAATAGCAGGCTACTATCCTTTCATCCAATAGCAGCCTACCATTCTAGTAGCGAATAGCAGGCTACTATCCTATTAGCCAAAAGCAAGTTATCATCCTATTAACCAATAGCAGGCTACCATTCTATTAACCAATAGCAGCATATCATTCTAGTAGCCAATAGCAGGCTACTATCCTATTATCCAATAGCAGGCTACTATCCTATGAGCCAATAGCAGGCTATCATCCTATTAACCAATAGCAGCCTACCATTCTAGTAGCCAAAAGCAGGCTACTATCCTTTTATCCAATAGCAGGCTACTATCCTATGAGCCAATAGCAGGCTATCATCCTATTAAGCAATAGCAGCCTACCATTCTAGTAGCCAAAAGCAGGCTACTATCCTATTAGCCAATAGCATGCTATCATCCTATTAACCAATTGCAGGCTACCATTCTATTAGCCAATAGCAGGCTACTAACCAATAAGCCAATAGCAGACTACAATCCCATTAGCCAATAGCAGACTAACATCCTATTAACCAATAGCAGGTACCATTCTATTAGCCAATAGCAGGCTACTATCTTATTATCCAATAGCAGGCTACTATCCTATTAGCCAATAGCAGGCTATCATACTATCAAATAATAGCAGCCTACTATTCTAGTAGCCAATAGCAGGCTATCATCCTATTAACCAATAGCAGCGTACCATTCTAGTAGCCAAAAGCAGGCTACTATCCTTTTATCCAATAGCAGGCTACTATCCTATGAGCCAATAGCAGGCTATCATCCTATTAACCAATAGCAGCCTACCATTCTAGTAGCCAAAAGCAGGCTACTATCCTATTAGCCAATAGCATGCTATCATCTTATTAACCAATTGCAGGCTACCATTCTATTAACCAATAGCAGGCTACTAACCAATAAGCCAATAGCAGACTACAATCCCATTAGCCAATAGCAGACTAACATCCTATTAACCAATAGCAGGTACCATTCTATCAGCCAATAGCAGGCTACTATCTTATTATCCAATAGCAGGCTACTATCCTATTAGCCAATAGCAGGCTATCATCCTATTAACCAATAGCAGCCTACCATTCTAGTAGCCGATAGCAGGCTACTATCCCATAAGCCAATAGCAGGCTATCATCCCATTAACCAATAGCAGCCTACCATTCTAGTAGCCAATAGCAGGCTACTATCCTATTATCCAATAGCAGGCTATTATCCTATAAGCCGATAGCAGGCTTTCATCCTATTAACCAATAGCAGCCTACCATTCTAGTAGCCAATAGCAGGCTACTATCCTATTATCGAATAGCAGGCTACTATCCTATAAGCCAATAGCAGGCTATCATCCTATTAACCAAAAGCAGCCTATCATTCCAGTAGCCAAAAGTAGGCTACTATCCTATTAGCCAATAGCAGGCTACTATCCTATGAGCCAATAGCAGGCTATCATCCTATTAACCAATAGCAGCCTACCATTCTAGTAGCCAATAGCAGGCAACTATCCTATTATCCAATAGCAGGCTATCATCCTTTTAACCAATAGAAGCCTACCATTCTAGTAGTGAATAGCAGGCTACTATCCTATTAACCAATAGCAGGCTATCATCCTATTAACCAATAGCAGGCTACAATTCTATTAGCCAAAAGCAGGCTACTATCCCTATAGCCAATAGCAGGCTACCATTCTATTATCCAATAGCAGGCTACTAACCTATGAGCCAATAGCAGGCTATCATCCTATCAACCAATAGCAGCCTACTATTCTAGTAGCCAATAGCAGGCTTCTATCCTTATATCCAATAGCAGGCTACTATCCTATAAGCCAATAGAAGGCTATCATCCTATTAACCAATAGAAGCCTATCATTCTAGTAGCCAATAGCAGGCTACCATACTATTATCCAATAGCAGGCTACTATCCAATAAGCCAATAGCAGGCTATCATCTTATTAACCAATAGCAGCCTACCATTTTAGTGGCCAATAGCAGGCTACTATCCTATTATTCAATAGCAGGCTACTTTCCTATAAGCCAATAACAGGCTATCATACTATCAACCAATAGCAGCCTACCATTCTCGTGGCCAAGAGCAGGCTACTATCCTATTAACCAATAGAAGGCTATCATTCTATTAGCCAATAGCAGGCTACTATCCTATTGGCCAATAGCTGGCTACCAGCCTATAAGCCAATGGCAGACTATCATCCTATTAGCCAATAGCAGACTACCATCCTATTAACCAATAGCAGGCTACCATTATATTAGCCAATAGCAGGCTACTATCCTATTATTCAATAGCAGGCTACTATCCTATTAGCCAATAGCAGGCTATAATCCTATCAATCAATAGCAGCCTACCATTCTAGTAGCCAATAGCAGGATACTATCCCATAAGCCAATAGCAGGCTATCATCCTATCAACTGATAGCAGGCTACCATTCTATTAGCCAATAGCAGGCTACTATCCTATAAGTCAATAGCAGGTTCATCCTATTAACCAATAGCAGCCTACCATTCTAGTAGCCAATAGCAGGCTACTATCCTATTATTCAATAGCAGGCTACTATCCTATTATCCAATAGCAGGCTACTATTCTATAAGCCAATAGCAGGCTATCATCCTATTAACCAATAGCAGCCTACAATTCTAGTAGCCAATAGCAGGATACTATCCCATTAGCCAATAGCAGGCTATCATCCTATTAACCAATAGCAGGCTACCATTCTATTAGCAAAGAGCAGGCTACTATCCTATTATCCAATAGCAGGCTACTATCCTATTATGCAATAGCAGGCTACTATCCTATTAGCCAATAGCAGACTATCATCCTATTAACCAATAGAAGGCTACTATTCTATTAGCCAATAGCAGGCCTCTATCCTATTAACCAATTGCAGCCTAACATTCTAGTAGTCAAGAGCAGGCTACTATCCTATTAGCCAATAGCGGACTATCATCCTATTAAACAATAGCAGCCCACCATTCTAGTAGCGAATAGAAGGCTACTATCCTATTAGTCAATAGCAGACTACCATTCTATCAACCAATAGCAGGCTACTATTCTATTAGCCAATAGCAGGCTACTATCTTATATCCAATAGTAGGCTACTCTCCTATTAGTCAATTGCAGGTCATCATACTATTAACCAATAGCAGCCTACGATTCTAGTATCCAATAGCAGGCTACTATCCTTTCATCCAATAACAGCCTACCATTCTAGTAGCGAATAGCAGGCTACTATCCTATTAGCCAAAAGCAAGCTATCATCCTATTAACCAATAGCAGGCTACCATTCTATTAACCAATAGCAGCATATCATTCTAGTAGCCAATAGCAGGCTACTATCCTATTATCCAATAGCAGGCTACTATCCTATGAGCCAATAGCAGGCTATCATCCTATTAACCAATAGCAGCCTACCATTCTAGTAGCCAATAGCAGGCTACTATCCTATTATCCAATAGCAGGCTACTATCCTTTGAGCCAATAGCAGGCTATCATCCTATTAACCAATAGCAGCCTACCATTCTAGTAGCCAAAAGCAGGCTACTATCCTATTAGCCAATAGCATGCTATCATCCTATTAACCAATTGCAGGCTACCATTCTATTAGCCAATAGCAGGCTACTAACCAATGAGCCAATAGCAGACTACAATCCCATTAGCCAATAGCAGACTACCATCCTATTAACCAATAGCAGGTACCATTCTATTAGCCAATAGCAGGCTACTATCTTATTATCCAATAGCAGGCTACTATCCTATTAGCCAATAGCAGGCTATCATACTATCAAATAATAGCAGCCTACTATTCTAGTAGCCAATAGCAGGCTATCATCCTATTAACCGATAGCAGCCTACCATTCTAGTAGCTAATAGCAGGCTACTATCCTATTATCCAATAGCAGGCTACTATCCTATAAGTCAATAGCAGGCTATCATCCTATTAACCAATAGCAGCCTACCATTCTAGTAGCCAATAGCAGGCTACTATCCCATAAGCCAATAGCAGGCTATCATCCCATTAACCAATAGAAGCCTACCATTCTAGTAGCCAAAAGCAGGCTACTATCCTATTATCCAATAGCAGGCTATTATCCTATAAGCCAATAGCAGGCTTCCATCCTATTAACCAATAGCAGCCTACCATTCTAGTAGCCAATAGCAGGCTACTATCCTATTATCGAATAGCAGGCTACTATCCTTTAAGCCAATATCAGGCTATCATCCTATTAACCAAAAGCAGCCTATCATTCCAGTAGCCAAAAGTAGGCTACTATCCTATTAGCCAATAGCAGGCTATCATCCTATTAACCAATAGCAGGCTACCATTCTAGTAGTCAATAGCAGGCTACTATCCTATTATCCAATAGCAGGCTACTATCCTATAAGCCAATAGCAGGCTATCATCCTATTAACCAATAACAGCCTACCATTCTAGTAGCCAATAGCAGGCTACTATCCTTATCATCCAATAGCAGGCTACTATCCTATAAGCCAATAGCAGGCTATCATCCTATTATTCAATAGCGGGCTACCATCCTATTAGCCGAAAGCAGGCTACTATACTATTCGCCAATAGCAAGCTACTAGCCTATACGCCAATAGCAGAATACCATCCTATTAGCCAATTGCAGACTACCATCCTATTAACCAATAGCTGGCCGCCATTCTATTAGCCAATAGCAGGCTACTATCCTATTATCCAATAGCAGGCTATCATTCTTTTAACCAATAGAAGCCTACCATTCTAGTAGTTAATAGCAGGCTACTATCCTATTAGCCAATAGCAGGCTATCATCCTATTAACCAATAGAAGGCTACCATTATATTAGCCAAAAGCAGGCTACTATCCCTATAGCCAATAGCGGGCTACTATCCTATTATCCAATAGCAGGCTACTAACCTATGAGCCAATAGCAGGCTATCATCCTATTAACCAATAGAAGCTTATCATTCTAGTAGCCAATAGCAGGCTACTATCCTATTGTCCAATAGCAGGCTACTATCCAATAAGCCAATAACAGGCTATCATCCTATTAACCAATAGCAGCCTACCATTTTAGTGGCCAATAGAAGGCTACTATCCTATTATTCAATAGCAGGCTACTTTCCTATAAGCCAATAACAGGCTATCATACTATCAACCAATAGCAGCCTACCATTCTCGTGGCCAAGAGCAGGCTACTATCCTATTAACCAATAGCAGGCTATCATTCTATTAGCCAATAGCAGGCTACTATCCTATTGGCCAATAGCTGGCTACCAGCCTATAAGCCAATGGCAGACTATCATCCTATTAGCCAATAGCAGACTACCATCCTATTAACCAATAGCAGGCTACCATTATATTAGCCAATAGCAGGCTACTATCCTATTATTCAATAGCAGGCTACTATCCTATTAGCCAATAGCAGGCTATAATCCTATCAATCAATAGCAGCCTACCATTCTAGTAGCCAATAGCAGGATACTATCCCATAAGCCAATAGCAGGCTATCATCCTATTAACTGATAGCAGGCTACCATTCTATTAGCCAATAGCAGGCTACTATCCTATAAGTCAATAGCAGGTTCATCCTATTAACCAATAGCAGCCTACCATTCTAGTAGCCATTAGCAGGCTACTATCCTATTATTCATTAGAAGGCTACTATCCTATTTTCCAATAGCAGGCTACTATTCTATAAGCCAATAGCAGGCTATCATCCTATTAACCAATAGCAGCCTACAATTCTAGTAGCCAATAGCAGGATACTATCCCATTAGCCAATAGCAGGCTATCATCCTATTAACCAATAGCAGGCTACCATTCTATTAGCAAAGAGCAGGCTACTATCCTATTATCCAATAGCAGGCTACTATCCTATTATGCAATAGCAGGCTACTATCCTATTAGCCAATAGCAGACTATCATCCTATTAACCAATAGAAGGCTACTATTCTATTAGCCAATAGCAGGCCTCTATCCTATTAACCAATTGCAGCCTAACATTCTAGTAGTCAAGAGCAGGCTACTATCCTATTAGCCAATAGCAGACTATCATCCTATTAAACAATAGCAGCCCACCATTCTAGTAGCGAATAGAAGGCTACTATCCTATTAGTCAATAGCAGACTACCATCCTATCAACCAATAGCAGGCTACTATTCTATTAGCCAATAGCAGGCTACTATCTTATATCCAATAGTAGGCTACTCTCCTATTAGTCAATTGCAGGTCATCATACTATTAACCAATAGCAGCCTACGATTCTAGTATCCAATAGCAGGCTACTATCCTTTCATCCAATAACAGCCTACCATTCTAGTAGCGAATAGCAGGCTACTATCCTATTAGCCAAAAGCAAGCTATCATCCTATTAACCAATAGCAGGCTACCATTCTATTAACCAATAGCAGCATATCATTCTAGTAGCCAATAGCAGGCTACTATCCTATTATCCAATAGCAGGCTACTATCCTATGAGCCAATAGCAGGCTATCATCCTATTAACCAATAGCAGCCTACCATTCTAGTAGCCAATAGCAGGCTACTATCCTATTATCCAATAGCAAGCTACTATCCTTTGAGCCAATAGCAGGCTATCATCCTATTAACCAATAGCAGCCTACCATTCTAGTAGCCAAAAGCAGGCTACTATCCTATTAGCCAATAGCATGCTATCATCCTATTAACCAATTGCAGGCTACCATTCTATTAGCCAATAGCAGGCTACTAACCAATGAGCCAATAGCAGACTACAATCCCATTAGCCAATAGCAGACTACCATCCTATTAACCAATAGCAGGTACCATTCTATTAGCCAATAGCAGGCTACTATCTTATTATCCAATAGCAGGCTACTATCCTATTAGCCAATAGCAGGCTATCATACTATCAAATAATAGCAGCCTACTATTCTAGTAGCCAATAGCAGGCTATCATCCTATTAACCGATAGCAGCCTACCATTCTAGTAGCTAATAGCAGGCTACTATCCTATTATCCAATAGCAGGCTACTATCCTATAAGTCAATAGCAGGCTATCATCCTATTAACCAATAGCAGCCTACCATTCTAGTAGCCAGTAGCAGGCTACTATCCCATAAGCCAATAGCAGGCTATCATCCCATTAACCAATAGAAGCCTACCATTCTAGTAGCCAAAAGCAGGCTACTATCCTATTATCCAATAGCAGGCTATTATCCTATAAGCCAATAGCAGGCTTCCATCCTATTAACCAATAGCAGCCTACCATTCTAGTAGCCAATAGCAGGCTACTATCCTATTATCGAATAGCAGGCTACTATCCTTTAAGCCAATATCAGGCTATCATCCTATTAACCAAAAGCAGCCTATCATTCCAGTAGCCAAAAGTAGGCTACTATCCTATTAGCCAATAGCAGGCTATCATCCTATTAACCAATAGCAGGCTACCATTCTAGTAGTCAATAGCAGGCTACTATCCTATTATCCAATAGCAGGCTACTATCCTATAAGCCAATAGCAGGCTATCATCCTATTAACCAATAACAGCCTACCATTCTAGTAGCCAATAGCAGGCTACTATCCTTATCATCCAATAGCAGGCTACTATCCTATAAGCCAATAGCAGGCTATCATCCTATTATTCAATAGCGGGCTACCATCCTATTAGCCGAAAGCAGGCTACTATACTATTCGCCAATAGCAAGCTACTAGCCTATACGCCAATAGCAGAATACCATCCTATTAGCCAATTGCAGACTACCATCCTATTAACCAATAGCTGGCCGCCATTCTATTAGCCAATAGCAGGCTAC
Source organism: Conomelus anceps (assembly GCA_948455865.1). Lineage (NCBI taxonomy): Eukaryota > Metazoa > Arthropoda > Insecta > Hemiptera > Delphacidae > Conomelus > Conomelus anceps. The sequence continues at coordinate 152,828,564 of OX418216.1, forward strand.
TATCCTATTATCCAATAGCAGGCTATCATTCTTTTAACCAATAGAAGCCTACCATTCTAGTAGTTAATAGCAGGCTACTATCCTATTAGCCAATAGCAGGCTATCATCCTATTAACCAATAGCAGGCTACCATTATATTAGCCAAAAGCAGGCTACTATCCCTATAGCCAATAGCGGGCTACTATCCTATTATCCAATAGCAGGCTACTAACCTATGAGCCAATAGCAGGCTATCATCCTATTAACCAATAGAAGCTTATCATTCTAGTAGCCAATAGCAGGCTACTATCCTATTGTCCAATAGCAGGCTACTATCCAATAAGCCAATAACAGGCTATCATCCTATTAACCAATAGCAGCCTACCATTTTAGTGGCCAATAGCAGGCTACTATCCTATTATTCAATAGCAGGCTACTTTCCTATAAGCCAATAACAGGCTATCATACTATCAACCAATAGCAGCCTACCATTCTCGTGGCCAAGAGCAGGCTACTATCCTATTAACCAATAGCAGGCTATCATTCTATTAGCCAATAGCAGGCTACTATCCTATTGGCCAATAGCTGGCTACCAGCCTATAAGCCAATGGCAGACTATCATCCTATTAGCCAATAGCAGACTACCATCCTATTAACCAATAGCAGGCTACCATTATATTAGCCAATAGCAGGCTACTATCCTATTATTCAATAGCAGGCTACTATCCTATTAGCCAATAGCAGGCTATAATCCTATCAATCAATAGCAGCCTACCATTCTAGTAGCCAATAGCAGGATACTATCCCATAAGCCAATAGCAGGCTATCATCCTATTAACTGATAGCAGGCTACCATTCTATTAGCCAATAGCAGGCTACTATCCTATAAGTCAATAGCAGGTTCATCCTATTAACCAATAGCAGCCTACCATTCTAGTAGCCATTAGCAGGCTACTATCCTATTATTCAATAGCAGGCTACTATCCTATTATCCAATAGCAGGCTACTATTCTATAAGCCAATAGCAGGCTATCATCCTATTAACCAATAGCAGCCTACAATTCTAGTAGCCAATAGCAGGATACTATCCCATTAGCCAATAGCAGGCTATCATCCTATTAACCAATAGCAGGCTACCATTCTATTAGCAAAGAGCAGGCTACTATCCTATTATCCAATAGCAGGCTACTATCCTATTATGCAATAGCAGGCTACTATCCTATTAGCCAATAGCAGACTATCATCCTATTAACCAATAGAAGGCTACTATTCTATTAGCCAATAGCAGGCCTCTATCCTATTAACCAATTGCAGCCTAACATTCTAGTAGTCAAGAGCAGGCTACTATCCTATTAGCCAATAGCAGACTATCATCCTATTAAACAATAGCAGCCCACCATTCTAGTAGCGAATAGAAGGCTACTATCCTATTAGTCAATAGCAGACTACCATCCTATCAACCAATAGCAGGCTACTATTCTATTAGCCAATAGCAGGCTACTATCTTATATCCAATAGTAGGCTACTCTCCTATTAGTCAATTGCAGGTCATCATACTATTAACCAATAGCAGCCTACGATTCTAGTATCCAATAGCAGGCTACTATCCTTTCATCCAATAACAGCCTACCATTCTAGTAGCGAATAGCAGGCTACTATCCTATTAGCCAAAAGCAAGCTATCATCCTATTAACCAATAGCAGGCTACCATTCTATTAACCAATAGCAGCATATCATTCTAGTAGCCAATAGCAGGCTACTATCCTATTATCCAATAGCAGGCTACTATCCTATGAGCCAATAGCAGGCTATCATCCTATTAACCAATAGCAGCCTACCATTCTAGTAGCCAATAGCAGGCTACTATCCTATTATCCAATAGCAGGCTACTATCCTTTGAGCCAATAGCAGGCTATCATCCTATTAACCAATAGCAGCCTACCATTCTAGTAGCCAAAAGCAGGCTACTATCCTATTAGCCAATAGCATGCTATCATCCTATTAACCAATTGCAGGCTACCATTCTATTAGCCAATAGCAGGCTACTAACCAATGAGCCAATAGCAGACTACAATCCCATTAGCCAATAGCAGACTACCATCCTATTAACCAATAGCAGGTACCATTCTATTAGCCAATAGCAGGCTACTATCTTATTATCCAATAGCAGGCTACTATCCTATTAGCCAATAGCAGGCTATCATACTATCAAATAATAGCAGCCTACTATTCTAGTAGCCAATAGCAGGCTATCATCCTATTAACCGATAGCAGCCTACCATTCTAGTAGCTAATAGCAGGCTACTATCCTATTATCCAATAGCAGGCTACTATCCTATAAGTCAATAGCAGGCTATCATCCTATTAACCAATAGCAGCCTACCATTCTAGTAGCCAATAGCAGGCTACTATCCCATAAGCCAATAGCAGGCTATCATCCCATTAACCAATAGAAGCCTACCATTCTAGTAGCCAAAAGCAGGCTACTATCCTATTATCCAATAGCAGGCTATTATCCTATAAGCCAATAGCAGGCTTCCATCCTATTAACCAATAGCAGCCTACCATTCTAGTAGCCAATAGCAGGCTACTATCCTATTATCGAATAGCAGGCTACTATCCTTTAAGCCAATATCAGGCTATCATCCTATTAACCAAAAGCAGCCTATCATTCCAGTAGCCAAAAGTAGGCTACTATCCTATTAGCCAATAGCAGGCTATCATCCTATTAACCAATAGCAGGCTACCATTCTAGTAGTCAATAGCAGGCTACTATCCTATTATCCAATAGCAGGCTACTATCCTATAAGCCAATAGCAGGCTATCATCCTATTAACCAATAACAGCCTACCATTCTAGTAGCCAATAGCAGGCTACTATCCTTATCATCCAATAGCAGGCTACTATCCTATAAGCCAATAGCAGGCTATCATCCTATTATTCAATAGCGGGCTACCATCCTATTAGCCGAAAGCAGGCTACTATACTATTCGCCAATAGCAAGCTACTAGCCTATACGCCAATAGCAGAATACCATCCTATTAGCCAATTGCAGACTACCATCCTATTAACCAATAGCTGGCCGCCATTCTATTAGCCAATAGCAGGCTACTATCCTATTATCCAATAGCAGGCTATCATTCTTTTAACCAATAGAAGCCTACCATTCTAGTAGTTAATAGCAGGCTACTATCCTATTAGCCAATAGCAGGCTATCATCCTATTAACCAATAGCAGGCTACCATTATATTAGCCAAAAGCAGGCTACTAACCCTATAGCCAATAGCAGGCTACTATCCTATTATCCAATAGCAGGCTACTAACCTATGAGCCAATAGCAGGCTATCATCCTATTAACCAATAGAAGCTTATCATTCTAGTAGCCAATAGCAGGCTACTATCCTATTGTCCAATAGCAGGCTACTATCCAATAAGCCAATAACAGGCTATCATCCCATTAACCAATAGCAGCCTACCATTTTAGTGGCCAATAGCAGGCTACTATCCTATTTTTCAATAGCAGGCTACTTTCCTATAAGCCAATAGCAGGCTATCATTCTATCAGCCAATAGCAGGCTGCTATCCTATTAGTCAATAGCTGGCTACCAGCCTATAAGCCAATGGCAGACTATTATCCTATTAACCAATAGCAGGCTACCATTATATTAGCCAATAGCAGGCTATAATCCTATTAACTGATAGCAGGCTACCATTCTATTAGCCAATAGCAGGCTACTATCCTATAAGTCAATAGCAGGTTCATCCCATCAACCAATAGCAGCCTACCATTCTTGTAGCCAATAGCAGGCTAATATCCTATTATTCAATAGCAGGCTACTATCCTATTATCCAATAGCAGGCTACTATGCTATAAGCCAATAGCAGGCTATCATCCTATTAACCAATAGCAGCCTACAATTCTAGTAGCCAATAGCAGGATACTATCCCATTAGCCAATAGCAGGCTATCATCCTATTAACCAATAGCAGGCTACCATTCTATTAGCCAAGAGCAGCCTACCATTCTAGTAGCCGAAAGCAGGCTACTATCCTATTAGCCAATAGCATGCTATCATCCTATTAACCAATTGCAGGCTACCATTCTATTAGCCAATAGCAGGCTACTAGCCAATAAGCCAATAGCAGACTACAATCCCATTAGCTAATAGCAGACTACCATCCTATTAACCAATAGCAGGTACCATTCTATTAGCCAATAGCAGGCCTCTATCCTATCAACCAATTGCAGCCTAACATTCTAGTAGCCAATAGCAGGCTACTATCCTATCAGCCAATAGCAAGCTATCATCCTATTAAACAATAGTAGCCCACCATTCTAGTAGCGAATAGCAGGCTACTATCCTATTAGTCAATAGCAGACTACCATCCTATAAGCCAATAGCAGAATATCATCCTATCAACCAATAGCAGGCTACTATTCTATTAGCCAATAGCAGGCCTCTATCCTATTAACCAATTGCAGCCTAACAATCTAGTAGCCAATAGCAGGCTATTATCCTATTTGCCAATAGCAAGCTATCATCCTATTAAACAATAGTAGCCCACCATTCTAGTAGCGAATAGCAGGCTACTATCCTATTAGTCAATAGCAGACTACCATCCTATCAACCAATAGCAGGCTACCATTCTATTAGCCAATAGCAGGCTACTATCTTATATCCAATAGCAGGCTACTCTCCTATTAGCCAATTGCAGGTCATCATACTATTAACCAATAGCAGCCTACCATTCTAGTAGCCAATAGCAGGCTACTATCCTTTCATCCAATAGCAGCCTACCATTCTAGTAGCAAATAGCAGGCTACTATCCTATTAGCCAATAGCAAGCTATCATCCTATTAACCAATAGCAGGCTACCATTCTATTAACCAATAGCAGCATATCATTCTATTAGCCGATAGCAGGCTACTATCCTATTATCCAATAGCAGGCTACTATCGTATGAGCCAATAGCAGGCTATCATCCTATTAACCAATAGCAGCCTACCATTCTAGTAGCCGAAAGCAGGCTACTATCCTATTAGCCAATAGCATGCTATCATCCTATTAACCAATTGCAGGCTACCATTCTATTAGCCAATAGCAGGCTACTAGCCAATAAGCCAATAGCAGACTACAATCCCATTAGCCAATAGCAGACTACCATCCTATTAACCAATAGCAGGTACCATTCTATTAGCCAATAGCAGGCTACTATCTTATTATCCAATTGCAGGCTACTATCCTATTAGCCAATAGCAGGCTATCATACTATCAAATAATAGCAGCCTACCATCCTAGTAGGCAAAAGCAGGCTATCATCCTATTAACCAATAGCAGCCTACCATTCTAGTAGCTAATAGCAGGCTACTATCCTATTATCCAATAGCAGGCTACTATCCTATAAGTCAATAGCAGGCTATCATCCTATTAACCAATAGCAGCCTACCATTCTTGTAGCCAATAGCAGGCCACTATCCTATTATCCAATAGCAGGCTAATATCTTTTAAGCCAATAGCAGGCTATCATCCTATTAACCAATAGCAGCCTACCATTCTAGTAGCCAATAGCAGGCTACTATCCCATAAGCCAATAGCAGGCTATCATCCCATTAACCAATAGCAGCCTACCATTCTAGTAGCCAATAGCAGGCTACTATCCTATTATCCAATAGCAGGCTATCATCCTATAAGCCAAAGCCAAAAGCAGGCTTCCATCCTATTAACCAATAGCAGCCTACCATTCTAGTAGCCAATAGCAGGCTACTATCCTATTATCGAATAGCAGGCTACTATCCTATAAGCCAATAGCAGGCTATCATCCTATTAACCAGAAGCAGCCTATCATTTCAGTAGCCAAAAGTAGGCTACTATCCTATTAGCCAATAGCAGGCTATCATCCTATTAACCAATAGCAGGCTACCATTCTAGTAGTCAATAGCAGGCTACTATCCTATTATCCAATAGCAGGCTACTATCCTATAAGCCAATAGCAGGCTATCATCCTATTAACCAATAGCAGGCTACCATCCTATTAGCCGATAGCAGGCTACTATACTATTCGCCAATAGCAGGCTACTAGCCTAAAAGCCAATAGCAGAATACCATCCTTTTAGCCAATAGCAGACTACCATCCTATTAACCAATAGCTGGCCGCCATTCTATTAGCCAATAGCAGGCTACTATCCTATTATCCAATAGCAGGCTATTATCCTACAAGCCAATTGCAGACTATCATCCTATTAACCAATAGCAGCCTACCATTCTAGTAGCCAATAGCAGGCTACTATCCTATTATCCAGTAGCAGGCTAATATCCTATAAGCCAAAAGCAGGCTATCATCCTATTAACCAAAAGCAGCCTACCTTTCCAGTAGCCAAAAGTAGGCTACTATCCTATCAGCCAATAGCAGGCTATCATCCTTTTAACCAATAGCAGGCTACCATTCTAGTAGTCAATAGCAGGCTACTATCCTATTATCCACTAGCAGGCTACTATCATATAAGCCAATAGCAGGCTATCATCCTATTAACCAATAGCAGCCTACCATTCTAGTAGCCAATAGCAGGCTACTATCCTCTCATCCAATAGCAGGCTACTATCCTATAAGCCAATAGCAGGCTACTTTACTATAAGCCAATAGCAGGCTATCATCCTATCAACCAATAGCAGCCTACCATTCTCGTGGCGAAGAGCAGGCTACTATCCTATTAACTAATAGATGGCTACCATTCTATTAGCCAAAAGCAGGCTACTATTCTATTAGCCAATAGCTGGCTACCAGCCTATAAGCCAATGGCAAACTACCATTATATTAACAATAGCAGGCTACTATCCTATTATTCAATAGCAGGCTACTATCCTATTAACCAATAGAAGGCTACTATTCTATTAGCCAATAGCAAGCCTCTATCCTATTAACCAATTGCAGCCTAACATTCTAGTAGTCAATAGCAGACTACCATTCTATTAACCAATAGCAGGCTACCATTCTATTAGCCAATAGCAGGCTACTATCCTATTATTCAATAGCAGGCTACTATCCTATTATCCAATAGCAGGCTACTATCCTATAAGCCAATAGCAGGCTATCATCCTAATAACCAATAGCAGCCTACAATTCTAGTAGCCAATAGCAGGATACTATCCCATTAGCCAATAGCAGGCTATCATCCTATTAACCAATAGCAGGCTACTATTCTATTAGCCAATAGCAGGCTACTATCTTATATCCAATAGCAGGCTACTATCCTATTAGCCAATTGCAGGCTATCATACTATTAACCAATAACAGCCTACCATTCAAGTAGCCAATAGCAGGCTACTATCCTTTCATCCAATAGCAGGCTATCGTCCTATTAACCAATAGAAGGCTACCATTCTATTAGCCAATAGCAGGCTACTATCCCATAAGCCAATAGCAGGCTATCATCCCATTAACCAATAGCAGCCTATCATTCTAGTAGCCAATAGCAGGCTACTATCCTATTATCCAATAGCAGGCTATTATCCTATAAGCCAATAGCAGGCTTTCATCCTATTGATAAATAGCAGCCTATCATTCTAGTAGCCAATAGCAGACTACTATCCTATTATCTAATAGCAGGCTACTATCCTATAAGCCAATAGCAGGCTATCATCCTATTAACCAAAAGCATCTTATCATTCCAGTAGCCAAACGTAGGCTACTATCCTATTAGCCAAAAGTAGGCTACTATCCTATTATCCAATAGCAGGCTACTGTCCTATAAGCCAATAGCAGGCTATCATCCTATTAACCAATAGCAGCCTACCGTTCTAGTAGCCAAAAGTAGGCTACTATCCTATTAGCCAAAAGTAGGCTTTTATCCTATTATCCAATAGCAGGCTACTGTCCTATAAGCCAATAGCAGGCTATCATCCTATTATTCAATAGCAGGCTACCATCCTATTAGCCGATAGCAGGCTACTATCCTATCATCCAATAGCAGGCTACTATCCTATAAGCCAATAGCAGGCTATCATCCTATTATTCAATAGCAGACCACCATCCTATTAACCAATAGCAGCATATCATTCTAGTAGCCAATAGCAGGCTACTATCCTATTATCCAATAGCAGGCTACTATCCTATGAGCCAATAGCAGGCTATCATCCTATTAACCAATAGCAGCCTACCATTCTAGTAGCTAATAGCAGGCTACTATCCTATTATCCAATAGCAGGCTACTATCCTATAAGTCAATAGCAGGCTATCATCCTATTAACCAATAGCAGCCTATCATTCTAGTAGCCAATAGCAGGCCACTATCCTATTATCCAATAGCAGGCTACTATCCTTCAAGCCAATAGCAGGCTATCATCCTATTAACCAATAGCAGCCTACCATTCTAGTAGCCAATAGCAGGCTACTATCCTATAAGCCAATAGCTGGCTATCATCCTATTAACCAATAGCAGGCTACCATTCTATTAGCCAATAGCTATTAACCAATAGCAGCCTACCATTCTATTAGCCAATAGCTATTAACCAATAGCAGCCTACCATTCTTGTAGCCAATAGCAGGCTACTATCCTATTATCCAAAAGCAGGCTACTATCTTAAAAGCCAATGGCAGGCTATCATCCTATTAACCAATAGCAGCCTACAATTCTAGTAGCCAATAGCAGGCTTCTATCCTATCATCCAATAGCAGGCTACTGTCCTATAATCCAATAGCAGACTCTCATCCTATTAACCAATAGCAGCCTACCATTCTAGTAGCCAATAGCAGGCTACTATCCTATTATCTAATAGCAGGCTACTCTCAAATAAGCCAATAGCAGGCTATCATCCTATCCTATAAGCAAATAGCAGGCTATCATCCTATTAACTAATAGCAGTCTACCATTCTAGTAGCCAATAGCAGGCTACTATCCTATTAGCCAATAGCAGACTACCATCCTATTAACCAATAGCAGGCTACCATTCTATTAGCCAATAGCAGGCCACTATCCTATTATCCAATAGCAGGCTATCATCCTATCAACCAATAGCAGCCTACCATTCTAGTAGCCAATAGTAGGCTACTATCCTATTAGCCAATAGCAGGCTATCATCCTATTAACCAATAGCAGCCTACCATTCTAGTAGTCAATAGCAGGCTACAATCCTATTAGCCAATAGCAGGCTATCATCCTATTAACCAATAGCAGGCTACCATTCTATAAGCCAATAGCAGGCTGTCATCCTATGAACCAAGAGCAGACTACCATTCTAGTAGCCAATAGCAGGTCACTATCCCATTATCCAATAGCAGGCTACTATCCTATAAGCCAATAGCAGGCTATCATCCTATTAAACAATGGCAGCCTACCATTCTAGTAGTCAAAAGCCGGCTACCTTACTATTAGTCATTAGCAGGCTATCATCTCATCAACCAATAGCAGGCTACCATTCTATTAGCCAATAGCAGGCTACTAGCCAATAAGCCAAAAGGAGACTACCATCTTATTAGCCAATAGCTGGCTATTATCCTATTAACCAATAGCAAGCTACCATTCTATTAGCCAATAGCAGGCTACTATCTTATTATCCAATAGCAGGCTACTATCTTTTTATCCAATAGCAGGCTACTATCCTATTAGCCAATAGCAGGCTATCATACTATCAACCAATAGCAGCCTACCATTCTAGTAGCCAATAGCAGGCTACTATCCTATTAGCCAATAGCAGGCTATCATCCTTTTAACCAATAGCAGCCTACCATTCTAGTAGCTAATAGCAGGCTACTATCCTATGAGCCAATAGCAGGTTACCTTTCTATTAACCAATAGCAGACTACTATCCTATTATCCAATAGCAGGCTACTATCCTATAAGCCAATAGCAGGCTATCATCCTATTAACCAATAGCAGGCTACCATTCTATTAGCCAATAGCAGGCTACTATCCTATTATCCAATAGCAGGTTACTATCCCATAGGCTAATAGCAGGCTATTATCCTATTAACCAAAAGCAGCCTATCATTCTAGTAGCCAATAGCAGGCTACTATCCTATTGGCCAATAGCAAACTACCATCCTATTAACCAATAGCAGGCTACCATTCTATTAGCCAATAGCAGGCTACTATCCTATTATCTAATAGCAGGCTACTCTCCAATAAGCCAATAGCAGGCTATCATCCTATCCTATTAGCCAATAGCAGGCTATCATCCTATTAACCAATAGCAACCCACCATTCTAGTAGTCAATAGCAGGCTACAATCCTATTAGCCAATTGCAGGCTATCATCCTATTAACCAATAGCAGGCTACCATTCTATTAGCCAATAGCAGGCTACTATCCCATTAGTCAATAGCAGGCTGACATCCTACTATCCAATAGCAGGCTACTATCCTATAAGCCAATAGCAGGCTGTCATCCTATGAAACAAGTGCAGCCTACCATTCTAGTAGCCAATAGCAGGCTACTATCCTATTATCCAATAACAGGCTACTATCCTATAAGCCAATAGCAGGCTACCTTTCTATTAACCAATAGCAGACTACTATCCTATTATCCAATAGCAGGCTACTATCCTATGAGCAAATAGCAGGCTATCATCCTATTAACTAATAGCAGCCTACCATTCTAGTAGCCAAAAGCAGGCTACTTTCCTATTAGTCATTAGCAGGCTATCATCTAATCAACCAATAGCAGGCTACCATTCTAGTAGCCAATAGCAGGTCACTATCCCATTATCCAATAGCAGGCTACTATCCTATAAGCCAATAGCAGGCTATCATCCTATTAAACAATGGCAGCCTACCATTCTAGTAGCCAAAAGCCGGCTACCTTACTATTAGTCATTAGCAGGCTATCATCTCATCAACCAATAGCAGGCTACCATTCTATTAGCCAATAGCAGGCTACTAGCCAATAAGCCAAAAGGAGACTACCATCTTATTAGCCAATAGCTGGCTATTATCCTATTAACCAATAGCAAGCTACCATTCTATTAGCCAATAGCAGGCTACTATCTTATTATCCAATAGCAGGCTACTATCTTTTTATCCAATAGCAGGCTACTATCCTATTAGCCAATAGCAGGCTATCATACTATCAACCAATAGCAGCCTACCATTCTAGTAGCCAATAGCAGGCTACTATCCTATTAGCCAATATCAGGCTATCATCCTATTAACCAATAGCAGCCTACCATTCTAGTAGCTAATAGCAGGCTACTATCCTATTGTCCAATAGCAGGCTACTATCCTGAAAGTCAATAGCAGGCTATCATCCTATTATCCAATAGCAGTCTACCATTCTAGTAGCCAATAGCAGGCCACTATCCTATCATCCGATAGCAGGCTACTATCCTTTAAGCCAATAGCAGGCTATCATCCTATTAACCAATAGCAGCCTACCATTCTAGTAGCCAATAGCAGGCTACTATCCTATAAGCCAATAGCAGGCTATCATCCTATTAATCAATAGCAGGCTACTATTCCATTAGCCAATAGCAGGCTACTATCCTTTTATCAAATAGCAGGCTACTATCTTAAAAGCCAATAGCAGGCTATCATCCTATTAACCAATAGCAGCCTACAATTCTAGTAGCCAATAGCAGGCTACTATCCTATCATCCAATAGCAGGCTACTGTCCTATAAGCCAATAGCAGGCTTTCATCCTATTAACCAATAGCAGCCTACCATTCTAGTAGCCAATAGCAGGCTACTGTCTTATTAGTCAATAGCAGGGTATCATCCTATTATTCAATAGCAGGCTACCATTCTATTGGCTAATAGCAGGCTACTATCCTATTATCCAATAGCAGGCCACTATCCTTTAAGCCAATAGCAGGCTATCATCCTATTAACCAATAGCAGCCTACCATTCTAGTAGCCAATAGCAGGCTACTATCCTATTAGCCAATAGCAGGCTATCATCCTATTAACCAATAGCAGGCTACCATTCTATTAGCCAATAGCAGGCTACTATCCTATAAGCCAATAGCAAACTACCATCCTATTAACCAATAGCAGGCTACCATTCTATTAGCCAATAGCAGGCTACTATCCTATTAACTAGTAGCAGGCTACTCTCCAATAAGCCAATAGCAGGCTATCATCCTATCCTATAAGCCAATAGCTGGCTATCATCCTATTATCTGTTCAATCAGAGAGATAAGCTGCATTCTCGTAGGTCCTGTTTATAACGGTGACGATTAGATCAGCCAGCAAAAAAGACACTGTTCTCTGCTGTAAAATCACTTCCCGGTGGTTCGGAACCCACCTAAAACTGTAGGTCCAACTCATCAATCACCATCATTGAACTCATTACCCACGCACAGGTCTCAGACCTATGTGGGCTTCATCCACAAAAAAAAAATAAAAAAAAAAATAAAAAAAAAAACTAATAGCAGCCTACCATTCTAGTAGCCAATAGCAGGCTACTATCTCATTAGCCAATAGCAGGCTATCTTCCTCTTAGCCAATAGCAGGCTACCATTTTATAAGCCATTAGCAGGCTACTAGCCTATAAGCCAATAGCAGACTACCATCCTATCAGCCAATAGCAGACTACCATCCTATTAACCATTAGCAGGTCACCATTCTATTAGCCAATTGCAGGCTACTATCCTATTATCCAATAGCAGGCTACTATCCTATTAGCCAATAGCAGGCTATCATCCTATTAAAAAATAACAGCCTACCATTCTAGTAGCCAATAGCAGGCTACTATCCTATTAGCCAATAGCAGGCTATCATCCTATTAAAAAAAAACAGCCTACCATCCTATTAGCCATAGCCGGCTCTTATCCTATTAGTCAATAGCAGGCTACCATTCTATTAGCCGATAGCAGGCTACTATCCCATTAGTCAATAGCAGGCTACTATCCTACTATCCAATAGCAGGCTACTATCCTATAAGCCAATAGCAGGCTGTCATCCTATTAACCAAGTGCAGTCTACCATTCTAGTAGCCAATAGCAGGCTACTATCCTATTATACAATAACAGGCTACTATCCTAGAAGCCAATAGCAGGCTACCATTCTATTAACCAATAGCAGACTACTATCCTATTATCCAATAGCAGGCTACTATCCTATAAGCCAATAGCAGGCTATCATACTATTAATCAATAGCAGGCTACCATTCTATTGGCCAATAGCAGGCTACTATCCTATTATCCAATAGCAGGCTACTATCCCATAGGCTAATAGCAGGCTATTATCCTATTAACCAAAAGCAGCCTATCATTCTAGTAGCCAATAGCAGGCTACTATCCTATTAGCCAATAGCAGGCTATCATCCTATTAACCAATAGTAGGCTACTATCCTATTATCCAATAGCAGGCTACTATCCTATGAGCCAATAGCAGGCTATCATCCTATTAACCAATAGCAGTATACAATTCTAATAGCCAATAGCAGGTCACTATCCTATTATCAAATAGCAGGCTACTATCCTATAAGCCAATAGCAGGCTATCATCCTATTAACCAATAGCAGCCTACCATTCTAGTAGCCAAAAGCAGGCTACTATCCTATTAGCCATTAGCAGGCTATCATCTCATCAACCAATAGCAGGCTACCATTCTATTAGCCAATAGCAGGCTACTAGCCAATAAGCCAATAGCAGGCTACTAGCCAATAAGCCAATAGCAGACTACCATCCTATTTGCCAATAGCAGACTATTATCCTATTAACCAACAGCAAGCTACCATTCTATTAGCCAATAGCAGGCTACTTTCTTATTATCCAATAGCAGGCTATTATCTTTTTATCCAATAGCAGGCTACTATCCTATTAGCCAATAGCAGGCTATCATACTATCAACCAATAGCAGCCTACCATTCTAGTAGCCAATAGCAGGCTACTATCCTATTAGCCAATAGCAGGCTATCATCCTATTAACCAATAGCAGCCTACCATTCTAGTAGCTAATAGCAGGCTACTATCCTATTGTCCAATAGCAGGCTACTATCCTAAAAGTCAATAGCAGGCTATCATCCTATTATCCAATAGCAGTCTAGCATTCTAGCAGCCAATAGCAGGCCACTATCCTATCATCCGATAGCAGGCTACTATCCTTCAAGCCAATAGCAGGCTATCATCCTATTAACCAATAGCAGCCTACCATTCTAGTAGTCAATAGCAGGCTACTATCCTATAAGCCAATAGCAGGCTATCATCCTATTAACCAATAGCAGGCTACTATTCTATAAGCCAATAGCAGGCTACTATCCTATTATCCAATTGCAGGCTACTATCCTATTATCCAATAGCAGGCTACTTTCCTATAAGCCAATAGCAGGCTATCATCCTATTAACCAATAGCAGGCTACTATTCTATTAGCCAATAGCAGGCTACTATCCTATTATCCAATAGCAGGCTACTATCCTATTATCCAATAGCAGGCTACTATCCTATAAGCCAATAGCAGGCTATCATCCTATTAACCAATAGCAGCCTACCATTCTAGTAGCTAATAGCAGGCTACTATCCTATTATCCAATAGCAGGCTACTATCCTATAAGTCAATAGCAGGCTATCATCCTATTAACCAACAGCAGCCTATCATTCTAGTAGCAAATAGCAGGCCACTATCCTTTTATCCAATAGCAGGCTACTATCCTTCAAGCCAATAGCAGGCTATCATCCTATTAACCAATAGCAGCCTACCATTCTAGTAGCCAATAGCAGGCTACTATCCTATAAGCCAATAGCAGGCTATCATCCTATTAACCAATAGCAGGCTACCATTCTATTAGCCAATAGCTAATAACCAATAGCAGCCTACCATTCTATTAGCCAATAGCTATTAACCAATAGCAGCCTACCATTCTAGTAGCCAATAGCAGGCTACTATCCTATTATCCAATAGCAGGCTACTATCTTAAAAGCCAATGGCAGGCTATCATCCTATTAACCAATAGCAGCCTACAATTCTAGTAGCCAATAGAAGGCTACTATCCTATCATCCAATAGCAGGCTACTGTCCTATAATCCAATAGCAGGCTTTCATCCTATTAACCAATAGCAGCCTACCACTCTAGTAGCCAATAGCAGGCTACTATCCTATTATCTAATAGCAGGCTACTCTCCAATAAGCCAATAGCAGGCTATCATCCTATCCTATAAGCAAATAGCAGGCTATCATCCTATTAAATAATAGCAGTCTACCATTCTAGTAGCCAATAGCAGGCTACTATCCTATTAGCCAATAGCAGGCTATCATCCTATTAGCCAATAGCAGGCTACCATTTAATAAGCCATTAGCAGGCTACTAGCCTATAAGCCAATAGCAGACTACCATCCTATCAGCCAATAGCAGACTACCATCCTATCAACCATTAGCAGGTCACCATTCTATTAGCCAATAGCAGGCTACTATCCTATTATCCAATAGCAGGCTACTATCCTATTAGCCAATAGCAGGCTATCATCCTATTAAAAAATATCAGCCTACCATTCTAGTAGCCAATAGCAGGCTACTATCCTATAAGCCAATAGCAGGCTATCATCCTATTAACCAAAGCAGGCTGCTACCATCCTATTAGCCATAGCCGGCTCTTATCCTATTAGTCAGGCTACTAACCTATGAGCCAATAGCAGGCTATCATCCTATTAACCAATAGAAGCTTATCATTCTAGTAGCCAATAGCAGGCTACTATCCTATTGTCCAATAGCAGGCTACTATCCAATAAGCCAATAACAGGCTATCATCCTATTAACCAATAGCAGCCTACCATTTTAGTGGCCAATAGCAGGCTACTATCCTATTATTCAATAGCAGGCTACTTTCCTATAAGCCAATAACAGGCTATCATACTATCAACCAATAGCAGCCTACCATTCTCGTGGCCAAGAGCAGGCTACTATCCTATTAACCAATAGCAGGCTATCATTCTATTAGCCAATAGCAGGCTACTATCCTATTGGCCAATAGCTGGCTACCAGCCTATAAGCCAATGGCAGACTATCATCCTATTAGCCAATAGCAGACTACCATCCTATTAACCAATAGCAGGCTACCATTATATTAGCCAATAGCAGGCTACTATCCTATTATTCAATAGCAGGCTACTATCCTATTAGCCAATAGCAGGCTATAATCCTATCAATCAATAGCAGCCTACCATTCTAGTAGCCAATAGCAGGATACTATCCCATAAGCCAATAGCAGGCTATCATCCTATTAACTGATAGCAGGCTACCATTCTATTAGCCAATAGCAGGCTAATATCCTATAAGTCAATAGCAGGTTCATCCTATTAACCAATAGCAGCCTACCATTCTAGTAGCCATTAGCAGGCTACTATCCTATTATTCAATAGCAGGCTACTATCCTATTATCCAATAGCAGGCTACTATTCTATAAGCCAATAGCAGGCTATCATCCTATTAACCAATAGCAGCCTACAATTCTAGTAGCCAATAGCAGGATACTATCCCATTAGCCAATAGCAGGCTATCATCCTATTAACCAATAGCAGGCTACCATTCTATTAGCAAAGAGCAGGCTACTATCCTATTATCCAATAGCAGGCTACTATCCTATTATGCAATAGCAGGCTACTATCCTATTAGCCAATAGCAGACTATCATCCTATTAACCAATAGAAGGCTACTATTCTATTAGCCAATAGCAGGCCTCTATCCTATTAACCAATTGCAGCCTAACATTCTAGTAGTCAAGAGCAGGCTACTATCCTATTAGCCAATAGCAGACTATCATCCTATTAAACAATAGCAGCCCACCATTCTAGTAGCGAATAGAAGGCTACTATCCTATTAGTCAATAGCAGACTACCATCCTATCAACCAATAGCAGGCTACTATTCTATTAGCCAATAGCAGGCTACTATCTTATATCCAATAGTAGGCTACTCTCCTATTAGTCAATTGCAGGTCATCATACTATTAACCAATAGCAGCCTACGATTCTAGTATCCAATAGCAGGCTACTATCCTTTCATCCAATAACAGCCTACCATTCTAGTAGCGAATAGCAGGCTACTATCCTATTAGCCAAAAGCAAGCTATCATCCTATTAACCAATAGCAGGCTACCATTCTATTAACCAATAGCAGCATATCATTCTAGTAGCCAATAGCAGGCTACTATCCTATTATCCAATAGCAGGCTACTATCCTATGAGCCAATAGCAGGCTATCATCCTATTAACCAATAGCAGCCTACCATTCTAGTAGCCAATAGCAGGCTACTATCCTATTATCCAATAGCAGGCTACTATCCTTTGAGCCAATAGCAGGCTATCATCCTATTAACCAATAGCAGCCTACCATTCTAGTAGCCAAAAGCAGGCTACTATCCTATTAGCCAATAGCATGCTATCATCCTATTAACCAATTGCAGGCTACCATTCTATTAGCCAATAGCAGGCTACTAACCAATGAGCCAATAGCAGACTACAATCCCATTAGCCAATAGCAGACTACCATCCTATTAACCAATAGCAGGTACCATTCTATTAGCCAATAGCAGGCTACTATCTTATTATCCAATAGCAGGCTACTATCCTATTAGCAAATAGCAGGCTATCATACTATCAAATAATAGCAGCCTACTATTCTAGTAGCCAATAGCAGGCTATCATCCTATTAACCGATAGCAGCCTACCATTCTAGTAGCTAATAGCAGGCTACTATCCTATTATCCAATAGCAGGCTACTATCCTATAAGTCAATAGCAGGCTATCATCCTATTAACCAATAGCAGCCTACCATTCTAGTAGCCAATAGCAGGCTACTATCCCATAAGCCAATAGCAGGCTATCATCCCATTAACCAATAGAAGCCTACCATTCTAGTAGCCAAAAGCAGGCTACTATCCTATTATCCAATAGCAGGCTATTATCCTATAAGCCAATAGCAGGCTTCCATCCTATTAACCAATAGCAGCCTACCATTCTAGTAGCCAATAGCAGGCTACTATCCTATTATCGAATAGCAGGCTACTATCCTTTAAGCCAATATCAGGCTATCATCCTATTAACCAAAAGCAGCCTATCATTCCAGTAGCCAAAAGTAGGCTACTATCCTATTAGCCAATAGCAGGCTATCATCCTATTAACCAATAGCAGGCTACCATTCTAGTAGTCAATAGCAGGCTACTATCCTATTATCCAATAGCAGGCTACTATCCTATAAGCCAATAGCAGGCTATCATCCTATTAACCAATAACAGCCTACCATTCTAGTAGCCAATAGCAGGCTACTATCCTTATCATCCAATAGCAGGCTACTATCCTATAAGCCAATAGCAGGCTATCATCCTATTATTCAATAGCGGGCTACCATCCTATTAGCCGAAAGCAGGCTACTATACTATTCGCCAATAGCAAGCTACTAGCCTATACGCCAATAGCAGAATACCATCCTATTAGCCAATTGCAGACTACCATCCTATTAACCAATAGCTGGCCGCCATTCTATTAGCCAATAGCAGGCTACTATCCTATTATCCAATAGCAGGCTATCATTCTTTTAACCAATAGAAGCCTACCATTCTAGTAGTTAATAGCAGGCTACTATCCTATTAGCCAATAGCAGGCTATCATCCTATTAACCAATAGCAGGCTACCATTATATTAGCCAAAAGCAGGCTACTAACCCTATAGCCAATAGCAGGCTACTATCCTATTATCCAATAGCAGGCTACTAACCTATGAGCCAATAGCAGGCTATCATCCTATTAACCAATAGAAGCTTATCATTCTAGTAGCCAATAGCAGGCTACTATCCTATTGTCCAATAGCAGGCTACTATCCAATAAGCCAATAACAGGCTATCATCCTATTAACCAATAGCAGCCTACCATTTTAGTGGCCAATAGCAGGCTACTATCCTATTATTCAATAGCAGGCTACTTTCCTATAAGCCAATAGCAGGCTATCATTCTATCAGCCAATAGCAGGCTGCTATCCTATTAGTCAATAGCTGGCTACCAGCCTATAAGCCAATGGCAGACTATTATCCTATTAACCAATAGCAGGCTACCATTATATTAGCCAATAGCAGGCTATAATCCTATTAACTGATAGCAGGCTACCATTCTATTAGCCAATAGCAGGCTACTATCCTATAAGTCAATAGCAGGTTCATCCCATTAACCAATAGCAGCCTACCATTCTTGTAGCCAATAGCAGGCTAATATCCTATTATTCAATAGCAGGCTACTATCCTATTATCCAATAGCAGGCTACTATGCTATAAGCCAATAGCAGGCTATCATCCTATTAACCAATAGCAGCCTACAATTCTAGTAGCCAATAGCAGGATACTATCTCATTAGCCAATAGCAGGCTATCATCCTATTAACCAATAGCAGGCTACCATTCTATTAGCCAAGAGCAGCCTACCATTCTAGTAGCCGAAAGCAGGCTACTATCCTATTAGCCAATAGCATGCTATCATCCTATTAACCAATTGCAGGCTACCATTCTATTAGCCAATAGCAGGCTACTAGCCAATAAGCCAATAGCAGACTACAATCCCATTAGCTAATAGCAGACTACCATCCTATTAACCAATAGCAGGTACCATTCTATTAGCCAATAGCAGGCCTCTATCCTATTAACCAATTGCAGCCTAACATTCTAGTAGCCAATAGCAGGCTACTATCCTATCAGCCAATAGCAAGCTATCATCCTATTAAACAATAGTAGCCCACCATTCTAGTAGCGAATAGCAGGCTACTATCCTATTAGTCAATAGCAGACTACCATCCTATAAGCCAATAGCAGAATATCATCCTATCAACCAATAGCAGGCTACTATTCTATTAGCCAATAGCAGGCCTCTATCCTATTAACCAATTGCAGCCTAACATTCTAGTAGCCAATAGCAGACTATTATCCTATTTGCCAATAGCAAGCTATCATCCTATTAAACAATAGTAGCCCACCATTCTAGTAGCGAATAGCAGGCTACTATCCTATTAGTCAATAGCAGACTACCATCCTATCAACCAATAGCAGGCTACCATTCTATTAGCCAATAGCAGGCTACTATCTTATATCCAATAGCAGGCTACTCTCCTATTAGCCAATTGCAGGTCATCATACTATTAACCAATAGCAGCCTACCATTCTAGTAGCCAATAGCAGGCTACTATCCTTTCATCCAATAGCAGCCTACCATTCTAGTAGCAAATAGCAGGCTACTATCCTATTAGCCAATAGCAAGCTATCATCCTATTAACCAATAGCAGGCTACCATTCTATTAACCAATAGCAGCATATCATTCTATTAGCCGATAGCAGGCTACTATCCTATTATCCAATAGCAGGCTACTATCCTATGAGCCAATAGCAGGCTATCATCCTATTAACCAATAGCAGCCTACCATTCTAGTAGCCGAAAGCAGGCTACTATCCTATTAGCCAATAGCATGCTATCATCCTATTAACCAATTGCAGGCTACCATTCTATTAGCCAATAGCAGGCTACTAGCCAATAAGCCAATAGCAGACTACAATCCCATTAGCCAATAGCAGACTACCATCCTATTAACCAATAGCAGGTACCATTCTATTAGCCAATAGCAGGCTACTATCTTATTATCCAATTGCAGGCTACTATCCTATTAGCCAATAGCAGGCTATCATACTATCAAATAATAGCAGCCTACCATCCTAGTAGGCAAAAGCAGGCTATCATCCTATTAACCAATAGCAGCCTACCATTCTAGTAGCTAATAGCAGGCTACTATCCTATTATCCAATAGCAGGCTACTATCCTATAAGTCAATAGCAGGCTATCATCCTATTAACCAATAGCAGCCTACCATTCTTGTAGCCAATAGCAGGCCACTATCCTATTATCCAATAGCAGGCTAATATCTTTTAAGCCAATAGCAGGCTATCATCCTATTAACCAATAGCAGCCTACTATTCTAGTAGCCAATAGCAGGCTACTATCCCATAAGCCAATAGCAGGCTATCATCCCATTAACCAATAGCAGCCTACCATTCTAGTAGCCAATAGCAGGCTACTATCCTATTATCCAATAGCAGGCTATCATCCTATAAGCCAAAAGCAGGCTTCCATCCTATTAACCAATAGCAGCCTACCATTCTAGTAGCCAATAGCAGGCTACTATCCTATTATCGAATAGCAGGCTACTATCCTATAAGCCAATAGCAGGCTATCATCCTATTAACCAGAAGCAGCCTATCATTTCAGTAGCCAAAAGTAGGCTACTATCCTATTAGCCAATAGCAGGCTATCATCCTATTAACCAATAGCAGGCTACCATTCTAGTAGTCAATAGCAGGCTACTATCCTATTATCCAATAGCAGGCTACTATCCTATAAGCCAATAGCAGGCTATCATCCTATTAACCAATAGCAGGCTACCATCCTATTAGCCGATAGCAGGCTACTATACTATTCGCCAATAGCAGGCTACTAGCCTATAAGCCAATAGCAGAATACCATCCTTTTAGCCAATAGCAGACTACCATCCTATTAACCAATAGCTGGCCGCCATTCTATTAGCCAATAGCAGGCTACTATCCTATTATCCAATAGCAGGCTATTATCCTACAAGCCAATTGCAGACTATCATCCTATTAACCAATAGCAGCCTACCATTCTAGTAGCCAATAGCAGGCTACTATCCTATTATCCAGTAGCAGGCTAATATCCTATAAGCCAAAAGCAGGCTATCATCCTATTAACCAAAAGCAGCCTACCTTTCCAGTAGCCAAAAGTAGGCTACTATCCTATCAGCCAATAGCAGGCTATCATCCTTTTAACCAATAGCAGGCTACCATTCTAGTAGTCAATAGCAGGCTACTATCCTATTATCCACTAGCAGGCTACTATCATATAAGCCAATAGCAGGCTATCATCCTATTAACCAATAGCAGCCTACCATTCTAGTAGCCAATAGAAGGCTACTATCCTCTCATCCAATAGCAGGCTACTATCCTATAAGCCAATAGCAGGCTACTTTACTATAAGCCAATAGCAGGCTATCATCCTATCAACCAATAGCAGCCTACCATTCTCGTGGCGAAGAGCAGGCTACTATCCTATTAACTAATAGATGGCTACCATTCTATTAGCCAAAAGCAGGCTACTATTCTATTAGCCAATAGCTGGCTACCAGCCTATAAGCCAATGGCAAACTACCATTATATTAACAATAGCAGGCTACTATCCTATTATTCAATAGCAGGCTACTATCCTATTAACCAATAGAAGGCTACTATTCTATTAGCCAATAGCAAGCCTCTATCCTATTAACCAATTGCAGCCTAACATTCTAGTAGTCAATAGCAGACTACCATTCTATTAACCAATAGCAGGCTACCATTCTATTAGCCAATAGCAGGCTACTATCCTATTATTCAATAGCAGGCTACTATCCTATTATCCAATAGCAGGCTACTATCCTATAAGCCAATAGCAGGCTATCATCCTAATAACCAATAGCAGCCTACAATTCTAGTAGCCAATAGCAGGATACTATCCCATTAGCCAATAGCAGGCTATCATCCTATTAACCAATAGCAGGCTACTATTCTATTAGCCAATAGCAGGCTACTATCTTATATCCAATAGCAGGCTACTATCCTATTAGCCAATTGCAGGCTATCATACTATTAACCAATAACAGCCTACCATTCAAGTAGCCAATAGCAGGCTACTATCCTTTCATCCAATAGCAGGCTATCGTCCTATTAACCAATAGAAGGCTACCATTCTATTAGCCAATAGCAGGCTACTTTCTTATTATCCAATAGCAGGCTATTATCTTTTTATCCAATAGCAGGCTACTATCCTATTAGCCAATAGCAGGCTATCATACTATCAACCAATAGCAGCCTACCATTCTAGTAGCCAATAGCAGGCTACTATCCTATTAGCCAATAGCAGGCTATCATCCTATTAACCAATAGCAGCCTACCATTCTAGTAGCTAATAGCAGGCTACTATCCTATTGTCCAATAGCAGGCTACTATCCTAAAAGTCAATAGCAGGCTATCATCCTATTATCCAATAGCAGTCTAGCATTCTAGCAGCCAATAGCAGGCCACTATCCTATCATCCGATAGCAGGCTACTATCCTTCAAGCCAATAGCAGGCTATCATCCTATTAACCAATAGCAGCCTACCATTCTAGTAGTCAATAGCAGGCTACTATCCTATAAGCCAATAGCAGGCTATCATCCTATTAACCAATAGCAGGCTACTATTCTATAAGCCAATAGCAGGCTACTATCCTATTATCCAATTGCAGGCTACTATCCTATTATCCAATAGCAGGCTACTTTCCTATAAGCCAATAGCAGGCTATCATCCTATTAACCAATAGCAGGCTACTATTCTATTAGCCAATAGCAGGCTACTATCCTATTATCCAATAGCAGGCTACTATCCTATTATCCAATAGCAGGCTACTATCCTATAAGCCAATAGCAGGCTATCATCCTATTAACCAATAGCAGCCTACCATTCTAGTAGCTAATAGCAGGCTACTATCCTATTATCCAATAGCAGGCTACTATCCTATAAGTCAATAGCAGGCTATCATCCTATTAACCAACAGCAGCCTATCATTCTAGTAGCAAATAGCAGGCCACTATCCTTTTATCCAATAGCAGGCTACTATCCTTCAAGCCAATAGCAGGCTATCATCCTATTAACCAATAGCAGCCTACCATTCTAGTAGCCAATAGCAGGCTACTATCCTATAAGCCATTAGCAGGCTATCATCCTATTAACCAATAGCAGGCTACCATTCTATTAGCCAATAGCTAATAACCAATAGCAGCCTACCATTCTATTAGCCAATAGCTATTAACCAATAGCAGCCTACCATTCTAGTAGCCAATAGCAGGCTACTATCCTATTATCCAATAGCAGGCTACTATCTTAAAAGCCAATGGCAGGCTATCATCCTATTAACCAATAGCAGCCTACAATTCTAGTAGCCAATAGAAGGCTACTATCCTATCATCCAATAGCAGGCTACTGTCCTATAATCCAATAGCAGGCTTTCATCCTATTAACCAATAGCAGCCTACCACTCTAGTTGCCAATAGCAGGCTACTATCCTATTATCTAATAGCAGGCTACTCTCCAATAAGCCAATAGCAGGCTATCATCCTATCCTATAAGCAAATAGCAGGCTATCATCCTATTAAATAATAGCAGTCTACCATTCTAGTAGCCAATAGCAGGCTACTATCCTATTAGCCAATAGCAGGCTATCATCCTATTAGCCAATAGCAGGCTACCATTTAATAAGCCATTAGCAGGCTACTAGCCTATAAGCCAATAGCAGACTACCATCCTATCAGCCAATAGCAGACTACCATCCTATCAACCATTAGCAGGTCACCATTCTATTAGCCAATAGCAGGCTACTATCCTATTATCCAATAGCAGGCTACTATCCTATTAGCCAATAGCAGGCTATCATCCTATTAAAAAATATCAGCCTACCATTCTAGTAGCCAATAGCAGGCTACTATCCTATAAGCCAATAGCAGGCTATCATCCTATTAACCAAAGCAGGCTGCTACCATCCTATTAGCCATAGCCGGCTCTTATCCTATTAGTCAGGCTACTAACCTATGAGCCAATAGCAGGCTATCATCCTATTAACCAATAGAAGCTTATCATTCTAGTAGCCAATAGCAGGCTACTATCCTATTGTCCAATAGCAGGCTACTATCCAATAAGCCAATAACAGGCTATCATCCTATTAACCAATAGCAGCCTACCATTTTAGTGGCCAATAGCAGGCTACTATCCTATTATTCAATAGCAGGCTACTTTCCTATAAGCCAATAACAGGCTATCATACTATCAACCAATAGCAGCCTACCATTCTCGTGGCCAAGAGCAGGCTACTATCCTATTAACCAATAGCAGGCTATCATTCTATTAGCCAATAGCAGGCTACTATCCTATTGGCCAATAGCTGGCTACCAGCCTATAAGCCAATGGCAGACTATCATCCTATTAGCCAATAGCAGACTACCATCCTATTAACCAATAGCAGGCTACCATTATATTAGCCAATAGCAGGCTACTATCCTATTATTCAATAGCAGGCTACTATCCTATTAGCCAATAGCAGGCTATAATCCTATCAATCAATAGCAGCCTACCATTCTAGTAGCCGATAGCAGGATACTATCCCATAAGCCAATAGCAGGCTATCATCCTATTAACTGATAGCAGGCTACCATTCTATTAGCCAATAGCAGGCTACTATCCTATAAGTCAATAGCAGGTTCATCCTATTAACCAATAGCAGCCTACCATTCTAGTAGCCATTAGCAGGCTACTATCCTATTATTCAATAGCAGGCTACTATCCTATTATCCAATAGCAGGCTACTATTCTATAAGCCAATAGCAGGCTATCATCCTATTAACCAATAGCAGCCTACAATTCTAGTAGCCAATAGCAGGATACTATCCCATTAGCCAATAGCAGGCTATCATCCTATTAACCAATAGCAGGCTACCATTCTATTAGCAAAGAGCAGGCTACTATCCTATTATCCAATAGCAGGCTACTATCCTATTATGCAATAGCAGGCTACTATCCTATTAGCCAATAGCAGACTATCATCCTATAAACCAATAGAAGGCTACTATTCTATTAGCCAATAGCAGGCCTCTATCCTATTAACCAATTGCAGCCTAACATCCTAGTAGTCAAGAGCAGGCTACTATCCTATTAGCCAATAGCAGACTATCATCCTATTAAACAATAGCAGCCCACCATTCTAGTAGCGAATAGAAGGCTACTATCCTATTAGTCAATAGCAGACTACCATCCTATCAACCAATAGCAGGCTACTATTCTATTAGCCAATAGCAGGCTACTATCTTATATCCAATAGTAGGCTACTCTCCTATTAGTCAATTGCAGGTCATCATACTATTAACCAATAGCAGCCTACGATTCTAGTATCCAATAGCAGGCTACTATCCTTTCATCCAATAACAGCCTACCATTCTAGTAGCGAATAGCAGGCTACTATCCTATTAGCCAAAAGCAAGCTATCATCCTATTAACCAATAGCAGGCTACCATTCTATTAACCAATAGCAGCATATCATTCTAGTAGCCAATAGCAGGCTACTATCCTATTATCCAATAGCAGGCTACTATCCTATGAGCCAATAGCAGGCTATCATCCTATTAACCAATAGCAGCCTACCATTCTAGTAGCCAATAGCAGGCTACTATCCTATTATCCAATAGCAGGCTACTATCCTTTGAGCCAATAGCAGGCTATCATCCTATTAACCAATAGCAGCCTACCATTCTAGTAGCCAAAAGCAGGCTACTATCCTATTAGCCAATAGCATGCTATCATCCTATTAACCAATTGCAGGCTACCATTCTATTAGCCAATAGCAGGCTACTAACCAATGAGCCAATAGCAGACTACAATCCCATTAGCCAATAGCAGACTACCATCCTATTAACCAATAGCAGGTACCATTCTATTAGCCAATAGCAGGCTACTATCTTATTATCCAATAGCAGGCTACTATCCTATTAGCCAATAGCAGGCTATCATACTATCAAATAATAGCAGCCTACTATTCTAGTAGCCAATAGCAGGCTATCATCCTATTAACCGATAGCAGCCTACCATTCTAGTAGCTAATAGCAGGCTACTATCCTATTATCCAATAGCAGGCTACTATCCTATAAGTCAATAGCAGGCTATCATCCTATTAACCAATAGCAGCCTACCATTCTAGTAGCCAATAGCAGGCTACTATCCCATAAGCCAATAGCAGGCTATCATCCCATTAACCAATAGAAGCCTACCATTCTAGTAGCCAAAAGCAGGCTACTATCCTATTATCCAATAGCAGGCTATTATCCTATAAGCCAATAGCAGGCTTCCATCCTATTAACCAATAGCAGCCTACCATTCTAGTAGCCAATAGCAGGCTACTATCCTATTATCGAATAGCAGGCTACTATCCTTTAAGCCAATATCAGGCTATCATCCTATTAACCAAAAGCAGCCTATCATTCCAGTAGCCAAAAGTAGGCTACTATCCTATTAGCCAATAGCAGGCTATCATCCTATTAACCAATAGCAGGCTACCATTCTAGTAGTCAATAGCAGGCTACTATCCTATTATCCAATAGCAGGCTACTATCCTATAAGCCAATAGCAGGCTATCATCCTATTAACCAATAACAGCCTACCATTCTAGTAGCCAATAGCAGGCTACTATCCTTATCATCCAATAGCAGGCTACTATCCTATAAGCCAATAGCAGGCTATCATCCTATTATTCAATAGCGGGCTACCATCCTATTAGCCGAAAGCAGGCTACTATACTATTCGCCAATAGCAAGCTACTAGCCTATACGCCAATAGCAGAATACCATCCTATTAGCCAATTGCAGACTACCATCCTATTAACCAATAGCTGGCCGCCATTCTATTAGCCAATAGCAGGCTACTATCCTATTATCCAATAGCAGGCTATCATTCTTTTAACCAATAGAAGCCTACCATTCTAGTAGTTAATAGCAGGCTACTATCCTATTAGCCAATAGCAGGCTATCATCCTATTAACCAATAGCAGGCTACCATTATATTAGCCAAAAGCAGGCTACTAACCCTATAGCCAATAGCAGGCTACTATCCTATTATCCAATAGCAGGCTACTAACCTATGAGCCAATAGCAGGCTATCATCCTATTAACCAATAGAAGCTTATCATTCTAGTAGCCAATAGCAGGCTACTATCCTATTGTCCAATAGCAGGCTACTATCCAATAAGCCAATAACAGGCTATCATCCTATTAACCAATAGCAGCCTACCATTTTAGTGGCCAATAGCAGGCTACTATTCTATTATTCAATAGCAGGCTACTTTCCTATAAGCCAATAGCAGGCTATCATTCTATCAGCCAATAGCAGGCTGCTATCCTATTAGTCAATAGCTGGCTACCAGCCTATAAGCCA
Source organism: Conomelus anceps (assembly GCA_948455865.1). Lineage (NCBI taxonomy): Eukaryota > Metazoa > Arthropoda > Insecta > Hemiptera > Delphacidae > Conomelus > Conomelus anceps. The sequence goes on from OX418216.1 coordinate 152,856,490, forward strand.
ATGGCAGACTATTATCCTATTAACCAATAGCAGGCTACCATTATATTAGCCAATAGCAGGCTATAATCCTATTAACTGATAGCAGGCTACCATTCTATTAGCCAATAGCAGGCTACTATCCTATAAGTCAATAGCAGGTTCATCCCATTAACCAATAGCAGCCTACCATTCTTGTAGCCAATAGCAGGCTAATATCCTATTATTCAATAGCAGGCTACTATCCTATTATCCAATAGCAGGCTACTATGCTATAAGCCAATAGCAGGCTATCATCCTATTAACCAATAGCAGCCTACAATTCTAGTAGCCAATAGCAGGATACTATCTCATTAGCCAATAGCAGGCTATCATCCTATTAACCAATAGCAGGCTACCATTCTATTAGCCAAGAGCAGCCTACCATTCTAGTAGCCGAAAGCAGGCTACTATCCTATTAGCCAATAGCATGCTATCATCCTATTAACCAATTGCAGGCTACCATTCTATTAGCCAATAGCAGGCTACTAGCCAATAAGCCAATAGCAGACTACAATCCCATTAGCTAATAGCAGACTACCATCCTATTAACCAATAGCAGGTACCATTCTATTAGCCAATAGCAGGCCTCTATCCTATTAACCAATTGCAGCCTAACATTCTAGTAGCCAATAGCAGGCTACTATCCTATCAGCCAATAGCAAGCTATCATCCTATTAAACAATAGTAGCCCACCATTCTAGTAGCGAATAGCAGGCTACTATCCTATTAGTCAATAGCAGACTACCATCCTATAAGCCAATAGCAGAATATCATCCTATCAACCAATAGCAGGCTACTATTCTATTAGCCAATAGCAGGCCTCTATCCTATTAACCAATTGCAGCCTAACATTCTAGTAGCCAATAGCAGACTATTATCCTATTTGCCAATAGCAAGCTATCATCCTATTAAACAATAGTAGCCCACCATTCTAGTAGCGAATAGCAGGCTACTATCCTATCAGTCAATAGCAGACTACCATCCTATCAACCAATAGCAGGCTACCATTCTATTAGCCAATAGCAGGCTACTATCTTATATCCAATAGCAGGCTACTCTCCTATTAGCCAATTGCAGGTCATCATACTATTAACCAATAGCAGCCTACCATTCTAGTAGCCAATAGCAGGCTACTATCCTTTCATCCAATAGCAGCCTACCATTCTAGTAGCAAATAGCAGGCTACTATCCTATTAGCCAATAGCAAGCTATCATCCTATTAACCAATAGCAGGCTACCATTCTATTAACCAATAGCAGCATATCATTCTATTAGCCGATAGCAGGCTACTATCCTATTATCCAATAGCAGGCTACTATCCTATGAGCCAATAGCAGGCTATCATCCTATTAACCAATAGCAGCCTACCATTCTAGTAGCCGAAAGCAGGCTACTATCCTATTAGCCAATAGCATGCTATCATCCTATTAACCAATTGCAGGCTACCATTCTATTAGCCAATAGCAGGCTACTAGCCAATAAGCCAATAGCAGACTACAATCCCATTAGCCAATAGCAGACTACCATCCTATTAACCAATAGCAGGTACCATTCTATTAGCCAATAGCAGGCTACTATCTTATTATCCAATTGCAGGCTACTATCCTATTAGCCAATAGCAGGCTATCATACTATCAAATAATAGCAGCCTACCATCCTAGTAGGCAAAAGCAGGCTATCATCCTATTAACCAATAGCAGCCTACCATTCTAGTAGCTAATAGCAGGCTACTATCCTATTATCCAATAGCAGGCTACTATCCTATAAGTCAATAGCAGGCTATCATCCTATTAACCAATAGCAGCCTACCATTCTTGTAGCCAATAGCAGGCCACTATCCTATTATCCAATAGCAGGCTAATATCTTTTAAGCCAATAGCAGGCTATCATCCTATTAACCAATAGCAGCCTACTATTCTAGTAGCCAATAGCAGGCTACTATCCCATAAGCCAATAGCAGGCTATCATCCCATTAACCAATAGCAGCCTACCATTCTAGTAGCCAATAGCAGGCTACTATCCTATTATCCAATAGCAGGCTATCATCCTATAAGCCAAAAGCAGGCTTCCATCCTATTAACCAATAGCAGCCTACCATTCTAGTAGCCAATAGCAGGCTACTATCCTATTATCGAATAGCAGGCTACTATCCTATAAGCCAATAGCAGGCTATCATCCTATTAACCAGAAGCAGCCTATCATTTCAGTAGCCAAAAGTAGGCTACTATCCTATTAGCCAATAGCAGGCTATCATCCTATTAACCAATAGCAGGCTACCATTCTAGTAGTCAATAGCAGGCTACTATCCTTTTATCCAATAGCAGGCTACTATCCTATAAGCCAATAGCAGGCTATCATCCTATTAACCAATAGCAGGCTACCATCCTATTAGCCGATAGCAGGCTACTATACTATTCGCCAATAGCAGGCTACTAGCCTATAAGCCAATAGCAGAATACCATCCTTTTAGCCAATAGCAGACTACCATCCTATTAACCAATAGCTGGCCGCCATTCTATTAGCCAATAGCAGGCTACTATCCTATTATCCAATAGCAGGCTATTATCCTACAAGCCAATTGCAGACTATCATCCTATTAACCAATAGCAGCCTACCATTCTAGTAGCCAATAGCAGGCTACTATCCTATTATCCAGTAGCAGGCTAATATCCTATAAGCCAAAAGCAGGCTATCATCCTATTAACCAAAAGCAGCCTACCTTTCCAGTAGCCAAAAGTAGGCTACTATCCTATCAGCCAATAGCAGGCTATCATCCTTTTAACCAATAGCAGGCTACCATTCTAGTAGTCAATAGCAGGCTACTATCCTATTATCCACTAGCAGGCTACTATCATATAAGCCAATAGCAGGCTATCATCCTATTAACCAATAGCAGCCTACCATTCTAGTAGCCAATAGCAGGCTACTATCCTCTCATCCAATAGCAGGCTACTATCCTATAAGCCAATAGCAGGCTACTTTACTATAAGCCAATAGCAGGCTATCATCCTATCAACCAATAGCAGCCTACCATTCTCGTGGCAAAGAGCAGGCTACTATCCTATTAACTAATAGATGGCTACCATTCTATTAGCCAAAAGCAGGCTACTATTCTATTAGCCAATAGCTGGCTACCAGCCTATAAGCCAATGGCAAACTACCATTATATTAACAATAGCAGGCTACTATCCTATTATTCAATAGCAGGCTACTATCCTATTAACCAATAGAAGGCTACTATTCTATTAGCCAATAGCAAGCCTCTATCCTATTAACCAATTGCAGCCTAACATTCTAGTAGTCAATAGCAGACTACCATTCTATTAACCAATAGCAGGCTACCATTCTATTAGCCAATAGCAGGCTACTATCCTATTATTCAATAGCAGGCTACTATCCTATTATCCAATAGCAGGCTACTATCCTATAAGCCAATAGCAGGCTATCATCCTAATAACCAATAGCAGCCTACAATTCTAGTAGCCAATAGCAGGATACTATCCCATTAGCCAATAGCAGGCTATCATCCTATTAACCAATAGCAGGCTACTATTCTATTAGCCAATAGCAGGCTACTATCTTATATCCAATAGCAGGCTACTATCCTATTAGCCAATTGCAGGCTATCATACTATTAACCAATAACAGCCTACCATTCAAGTAGCCAATAGCAGGCTACTATCCTTTCATCCAATAGCAGGCTATCGTCCTATTAACCAATAGAAGGCTACCATTCTATTAGCCAATAGCAGGCTACTATCCCATAAGCCAATAGCAGGCTATCATCCCATTAACCAATAGCAGCCTATCATTCTAGTAGCCAATAGCAGGCTACTATCCTATTATCCAATAGCAGGCTATTATCCTATAAGCCAATAGCAGGCTTTCATCCTATTGATAAATAGCAGCCTATCATTCTAGTAGCCAATAGCAGACTACTATCCTATTATCTAATAGCAGGCTACTATCCTATAAGCCAATAGCAGGCTATCATCCTATTAACCAAAAGCATCTTATCATTCCAGTAGCCAAACGTAGGCTACTATCCTATTAGCCAAAAGTAGGCTACTATCCTATTATCCAATAGCAGGCTACTGTCCTATAAGCCAATAGCAGGCTATCATCCTATTAACCAATAGCAGCCTACCGTTCTAGTAGCCAAAAGTAGGCTACTATCCTATTAGCCAAAAGTAGGCTACTATCCTATTATCCAATAGCAGGCTACTGTCCTATAAGCCAATAGCAGGCTATCATCCTATTATTCAATAGCAGGCTACCATCCTATTAGCCGATAGCAGGCTACTATCCTATCATCCAATAGCAGGCTACTATCCTATAAGCCAATAGCAGGCTATCATCCTATTATTCAATAGCAGACCACCATCCTATTAACCAATAGCAGCATATCATTCTAGTAGCCAATAGCAGGCTACTATCCTATTATCCAATAGCAGGCTACTATCCTATGAGCCAATAGCAGGCTATCATCCTATTAACCAATAGCAGCCTACCATTCTAGTAGCTAATAGCAGGCTACTATCCTATTATCCAATAGCAGGCTACTATCCTATAAGTCAATAGCAGGCTATCATCCTATTAACCAATAGCAGCCTATCATTCTAGTAGCCAATAGCAGGCCACTATCCTATTATCCAATAGCAGGCTACTATCCTTCAAGCCAATAGCAGGCTATCATCCTATTAACCAATAGCAGCCTACCATTCTAGTAGCCAATAGCAGGCTACTATCCTATAAGCCAATAGCTGGCTATCATCCTATTAACCAATAGCAGGCTACCATTCTATTAGCCAATAGCTATTAACCAATAGCAGCCTACCATTCTATTAGCCAATAGCTATTAACCAATAGCAGCCTACCATTCTTGTAGCCAATAGCAGGCTACTATCCTATTATCCAAAAGCAGGCTACTATCTTAAAAGCCAATGGCAGGCTATCATCCTATTAACCAATAGCAGCCTACAATTCTAGTAGCCAATAGCAGGCTTCTATCCTATCATCCAATAGCAGGCTACTGTCCTATAATCCAATAGCAGACTCTCATCCTATTAACCAATTGCAGCCTACCATTCTAGTAGCCAATAGCAGGCTACTATCCTATTATCTAATAGCAGGCTACTCTCAAATAAGCCAATAGCAGGCTATCATCCTATCCTATAAGCAAATAGCAGGCTATCATCCTATTAACTAATAGCAGTCTACCATTCTAGTAGCCAATAGCAGGCTACTATCCTATTAGCCAATAGCAGACTACCATCCTATTAACCAATAGCAGGCTACCATTCTATTAGCCAATAGCAGGCCACTATCCTATTATCCAAAAGCAGGCTACTATCATATACGCCAATAGCAGGCTATCATCCTATCAACCAATAGCAGCCTACCATTCTAGTAGCCAATAGTAGGCTACTATCCTATTAGCCAATAGCAGGCTATCATCCTATTAACCAATAGCAGCCTACCATTCTAGTAGTCAATAGCAGGCTACAATCCTATTAGCCAATAGCAGGCTATCATCCTATTAACCAATAGCAGGCTACCATTCTATAAGCCAATAGCAGGCTGTCATCCTATGAACCAAGAGCAGACTACCATTCTAGTAGCCAATAGCAGGTCACTATCCCATTATCCAATAGCAGGCTACTATCCTATAAGCCAATAGCAGGCTATCATCCTATTAAACAATGGCAGCCTACCATTCTAGTAGCCAAAAGCCGGCTACCTTACTATTAGTCATTAGCAGGCTATCATCTCATCAACCAATAGCAGGCTACCATTCTATTAGCCAATAGCAGGCTACTAGCCAATAAGCCAAAAGGAGACTACCATCTTATTAGCCAATAGCTGGCTATTATCCTATTAACCAATAGCAAGCTACCATTCTATTAGCCAATAGCAGGCTACTATCTTATTATCCAATAGCAGGCTACTATCTTTTTATCCAATAGCAGGCTACTATCCTATTAGCCAATAGCAGGCTATCATACTATCAACCAATAGCAGCCTACCATTCTAGTAGCCAATAGCAGGCTACTATCCTATTAGCCAATAGCAGGCTATCATCCTATTAACCAATAGCAGCCTACCATTCTAGTAGCTAATAGCAGGCTACTATCCTATAAGCCAATAGCAGGTTACCTTTCTATTAACCAATAGCAGACTACTATCCTATTATCCAATAGCAGGCTACTATCCTATAAGCCAATAGCAGGCTATCATCCTATTAACCAATAGCAGGCTACCATTCTATTAGCCAATAGCAGGCTACTATCCTATTATCCAATAGCAGGTTACTATCCCATAGGCTAATAGCAGGCTATTATCCTATTAACCAAAAGCAGCCTATCATTCTAGTAGCCAATAGCAGGCTACTATCCTATTGGCCAATAGCAAACTACCATCCTATTAACCAATAGCAGGCTACCATTCTATTAGCCAATAGCAGGCTACTATCCTATTATCTAATAGCAGGCTACTCTCCAATAAGCCAATAGCAGGCTATCATCCTATCCTATTAGCCAATAGCAGGCTATCATCCTATTAACCAATAGCAACCCACCATTCTAGTAGTCAATAGCAGGCTACAATCCTATTAGCCAATTGCAGGCTATCATCCTATTAACCAATAGCAGGCTACCATTCTATTAGCCAATAGCAGGCTACTATCCCATTAGTCAATAGCAGGCTGACATCCTACTATCCAATAGCAGGCTACTATCCTATAAGCCAATAGCAGGCTGTCATCCTATGAAACAAGTGCAGCCTACCATTCTAGTAGCCAATAGCAGGCTACTATCCTATTATCCAATAACAGGCTACTATCCTATAAGCCAATAGCAGGCTACCTTTCTATTAACCAATAGCAGACTACTATCCTATTATCCAATAGCAGGCTACTATCCTATGAGCAAATAGCAGGCTATCATCCTATTAACTAATAGCAGCCTACCATTCTAGTATCCAAAAGCAGGCTACTTTCCTATTAGTCATTAGCAGGCTATCATCTAATCAACCAATAGCAGGCTATCATTCTAGTAGCCAATAGCAGGTCACTATCCCATTATCCAATAGCAGGCTACTATCCTATAAGCCAATAGCAGGCTATCATCCTATTAAACAATGGCAGCCTACCATTCTAGTAGCCAAAAGCCGGCTACCTTACTATTAGTCATTAGCAGGCTATCATCTCATCAACCAATAGCAGGCTACCATTCTATTAGCCAATAGCAGGCTACTAGCCAATAAGCCAAAAGGAGACTACCATCTTATTAGCCAATAGCTGGCTATTATCCTATTAACCAATAGCAAGCTACCATTCTATTAGCCAATAGCAGGCTACTATCTTATTATCCAATAGCAGGCTACTATCTTTTTATCCAATAGCAGGCTACTATCCTATTAGCCAATAGCAGGCTATCATACTATCAACCAATAGTAGCCTACCATTCTAGTAGCCAATAGCAGGCTACTATCCTATTAGCCAATAGCAGGCTATCATCCTATTAACCAATAGCAGCCTACCATTCTAGTAGCTAATAGCAGGCTACTATCCTATTGTCCAATAGCAGGCTACTATCCTGAAAGTCAATAGCAGGCTATCATCCTATTATCCAATAGCAGTCTACCATTCTAGTAGCCAATAGCAGGCCACTATCCTATCATCCGATAGCAGGCTACTATCCTTTAAGCCAATAGCAGGCTATCATCCTATTAACCAATAGCAGCCTACCATTCTAGTAGCCAATAGCAGGCTACTATCCTATAAGCCAATAGCAGGCTATCATCCTATTAATCAATAGCAGGCTACTATTCCATTAGCCAATAGCAGGCTACTATCCTTTTATCAAATAGCAGGCTACTATCTTAAAAGCCAATAGCAGGCTATCATCCTATTAACCAATAGCAGCCTACAATTCTAGTAGCCAATAGCAGGCTACTATCCTATCATCCAATAGCAGGCTACTGTCCTATAAGCCAATAGCAGGCTTTCATCCTATTAACCAATAGCAGCCTACCATTCTAGTAGCCAATAGCAGGCTACTGTCTTATTAGTCAATAGCAGGGTATCATCCTATTATTCAATAGCAGGCTACCATTCTATTGGCTAATAGCAGGCTACTATCCTATTATCCAATAGCAGGCCACTATCCTTTAAGCCAATAGCAGGCTATCATCCTATTAACCAATAGCAGCCTACCATTCTAGTAGCCAATAGCAGGCTACTATCCTATTAGCCAATAGCAGGCTATCATCCTATTAACCAATAGCAGGCTACCATTCTATTAGCCAATAGCAGGCTACTATCCTATAAGCCAATAGCAAACTACCATCCTATTAACCAATAGCAGGCTACCATTCTATTAGCCAATAGCAGGCTACTATCCTATTAACTAATAGCAGGCTACTCTCCAATAAGCCAATAGCAGGCTATCATCCTATCCTATAAGCCAATAGCTGGCTATCATCCTATTATCTGTTCAATCAGAGAGATAAGCTGCATTCTCGTAGGTCCTGTTTATAACGGTGACCGATTAGATCAGCCAGCAAAAAAGACACTGTTCTCTGCTGTAAAATCACTTCCCGGTGGTTCGGAACCCACCTAAAACTGTAGGTCCAACTCATCAATCACCATCATTGAACTCATTACCCACGCACAGGTCTCAGACCTATGTGGGCTTCATCCACAAAAAAAAAATAAAAAAAAAAATAAAAAAAAAAACTAATAGCAGCCTACCATTCTAGTAGCCAATAGCAGGCTACTATCTCATTAGCCAATAGCAGGCTATCTTCCTCTTAGCCAATAGCAGGCTACCATTTTATAAGCCATTAGCAGGCTACTAGCCTATAAGCCAATAGCAGACTACCATCCTATCAGCCAATAGCAGACTACCATCCTATTAACCATTAGCAGGTCACCATTCTATTAGCCAATTGCAGGCTACTATCCTATTATCCAATAGCAGGCTACTATCCTATTAGCCAATAGCAGGCTATCATCCTATTAAAAAATAACAGCCTACCATTCTAGTAGCCAATAGCAGGCTACTATCCTATTAGCCAATAGCAGGCTATCATCCTATTAAAAAAAAACAGCCTACCATCCTATTAGCCATAGCCGGCTCTTATCCTATTAGTCAATAGCAGGCTACCATTCTATTAGCCGATAGCAGGCTACTATCCCATTAGTCAATAGCAGGCTACTATCCTACTATCCAATAGCAGGATACTATCCTATAAGCCAATAGCAGGCTGTCATCCTATTAACCAAGTGCAGTCTACCATTCTAGTAGCCAATAGCAGGCTACTATCCTATTATACAATAACAGGCTACTATCCTAGAAGCCAATAGCAGGCTACCATTCTATTAACCAATAGCAGACTACTATCCTATTATCCAATAGCAGGCTACTATCCTATAAGCCAATAGCAGGCTATCATACTATTAATCAATAGCAGGCTACCATTCTATTGGCCAATAGCAGGCTACTATCCTATTATCCAATAGCAGGCTACTATCCCATAGGCTAATAGCAGGCTATTATCCTATTAACCAAAAGCAGCCTATCATTCTAGTAGCCAATAGCAGGCTACTATCCTATTAGCCAATAGCAGGCTATCATCCTATTAACCAATAGTAGGCTACTATCCTATTATCCAATAGCAGGCTACTATCCTATGAGCCAATAGCAGGCTATCATCCTATTAACCAATAGCAGTATACAATTCTAATAGCCAATAGCAGGTCACTATCCTATTATCAAATAGCAGGCTACTATCCTATAAGCCAATAGCAGGCTATCATCCTATTAACCAATAGCAGCCTACCATTCTAGTAGCCAAAAGCAGGCTACTATCCTATTAGCCATTAGCAGGCTATCATCTCATCAACCAATAGCAGGCTACCATTCTATTAGCCAATAGCAGGCTACTAGCCAATAAGCCAATAGCAGGCTACTAGCCAATAAGCCAATAGCAGACTACCATCCTAATTGCCAATAGCAGACTATTATCCTATTAACCAACAGCAAGCTACCATTCTATTAGCCAATAGCAGGCTACTTTCTTATTATCCAATAGCAGGCTATTATCTTTTTATCCAATAGCAGGCTACTATCCTATTAGCCAATAGCAGGCTATCATACTATCAACCAATAGCAGCCTACCATTCTAGTAGCCAATAGCAGGCTACTATCCTATTAGCCAATAGCAGGCTATCATCCTATTAACCAATAGCAGCCTACCATTCTAGTAGCTAATAGCAGGCTACTATCCTATTGTCCAATAGCAGGCTACTATCCTAAAAGTCAATAGCAGGCTATCATCCTATTATCCAATAGCAGTCTAGCATTCTAGCAGCCAATAGCAGGCCACTATCCTATCATCCGATAGCAGGCTACTATCCTTCAAGCCAATAGCAGGCTATCATCCTATTAACCAATAGCAGCCTTCCATTCTAGTAGTCAATAGCAGGCTACTATCCTATAAGCCAATAGCAGGCTATCATCCTATTAAACAATAGCAGGCTACTATTCTATAAGCCAATAGCAGGCTACTATCCTATTATCCAATTGCAGGCTACTATCCTATTATCCAATAGCAGGCTACTTTCCTATAAGCCAATAGCAGGCTATCATCCTATTAACCAATAGCAGGCTACTATTCTATTAGCCAATAGCAGGCTACTATCCTATTATCCAATAGCAGGCTACTATCCTATTATCCAATAGCAGGCTACTATCCTATAAGCCAATAGCAGGCTATCATCCTATTAACCAATAGCAGCCTACCATTCTAGTAGCTAATAGCAGGCTACTATCCTATTATTCAATAGCAGGCTACTATCCTATAAGTCAATAGCAGGCTATCATCCTATTAACCAACAGCAGCCTATCATTCTAGTAGCAAATAGCAGGCCACTATCCTTTTATCCAATAGCAGGCTACTATCCTTCAAGCCAATAGCAGGCTATCATCCTATTAACCAATAGCAGCCTACCATTCTAGTAGCCAATAGCAGGCTACTATCCTATAAGCCAATAGCAGGCTATCATCCTATTAACCAATAGCAGGCTACCATTCTATTAGCCAATAGCTAATAACCAATAGCAGCCTACCATTCTATTAGCCAATAGCTATTAACCAATAGCAGCCTACCATTCTAGTAGCCAATAGCAGGCTACTATCCTATTATCCAATAGCAGGCTACTATCTTAAAAGCCAATGGCAGGCTATCATCCTATTAACCAATAGCAGCCTACAATTCTAGTAGCCAATAGAAGGCTACTATCCTATCATCCAATAGCAGGCTACTGTCCTATAATCCAATAGCAGGCTTTCATCCTATTAACCAATAGCAGCCTACCACTCTAGTAGCCAATAGCAGGCTACTATCCTATTATCTAATAGCAGGCTACTCTCCAATAAGCCAATAGCAGGCTATCATCCTATCCTATAAGCAAATAGCAGGCTATCATCCTATTAACTAATAGCAGTCTACCATTCTAGTAGCCAATAGCAGGCTACTATCCTATTAGCCAATAGCAGGCTATCATCCTATTAGCCAATAGCAGGCTACCATTTAATAAGCCATTAGCAGGCTACTAGCCTATAAGCCAATAGCAGACTACCATCCTATCAGCCAATAGCAGACTACCATCCTATCAACCATTAGCAGGTCACCATTCTATTAGCCAATAGCAGGCTACTATCCTATTATCCAATAGCAGGCTACTATCCTATTAGCCAATAGCAGGCTATCATCCTATTAAAAATATCAGCCTACCATTCTAGTAGCCAATAGCAGGCTACTATCCTATAAGCCAATAGCAGGCTATCATCCTATTAACCAAAGCAGGCTGCTACCATCCTATTAGCCATAGCCGGCTCTTATCCTATTAGTCAATAGCAGGCGATCATTCCATTAGCCAATAGCAGACTACAATCCTATTAGCCAAAAGTGGACTACCATCCTATTAACCAATAGCAGGCTACCATTCTATTAGCCAATAGCAGGCCACTATCCTATTATCCAAAAGCAGGCTACTATCATATACGCCAATAGCAGGCTATCATCCTATTAACCAATAGCAGCCTACCATTCTAGTAGCCAATAGTAGGCTACTATCCTATTAGCCAATAGCAGGCTATCATCCTATTAACCAATAGCAGCCTACCATTCTAGTAGTCAATAGCAGGCTACAATCCTATTAGCCAATAGCAGGCTATCATCCTATTAACCAATAGCAGGCTACCATTCTATTAGCCAATAGCAGGCTACTATCCCATTAGTCAATTGCAGGCTACCATCCTACTATCCAATAGCAGGCTACTATCCTATAAGCCAATAGCAGGCTGTCATCCTATTAACCAAGAGCAGCCTACCATTCTAGTAGCCAATAGCAGGCTACTATCCTATTATCCAATAACAGGCTACTATCCCATAAGCCAATAGCAGGCTACCATTCTATCAACCAATAGCAGAATACTATCCTATTATCCAATGGCAGGCTACTATCCTATAAGCCAATAGCAGGCTATCATCCTATTAACCAATAGCAGGCTACCATTCTATTAGCCAATAGCAGGCTACTATCCTATAAGCCAATAGCAGACTACCATCCTATTAACCAATAGCAGGCTACCAATCTATTAGCCAATAGCAGGCTACTATCCTATTATCCAATAGCAGGCTACTATCATATAAGCCAATAGCAGGCTATCATCCTATTAACCAATAGCAGCCTACCATTCTAGTAGTCAATAGCACGCTACAATCCTATTAGCCAATAGCAGGCTATCATCCTATTAACCAATAGCAGGCTACCATTCTATTAGGCAATAGCAGGCTACTATCCTATTATCTAATAGCAGGCTACTCTCCAAAAAGCCAATAGCAGGCTATCATCCCATCCTATAAGCTAATAGCAGGCTATCATCCTATTAACTAATAGCAGCCTACCATTCTAGTAGCCAATAGCAGGCTACTATCCTATTAGCCAATAGCAGGCTATCATCCTATTAGCCAATAGCAGGCTACCATTTCATAAGCCATTAGCAGGCTACTAGCCTATAAGCCAATAGCAGATTACCATCCTATCAGCCAATAGCAGACTACCATCCTATTAACCATTAGCAGGTCACCATTCTATTAGCCAATAGCAGGCTACTATCCTATTATTGAATAGCAGGCTACTATCCTATTAGCCAATAGCAGGCTATCATCCTATTAAAAAATAACAGCCTACCATTCTAGTAGCCAATAGCAGGCTACTATCCTATTAGCCAATAGCAGGCTATCATCCTATTAACCAAAGCAGGCTGCTACCATCCTATTAGCCATAGCCGGCTCTTATCCTATTAGTCAATAGCAGGCTATCATTCTATTAGTCAATAGCAGACTACCATCCTATTAGCCAAAAGAAAACTACCATCCTATTAACCAATAGCAGACTACCATTCTATTAGCCAATAGCAGGCCACTATCCTATTATCCAAAAGCAGGCTACTATCATATACGCCAATAGCAGGCTATCATCCTATTAACCAATAGCAGCCTACCATTCTAGTAGCCAATAGCAGGCTACTATCCAATTAGCCAATAGCAGGCTATCATTTTATCTACCAATAGCAGCCTTCCATTCTAGTAGTCAATAGCAGGCTACAATCCTATTAGCCAATAGCAGGCTATCATCCTATTAACCAATAGCAGGCTACCATTCTATTAGCCAATAGCAGGCTACTATCCCATTAGTCAATAGCAGGCTACTATCCTACTATCCAATAGCAGGCTACTATCCTATGAGCCAATAGCAGGCTGTCATCCCATTAACCAAGAGCAGCCTACCATTCTAGTAGCCAACAGCAGGCTACTATCCTATTATCCAATAACAGGCTACTATCCTAAAAGCCAATAGCAGGCTACCATTCTATTAACCAATAGCAGACTACTATCCTATCATCCAATAGCAGGCTACTATCCTATAAGCCAATAGCAGGCTATCATCCTATTAACCAATAGCAGGCTACCATTCTATTAGCCAATAGCAGGCTACTATCCTATTATCCAATAGCAGGCTACTATCCCATAGGCTAATAGCAGGCTATTATCCTATTAACCAAAAGCAGCCTATCATTCTAGTAGCCAATAGCAGGCTACTATCCTATTAGCCAATAGCAGGCTATCATCCTATTAACCAATAGTAGGCGACTATCCTATTATCCAATAGCAGGCTACTATCCTATGAGCCAATAGCAGGCTATCATCCTATTAACCTATAGCAGTATACCATTCTAGTAGCCAATAGCAGGCCACTATCCTATTATCCAATAGCAGGCTACTATCCTATAAGCCAATAGCAGGCTATCATCCTATTAACCAATAGCAGCCTACCATTCTAGTAGCCAAAAGCAGGCTACTATCCTATTAGCCATTAGCAGGCTATCATCTCATCAACCAATAGCAGGCTACCATTCTAATAGCCAATAGCAGGCTACTAGCCAATAAGCCAATAGCAGGCTACTATCCTATTAGCCAATAGCAGGCTATCATCCTATTAACCAATAGCAGCCTACCATTCTAGTAGCTAATAGCAGGCTACTATCCTATTGTCCAATAGCAGGCTACTATCCTGAAAGTCAATAGCAGGCTATCATCCTATTATCCAATAGCAGTCTACCATTCTAGTAGCCAATAGCAGGCCACTATCCTATCATCCGATAGCAGGCTACTATCCTTTAAGCCAATAGCAGGCTATCATCCTATTAACCAATAGCAGCCTACCATTCTAGTAGCCAATATCAGGCTACCATCCTATGAGCCAATAGCAGGCTATCAACCTATTAATCAATAGCAGGCTACTATTCTATTAGCCAATAGCAGGCTACTATCCTATTATCCAATAGCAGGCTACTATCCCATAGGCTAATAGCAGGCTATTATCCTATTAACCGAAAGTAGCCTATCATTCTAGTAGCCAAAAGCAGGCTACTATCCTATTAGCCAATAGCAGGCTATCATCCTATTAACCAAGAGCAGCCTACCATTCTAGTAGTCAATAGCAGGCTACAATCCTATTAGCCAATAGCAGGCTATCATCCTATTAACCGATAGCAGGCTACCATTCTATTAGCCAATAGCAGGCTACTATCCCATTAGTCAATAGCAGGCTACTATCCTACTATCCAATAGCAGGCTACTATCCTATAAGCCTATAGCAAACTACCATCCTATTAACCAATAGCAGGCTACCATTCTATTAGCCAATAGCAGGCTACTATCCTATTATCTAATAGCAGGCTACTCTCCAATAAGCCAATAGCAGGCTATCATCCTATCCTATAAGCCAATAGCAGGCTATCATCCTATTAACTAATAGCAGCCTATCATTCTAGTAGCCAATAGCAGGCTACTATCCTATTAGCCAATAGCAGGCTATTATCCTATTAACCAAAAGCAGCCTATCATTCTAGTAGCCAATAGCAGGCTACTATCCTATTAGCCAATAGCAGGCTATCATCCTATTAACCAATAGTAGGCTACTATCCTATTATCCAATAGCAGGCTACTATCCTATGAGCCAATAGCAGGCTATCATCCTATTAACCAATAGCAGTATACCATTCTAGTGGCCAATAGCAGGCCACTATCCTATTATCCAATAGCAGGCTACTATCCTATAAGCCAATAGCAGGCTATCATCCTATTAACCAATAGCAGCCTACCATTCTAGTAGCCAAAAGCAGGCTACTATCCTATTATACAATAACAGGCTACTATCCTAGAAGCCAATAGCAGGCTACCATTCTATTAACCAATAGCAGACTACTATCCTATTATCCAATAGCAGGCTACTATCCTATAAGCCAATAGCAGGCTATCATACTATTAATCAATAGCAGGCTACCATTCTATTGGCCAATAGCAGGCTACTATCCTATTATCCAATAGCAGGCTACTATCCCATAGGCTAATAGCAGGCTATTATCCTATTAACCAAAAGCAGCCTATCATTCTAGTAGCCAATAGCAGGCTACTATCCTATTAGCCAATAGCAGGCTATCATCCTATTAACCAATAGTAGGCTACTATCCTATTATCCAATAGCAGGCTACTATCCTATGAGCCAATAGCAGGCTATCATCCTATTAACCAATAGCAGTATACAATTCTAATAGCCAATAGCAGGTCACTATCCTATTATCAAATAGCAGGCTACTATCCTATAAGCCAATAGCAGGCTATCATCCTATTAACCAATAGCAGCCTACCATTCTAGTAGCCAAAAGCAGGCTACTATCCTATTAGCCATTAGCAGGCTATCATCTCATCAACCAATAGCAGGCTACCATTCTATTAGCCAATAGCAGGCTACTAGCCAATAAGCCAATAGCAGGCTACTAGCCAATAAGCCAATAGCAGACTACCATCCTATTTGCCAATAGCAGACTATTATCCTATTAACCAACAGCAAGCTACCATTCTATTAGCCAATAGCAGGCTACTTTCTTATTATCCAATAGCAGGCTATTATCTTTTTATCCAATAGCAGGCTACTATCCTATTAGCCAATAGCAGGCTATCATACTATCAACCAATAGCAGCCTACCATTCTAGTAGCCAATAGCAGGCTACTATCCTATTAGCCAATAGCAGGCTATCATCCTATTAACCAATAGCAGCCTACCATTCTAGTAGCTAATAGCAGGCTACTATCCTATTGTCCAATAGCAGGCTACTATCCTAAAAGTCAATAGCAGGCTATCATCCTATTATCCAATAGCAGTCTAGCATTCTAGCAGCCAATAGCAGGCCACTATCCTATCATCCGATAGCAGGCTACTATCCTTCAAGCCAATAGCAGGCTATCATCCTATTAACCAATAGCAGCCTACCATTCTAGTAGTCAATAGCAGGCTACTATCCTATAAGCCAATAGCAGGCTATCATCCTATTAACCAATAGCAGGCTACTATTCTATAAGCCAATAGCAGGCTACTATCCTATTATCCAATTGCAGGCTACTATCCTATTATCCAATAGCAGGCTACTTTCCTATAAGCCAATAGCAGGCTATCATACTATCAACCAATAGCAGCCTACCATTCTAGTAGCCAATAGCAGGCTACTATCCTATTAGCCAATAGCAGGCTATCATCCTATTAACCAATAGCAGCCTACCATTCTAGTAGCTAATAGCAGGCTACTATCCTATTGTCCAATAGCAGGCTACTATCCTGAAAGTCAATAGCAGGCTATCATCCTATTATCCAATAGCAGTCTACCATTCTATTAGCCAATAGCAGGCCACTATCCTATCATCCGATAGCAGGCTACTATCCTTTAAGCCAATAGCAGGCTATCATCCTATTAACCAATAGCAGCCTACCATTCTAGTAGCCAATAGCAGGCTACTATCCTATAAGCCAATAGCAGGCTATCATCCTATTAATCAATAGCAGGCTACTATTCCATTAGCCAATAGCAGGCTACTATCCTTTTATCAAATAGCAGGCTACTATCTTAAAAGCCAATAGCAGGCTATCATCCTATTAACCAATAGCAGCCTACAATTCTAGTAGCCAATAGCAGGCTACTATCCTATCATCCAATAGCAGGCTACTGTCCTATAAGCCAATAGCAGGCTTTCATCCTATTAACCAATAGCAGCCTACCATTCTAGTAGCCAATAGCAGGCTACTGTCTTATTAGTCAATAGCAGGGTATCATCCTATTATTCAATAGCAGGCTACCATTCTATTGGCTAATAGCAGGCTACTATCCTATTATCCAATAGCAGGCCACTATCCTTTAAGCCAATAGCAGGCTATCATCCTATTAACCAATAGCAGCCTACCATTCTAGTAGCCAATAGCAGGCTACTATCCTATTAGCCAATAGCAGGCTATCATCCTATTAACCAATAGCAGGCTACCATTCTATTAGCCAATAGCAGGCTACTATCCTATAAGCCAATAGCAAACTACCATCCTATTAACCAATAGCAGGCTACCATTCTATTAGCCAATAGCAGGCTACTATCCTATTAACTAATAGCAGGCTACTCTCCAATAAGCCAATAGCAGGCTATCATCCTATCCTATAAGCCAATAGCTGGCTATCATCCTATTATCTGTTCAATCAGAGAGATAAGCTGCATTCTCGTAGGTCCTGTTTATAACGGTGACCGATTAGATCAGCCAGCAAAAAAGACACTGTTCTCTGCTGTAAAATCACTTCCCGGTGGTTCGGAACCCACCTAAAACTGTAGGTCCAACTCATCAATCACCATCATTGAACTCATTACCCACGCACAGGTCTCAGACCTATGTGGGCTTCATCCACAAAAAAAAAATAAAAAAAAAAATAAAAAAAAAAACTAATAGCAGCCTACCATTCTAGTAGCCAATAGCAGGCTACTATCTCATTAGCCAATAGCAGGCTATCTTCCTCTTAGCCAATAGCAGGCTACCATTTTATAAGCCATTAGCAGGCTACTAGCCTATAAGCCAATAGCAGACTACCATCCTATCAGCCAATAGCAGACTACCATCCTATTAACCATTAGCAGGTCACCATTCTATTAGCCAATTGCAGGCTACTATCCTATTATCCAATAGCAGGCTACTATCCTATTAGCCAATAGCAGGCTATCATCCTATTAAAAAATAACAGCCTACCATTCTAGTAGCCAATAGCAGGCTACTATCCTATTAGCCAATAGCAGGCTATCATCCTATTAAAAAAAAACAGCCTACCATCCTATTAGCCATAGCCGGCTCTTATCCTATTAGTCAATAGCAGGCTACCATTCTATTAGCCGATAGCAGGCTACTATCCCATTAGTCAATAGCAGGCTACTATCCTACTATCCAATAGCAGGCTACTATCCTATAAGCCAATAGCAGGCTGTCATCCTATTAACCAAGTGCAGTCTACCATTCTAGTAGCCAATAGCAGGCTACTATCCTATTATACAATAACAGGCTACTATCCTAGAAGCCAATAGCAGGCTACCATTCTATTAACCAATAGCAGACTACTATCCTATTATCCAATAGCAGGCTACTATCCTATAAGCCAATAGCAGGCTATCATACTATTAATCAATAGCAGGCTACCATTCTATTGGCCAATAGCAGGCTACTATCCTATTATCCAATAGCAGGCTACTATCCCATAGGCTAATAGCAGGCTATTATCCTATTAACCAAAAGCAGCCTATCATTCTAGTAGCCAATAGCAGGCTACTATCCTATTAGCCAATAGCAGGCTATCATCCTATTAACCAATAGTAGGCTACTATCCTATTATCCAATAGCAGGCTACTATCCTATGAGCCAATAGCAGGCTATCATCCTATTAACCAATAGCAGTATACAATTCTAATAGCCAATAGCAGGTCACTATCCTATTATCAAATAGCAGGCTACTATCCTATAAGCCAATAGCAGGCTATCATCCTATTAACCAATAGCAGCCTACCATTCTAGTAGCCAAAAGCAGGCTACTATCCTATTAGCCATTAGCAGGCTATCATCTCATCAACCAATAGCAGGCTACCATTCTATTAGCCAATAGCAGGCTACTAGCCAATAAGCCAATAGCAGGCTACTAGCCAATAAGCCAATAGCAGACTACCATCCTATTTGCCAATAGCAGACTATTATCCTATTAACCAACAGCAAGCTACCATTCTATTAGCCAATAGCAGGCTACTTTCTTATTATCCAATAGCAGGCTATTATCTTTTTATCCAATAGCAGGCTACTATCCTATTAGCCAATAGCAGGCTATCATACTATCAACCAATAGCAGCCTACCATTCTAGTAGCCAATAGCTGGCTACTATCCTATTAGCCAATAGCAGGCTATCATCCTATTAACCAATAGCAGCCTACCATTCTAGTAGCTAATAGCAGGCTACTATCCTATTGTCCAATAGCAGGCTACTATCCTAAAAGTCAATAGCAGGCTATCATCCTATTATCCAATAGCAGTCTAGCATTCTAGCAGCCAATAGCAGGCCACTATCCTATCATCCGATAGCAGGCTACTATCCTTCAAGCCAATAGCAGGCTATCATCCTATTAACCAATAGCAGCCTACCATTCTAGTAGTCAATAGCAGGCTACTATCCTATAAGCCAATAGCAGGCTATCATCCTATTAACCAATAGCAGGCTACTATTCTATAAGCCAATAGCAGGCTACTATCCTATTATCCAATTGCAGGCTACTATCCTATTATCCAATAGCAGGCTACTTTCCTATAAGCCAATAGCAGGCTATCATCCTATTAACCAATAGCAGGCTACTATTCTATTAGCCAATAGCAGGCTACTATCCTATTATCCAATAGCAGGCTACTATCCTATTATCCAATAGCAGGCTACTATCCTATAAGCCAATAGCAGGCTATCATCCTATTAACCAATAGCAGCCTACCATTCTAGTAGCTAATAGCAGGCTACTATCCTATTATCCAATAGCAGGCTACTATCCTATAAGTCAATAGCAGGCTATCATCCTATTAACCAACAGCAGCCTATCATTCTAGTAGCAAATAGCAGGCCACTATCCTTTTATCCAATAGCAGGCTACTATCCTTCAAGCCAATAGCAGGCTATCATCCTATTAACCAATAGCAGCCTACCATTCTAGTAGCCAATAGCAGGCTACTATCCTATAAGCCAATAGCAGGCTATCATCCTATTAACCAATAGCAGGCTACCATTCTATTAGCCAATAGCTAATAACCAATAGCAGCCTACCATTCTATTAGCCAATAGCTATTAACCAATAGCAGCCTACCATTCTAGTAGCCAATAGCAGGCTACTATCCTATTATCCAATAGCAGGCTACTATCTTAAAAGCCAATGGCAGGCTATCATCCTATCAACCAATAGCAGCCTACAATTCTAGTAGCCAATAGAAGGCTACTATCCTATCATCCAATAGCAGGCTACTGTCCTATAATCCAATAGCAGGCTTTCATCCTATTAACCAATAGCAGCCTACCACTCTAGTAGCCAATAGCAGGCTACTATCCTATTATCTAATAGCAGGCTACTCTCCAATAAGCCAATAGCAGGCTATCATCCTATCCTATAAGCAAATAGCAGGCTATCATCCTATTAACTAATAGCAGTCTACCATTCTAGTAGCCAATAGCAGGCTACCATTTAATAAGCCATTAGCAGGCTACTAGCCTATAAGCCAATAGCAGACTACCATCCTATCAGCCAATAGCAGACTACCATCCTATCAACCATTAGCAGGTCACCATTCTATTAGCCAATAGCAGGCTACTATCCTATTATCCAATAGCAGGCTACTATCCTATTAGCCAATAGCAGGCTATCATCCTATTAAAAAATATCAGCCTACCATTCTAGTAGCCAATAGCAGGCTACTATCCTATAAGCCAATAGCAGGCTATCATCCTATTAACCAAAGCAGGCTGCTACCATCCTATTAGCCATAGCCGGCTCTTATCCTATTAGTCAATAGCAGGCGATCATTCCATTAGCCAATAGCAGACTACAATCCTATTAGCCAAAAGTGGACTACCATCCTATTAACCAATAGCAGGCTACCATTCTATTAGCCAATAGCAGGCCACTATCCTATTATCCAAAAGCAGGCTACTATCATATACGCCAATAGCAGGCTATCATCCTATTAACCAATAGCAGCCTACCATTCTAGTAGCCAATAGTAGGCTACTATCCTATTAGCCAATAGCAGGCTATCATCCTATTAACCAATAGCAGCCTACCATTCTAGTAGTCAATAGCAGGCTACAATCCTATTAGCCAATAGCAGGCTATCATCCTATTAACCAATAGCAGGCTACCATTCTATTAGCCAATAGCAGGCTACTATCCCATTAGTCAATTGCAGGCTACCATCCTACTATCCAATAGCAGGCTACTATCCTATAAGCCAATAGCAGGCTGTCATCCTATTAACCAAGAGCAGCCTACCATTCTAGTAGCCAATAGCAGGCTACTATCCTATTATCCAATAACAGGCTACTATCCCATAAGCCAATAGCAGGCTACCATTCTATCAACCAATAGCAGAATACTATCCTATTATCCAATGGCAGGCTACTATCCTATAAGCCAATAGCAGGCTATCATCCTATTAACCAATAGCAGGCTACCATTCTATTAGCCAATAGCAGGCTACTATCCTATAAGCCAATAGCAGACTACCATCCTATTAACCAATAGCAGGCTACCAATCTATTAGCCAATAGCAGGCTACTATCCTATTATCCAATAGCAGGCAACTATCATATAAGCCAATAGCAGGCTATCATCCTATTAACCAATAGCAGCCTACCATTCTAGTAGTCAATAGCACGCTACAATCCTATTAGCCAATAGCAGGCTATCATCCTATTAACCAATAGCAGGCTACCATTCAATTAGGCAATAGCAGGCTACTATCCTATTATCTAATAGCAGGCTACTCTCCAAAAAGCCAATAGCAGGCTATCATCCTATCCTATAAGCTAATAGCAGGCTATTATCCTATTAACTAATAGAAGCCTACCATTCTAGTAGCCAATAGCAGGCTACTATCCTATTAGCCAATAGCAGGCTATCATCCTATTAGCCAATAGCAGGCTACCATTTCATAAGCCATTAGCAGGCTACTAGCCTATAAGCCAATAGCAGATTACCATCCTATCAGCCAATAGCAGACTACCATCCTATTAACCATTAGCAGGTCACCATTCTATTAGCCAATAGCAGGCTACTATCCTATTATTGAATAGCAGGCTACTATCCTATTAGCCAATAGCAGGCTATCATCCTATTAAAAAATAACAGCCTACCATTCTAGTAGCCAATAGCAGGCTACTATCCTATTAGCCAATAGCAGGCTATCATCCTATTAACCAAAGCAGGCTGCTACCATCCTATTAGCCATAGCCGGCTCTTATCCTATTAGTCAATAGCAGGCTATCATTCTATTAGTCAATAGCAGACTACCATCCTATTAGCCAAAAGAAAACTACCATCCTATTAACCAATAGCAGACTACCATTCTATTAGCCAATAGCAGGCCACTATCCTATTATCCAAAAGCAGGCTACTATCATATACGCCAATAGCAGGCTATCATCCTATTAACCAATAGCAGCCTACCATTCTAGTAGCCAATAGCAGGCTACTATCCAATTAGCCAATAGCAGGCTATCATTTTATCTACCAATAGCAGCCTTCCATTCTAGTAGTCAATAGCAGGCTACAATCCTATTAGCCAATAGCAGGCTATCATCCTATTAACCAATAGCAGGCTACCATTCTATTAGCCAATAGCAGGCTACTATCCCATTAGTCAATAGCAGGCTACTATCCTACTATCCAATAGCAGGCTACTATCCTATGAGCCAATAGCAGGCTGTCATCCCATTAACCAAGAGCAGCCTACCATTCTAGTAGCCAACAGCAGGCTACTATCCTATTATCCAATAACAGGCTACTATCCTAAAAGCCAATAGCAGGCTACCATTCTATTAACCAATAGCAGACTACTATCCTATCATCCAATAGCAGGCTACTATCCTAAAAGCCAATAGCAGGCTATCATCCTATTAACCAATAGCAGGCTACCATTCTATTAGCCAATAGCAGGCTACTATCCTATTATCCAATAGCAGGCTACTATCCCATAGGCTAATAGCAGGCTATTATCCTATTAACCAAAAGCAGCCTATCATTCTAGTAGCCAATAGCAGGCTACTATCCTATTAGCCAATAGCAGGCTATCATCCTATTAACCAATAGTAGGCGACTATCCTATTATCCAATAGCAGGCTACTATCCTATGAGCCAATAGCAGGCTATCATCCTATTAACCTATAGCAGTATACCATTCTAGTAGCCAATAGCAGGCCACTATCCTATTATCCAATAGCAGGCTACTATCCTATAAGCCAATAGCAGGCTATCATCCTATTAACCAATAGCAGCCTACCATTCTAGTAGCCAAAAGCAGGCTACTATCCTATTAGCCATTAGCAGGCTATCATCTCATCAACCAATAGCAGGCTACCATTCTAATAGCCAATAGCAGGCTACTAGCCAATAAGCCAATAGCAGGCTACTATCCTATTAGCCAATAGCAGGCTATCATCCTATTAACCAATAGCAGCCTACCATTCTAGTAGCTAATAGCAGGCTACTATCCTATTGTCCAATAGCAGGCTACTATCCTGAAAGTCAATAGCAGGCTATCATCCTATTATCCAATAGCAGTCTACCATTCTAGTAGCCAATAGCAGGCCACTATCCTATCATCCGATAGCAGGCTACTATCCTTTAAGCCAATAGCAGGCTATCATCCTATTAACCAATAGCAGCCTACCATTCTAGTAGCCAATATCAGGCTACCATCCTATGAGCCAATAGCAGGCTATCAACCTATTAATCAATAGCAGGCTACTATTCTATTAGCCAATAGCAGGCTACTATCCTATTATCCAATAGCAGGCTACTATCCCATAGGCTAATAGCAGGCTATTATCCTATTAACCGAAAGTAGCCTATCATTCTAGTAGCCAAAAGCAGGCTACTATCCTATTAGCCAATAGCAGGCTATCATCCTATTAACCAAGAGCAGCCTACCATTCTAGTAGTCAATTGCAGGCTACAATCCTATTAGCCAATAGCAGGCTATCATCCTATTAACCGATAGCAGGCTACCATTCTATTAGCCAATAGCAGGCTACTATCCCATTAGTCAATAGCAGGCTACTATCCTACTATCCAATAGCAGGCTACTATCCTATAAGCCTATAGCAAACTACCATCCTATTAACCAATAGCAGGCTACCATTCTATTAGCCAATAGCAGGCTACTATCCTATTATCTAATAGCAGGCTACTCTCCAATAAGCCAATAGCAGGCTATCATCCTATCCTATAAGCCAATAGCAGGCTATCATCCTATTAACTAATAGCAGCCTATCATTCTAGTAGCCAATAGCAGGCTACTATCCTATTAGCCAATAGCAGGCTATTATCCTATTAACCAAAAGCAGCCTATCATTCTAGTAGCCAATAGCAGGCTACTATCCTATTAGCCAATAGCAGGCTATCATCCTATTAACCAATAGTAGGCTACTATCCTATTATCCAATAGCAGGCTACTATCCTATGAGCCAATAGCAGGCTATCATCCTATTAACCAATAGCAGTATACCATTCTAGTGGCCAATAGCAGGCCACTATCCTATTATCCAATAGCAGGCTACTATCCTATAAGCCAATAGCAGGCTATCATCCTATTAACCAATAGCAGTTTACCATTCTAGTAGCCAAAAGCAGGCTACTATCCTATTAGCCATTAGCAGGCTATCATCTCATCAACCAATAGCAGGCTACCATTCTATTAGCCAATAGCAGGCTACTAGCCAATAAGCCAATAGCAGGCTACTAGCCAATAAGCCAATAGCAGACTACCATCCTATTAGCCAATAGCAGACTATTATCCTATTAACCAATAGCAAGCTACCATTCTATTAGCCAATAGCAGGCTACTATCTTATTATCCAATAGCAGGCTACTATCTTTCTATCCAATAGCAGGCTACTATCCTATTAGCCAATAGCAGGCTATCATACTATCAACCAATAGCAGCCTACCATTCTAGTAGCCAATAGCAGGCTACTATCCTATTAGCCAATAGCAGGCTATCATATTATTAACCAATAGCAGCCTACCATTCTAGTAGCTAATAGCAGGCTACTATCCTATTGTCCAATAGCAGGCTACTATCCTGAAAGTCAATAGCAGGCTATCATCCTATTATCTAATAGCAGTCTACCATTCTAGTAGCCAATAGCAGGACACTATTCTATCATCCGATAGCAGGCTACTATCCTTTAAGCCAATAGCAGGCTATCATCCTATTAACCAATAGCAGCCTACCATTCTAGTAGCCAATAGCAGGCTACTATCCTATAAGCCAATAGCAGGCTATCAACCTATTAATCAATAGCAGGCCACTATTCTATTTGCCAATAGCAGGCTACTATCCTATCATCCAATAGCAGGCTACTATCCCATAGGCTAATAGCAGGCTATTATCCTATTAACCAAAAGCAGCCTATCATTCTAGTAGCCAATAGCAGGCTACTATCCTATTAGCCAATAGCAGGCTATCATCCTATTAACCAAAAGCAGGCTACCATTCTATTAGCCAATAGCAGGCTACTATCCCATTAGTCAATAGCAGGCTACTATCCTACTATCCAATAGCAGGCTATCATCCTATAAGCCTATAGCAAACTACCATCCTTTTAACCAATAGCAGGCTACCATTCTATTAGCCAATAGCAGGCTACTATCCTATTATCTAATAGCAGGCTACTCTCCAATAAGCCAATAGCAGGCTATCATCCTATCCTATTAGCCAAAAGCAGGCTATCATCCTATTAACTAATAGCAGCCTACCATTCTAGTAGCCAATAGCAGGCTACTATCCTATTAGCCAATAGCAGGCTATCATCCTATTAACTGATAGCAGCCTACCATTCTAGTAGCCATTAGCAGGCTACTAGCCTATAAGCCAATAGCAGACTACCATCCTATCAGCCAATAGCAGACTACCATCCTATTAACCATTAGCAGGTCACCATTCTATTAGCCAATAGCAGGCTACTATCCTATTATCCAAAAGCAGGCTACTATCCTATTAGCCAATAGCAGGCTATCATCCTATTAAAAAATAACAGCCTATCATTCTTGTAGCCAATAGCAGGCTACTATCCTATTAGCCAATAGCAGGCTATCATCCTATTAACCAAATCAGGCTGCTACCATCCTATTAGTCATAGCCGGCTCTTATCCTATTAGTCAATAGCAGGCTATCATTCTATTAGCCAATAGCAGACTACCATCCTATTAGCCAAAAGAAGACTACCATCCAATAAACCAATAGCAGGCTACCATTCTATTAGCCAATGGCAGGCCACTATCCTATTATCCAAAAGCAGGCTACTATCATATACGCCAATAGTGGGCTATCATCCTATTAACCAATAGCAGCCTACCATTCTAGTAGTCAATAGCAGGCTACCATCCTATTAGCCAATAGCAGGCTATCATCCTATTAACCAATAGCAGGCTACCATTCTAGTAGTCAATAGCAGGCTACAATCCTATTAGCCAATAGCAGGCTATCATCCTATTAACCAATAGCAGGCTACCATTCTATTAGCCAATAGCAGGCTACTAACCCATTAGTCAATAGCAGGCTACTATCCTACTATCCAATAGCAGGCTACTATCCTATAAGCCAATAGCAGGCTGTCATCCTATTAACCAAGAGCAGCCTACTATTCTAGTAGCCAATAGCAGGCTACTATCCTATTATCCAATAACTGGCTACTATCCTATAAGCCAATAGCAGGCTACCATTCTATTAACCAATAGCAGACTACTATCCTATCATCCAATAGCAGGCTACTATCCTTTAAGCCAATAGCAGGCTATCATCCTATTAACCAATAGCAGGCTACCATTCTATTAGCCAATAGCAGGCTACTATCCTATTATCCAATAGCAGGCTACTATCCCATAGGCTGATAGCAGGCTATTATCCTATTAACCAAAAGCAGCCTATCATTCTAGTAGCCAAATGCAGGCTACTATCCTATTAGCCAATAGCAGGCTATCATCCCATTAACCAATAGTAGGCTACTATCCTATTATGCAATAGCAGGCTACTATCCTATGAGCCAATAGCAGGCTTTCATCCTATTAACCAATAGCAGTATACCATTCTAGTAGCCAATAGCAGGCCACTATCCTATTATCCAATAGCAGGCTACTATCCTATAAGCCAATAGCAGGCTATCATCCTATTAACCTTTAGCAGCCTACCATTCTAGTATTCAAAAGCAGGCTACTATCTTATTAGCCATTAGCAGTCTATCATCCCATCAACCAATAGCAGGCTACCATTCTATTAGCCAATAGCAGGCTACTAGCCAATAAGCCAATAGCAGGCTACTAGCCAATAAGCCAATAGCAGACTACCATCCTATTAGCCAATAGCAGACTATTATCCTATGAACCAATAGCAAGCTACCATTCTATCAGCCAATAGCAGGCTACTATCTTATTATCCAATAGCAGGCTACTATCTTTTCATCCAATAGCAGGCTACTATCCTATTAGCCAATAGCAGGCTATCATACTATCAACCAATAGCAGCTATCCATTCTAGTAGCCAATAGCAGGCTACTATCCTATTAGCCAATAGCAGGCTATCATCCTATAAACCAATAGCAGCCTACCATTCTAGTAGCTAATAGCAGTCTACTATCCTATTGTCCAATAGCAGGCTACTATCCTGAAAGTCAATAACAGGCTATCATCCTATTATCCAATAGCAGTCTACCATTCTAGTAGCCAATAGCAGGCCACTATCCTATAATCCGATAGCAGGCTACTATCCTTTAAGCCAATAGCAGGCTATCATCCTATTAACCAATAGCATCCTACCATTCTAGTAGCCAAAAGCAGGCTAGTATCCTATAAGCCAATAGCAGGCTATCATCCTATTGATCAATAGCAGGCTACTATTCTATTAGCCAATAGCAGGCTACTATCCTATTATCCAATAGCAGGCTACTATCTCATAGGCCAATAGCAGGCTATTATCCTATTAACCAAAAGCAGCCTATCATTCTAGTAGCCAATAGAAGGCTACTATCCTATTAGCCAATAGCAGGCTATCATCCTATTAACCAATAGCAGGCTACTATTCTATTAGCCAATAGCAGGCTACTATCCTATTATCCAATAGCAGGCTAATATCTTATTATCCAATAGCAGGCTACTATCCTATAAGCCAATAGCAGGCTATCATCCTATTAGCCAATAGCAGCCTACCATTCTAGTAGCTAATAGCAGGCTACTATCCTATTATGTAATAGCAGGCTACTATCCTATAAGTCAATAGCAGGCTATCATCCTATTAACCAATAGCAGCCTATCATTCTAGTAGCCAATAGCAGGCCACTATCCTATTATCCAATAGCAGGCTACTATCCTTCAAGCCAATAGCAGGCTATCATCCCATTAACCATTAGCAGCCTACCATTCTAGTAGCCGATAGCAGGCTATCATCCTATTAACCAATAGCAGGCTACCATTCTATTAGCCAATAGCTATTAACCAATAGCAGCCTACCATTCTAGTAGTCAATAGAAGGCTACTATCCTATTATCCAATAGCAGGCTACTATCTTAAAAGCCAATAGCAGGCTAACATCCTATTAACCAATAGTAGCCTACAATTCTAGTAGCCAATAGCAGGCTACTATCCTATCATCCAATAGCAGACTACTGTTCTATAAGCCAATAGCAGGCTTTCATACTATTAACCAAAAGCAGCCTACCATTCTAGTAGCCAATAGCAGGCTACTATCCTATTAGTCAATAGCAGGGTATCATCCTATTATTCAAAGGCAGGCTACCATTCTATTGGCCAATAGCAGGCTACTATCCTATTATCCAATAGCAGGCTACTATCCTTTAAGCCAATAGCAGGCTATCATCCTATTAACCAATAGCAGCCTACCATTCTAGTAGCCAATAGCAGGCTACTATCCTATTAGCCAATAGCAGGCTATCATCCTATTAACCAATAGAAGGCTACCATTCTATTAGCCAATAGCAGGCTACTATCCTATAAGCCAATAGCAAACTACCATCCTATTAACCAATAGGTGGCTACCATTCTCTTAGCCAATAGCAGGCTACTATCCTATTAGCAAATAGCTGGCTACCATTTTATAAGCCATTAGCAGGCTACTAGCCTATAAGCCAATAGCAGACTACCATCCTATCAGCCAATAGCAGACTACCATCCTATTAACCATTAGCAGGTCACCATTCTATTAGCCAATAGCAGGCTACTATCCTATTATCCAATAGCAGGCTACTATCCTATTAGCCAATAGCAGGCTATCATCCTATTAAAAAATAACAGCCTACCATTCTAGTAGCCAATAGCAGGCTACTATCCTATTAGCCAATAGCAGGCTATCATCCTATTAACCAAAGCAGGCTGCTACAATCCTATTAGCCATAGCCGGCTCTTATCCTATTAGTCAATAGCAGGCTGTCATTCTATTAGCCAATAGCAGACTACCATCCTATTAGCCAAAAGAAGACTACCATCCTATTAACCAATAGCAGGCTACCATTCTATTAGCCAATAGCAGGCCACTATCCTATTATCCAAAAGCAGGCTACTATCATATACGCCAATAGCAGGCTATCATCCTATTAACCAATAGCAGGCTACCATTCTATTAGCCAATAGCAGGCTACTAACCCATTGGTCAATAGCAGGCTACTATCCTACTATCCAATAGCAGGCTACTATCCTATAAGCCAATAGCAGGCTGTCATCCTATTAACCAAGAGCAGCCTACTATTCTAGTAGCCAATAGCAGGCTACTATCCTATTATCCAATAACTGGCTACTATCCTATAAGCCAATAGCAGGCTACCATTCTATTAACCAATAGCAGACTACTATCCTATCATTCAATAGCAGGCTACTATCCTTTAAGCCAATAGCAGGCTATCATCCTATTAACCAATAGCAGGCTACCATTCTATTAGCCAATAGCAGGCTACTATCCTATTATCCAACAGCAGGCTACTATCCCATAGGCTAATAGCAGGCTATTATCCTATTAACCAAAAGCAGCCTATCATTCTAGTAGCCGAATGCAGGCTACTATCCTATTAGCCAATAGCAGGCTATCATCCTATTAACCAATAGTAGGCTACTATCCTATTATGCAATAGCAGGCTACTATCCTATGAGCCAATAGCAGGCTTTCATCCTATTAACCAATAGCAGTATACCATTCTAGTAGCCAATAGCAGGCCACTATCCTATTATCCAATAGCAGGCTACTATCCTATAAGCCAATAGCAGGCTATCATCCTATTAACCAATAGCAGCCTACCATTCTAGTAGCCAAAAGCAGGCTACTATCTTATTAGCCATTAGCAGGCTATCATCCCATCAACCAATAGCAGGCTACCATTCTATTAGCCAATAGCAGGCTACTAGCCAATAAGCCAATAGCAGGCTACTAGCCAATAAGCCAATAGCAGACTACCATCCTATTAGCCAATAGCAGACTATTATCCTATGAACCAATAGCAAGCTACCATTCTATCAGCCAATAGCAGGCTACTATCTTATTATCCAATAGCAGGCTACTATCTTTTCATCCAATAGCAGGCTACTATCCTATTAGCCAATAGCAGGCTATCATACTATCAACCAAAAGCAGCTATCCATTCTAGTAGCCAATAGCAGGCTACTATCCTATTAGCCAATAGCAGGCTATCATCCTATAAACCAATAGCAGCCTACCATTCTAGTAGCTAATAGCAGGCTACTATCCTATTGTCCAATAGCAGGCTACTATCCTGAAAGTCAATAACAGGCTATCATCCTATTATCCAATAGCAGTCTACCATTCTAGTAGCCAATAGCAGGCCACTATCCTATAATCCGATAGCAGGCTACTATCCTTTAAGCCAATAGCAGGCTATCATCCTATTAACCAATAGCATCCTACCATTCTAGTAGCCAAAAGCAGGCTAGTATCCTATTAGCCAATAGCAGGCTAACATCCTATTAATCAATAGCAGGCTACTATTCTATTAGCCAATAGCAGGCTACTATCCTATTATCCAATAGCAGGCTACTATCTCATAGGCCAATAGCAGGCTATTATCCTATTAACCAAAAGCAGCCTATCATTCTAGTAGCCAATAGCAGGCTACTATCCTATTACACAATAGCAGGCTATCATCCTATTAACCAATAGCAGGCTACTATTCTATTAGCCAATAGCAGGCTACTATCCTATTATCCAATAGCAGGCTAATATCTTATTATCCAATAGCAGGCTACTATCCTATAAGCCAATAGCAGGCTATCGTCCTATTAGCCAATAGCAGCCTACCATTCTAGTAGCCAATAGCAGGCTACTATCCTATTATCCAATAGCAGGCTACTATCCTATAAGTCAATAGCAGGCTATCATCCTATTAACCAATAGCAGCCTATCATTCTAGTAGCCAATAGCAGGCCACTATCCTATTATCCAATAGCAGGCTACTATCCTTCAAGCCAATAGCAGGCTATCATCCCATTAACCATTAGCAGCCTACCATTCTAGTAGCCAATAGCAGGCTACTATCCTATTAGCCAATAGCAGGCTATCAACCTATTAACCAATAGCAGGCTACCATTCTATTAGCCAATAGCTATTAACCAATAGCAGCCTACCATTCTAGTAGTCAATAGAAGGCTACTATCCTATTATCCAATAGCAGGCTACTATCTTAAAAGCCAATAGCAGGCTAACATCCTATTAACCAATAGTAGCCTACAATTCTAGTAGCCAATAGCAGGCTACTATCCTATCATCCAATAGCAGACTACTGTCCTATAAGCCAATAGCAGGCTTTCATCCTATTAACCAATAGCAGCCTACCATTCTAGTAGCCAATAGCAGGCTACTATCCTATTAGTCAATAGCAGGGTATCATCCTATTATTCAATGGCAGGCTACCATTCTATTGGCCAATAGCAGGCTACTATCCTATTATCCAATAGCAGGCTACTATCCTTTAAGCCAATAGCAAGCTATCATCCTATTAACCAATAGCAGCCTACCATTCTAGTAGCCAATAGCAGGCTACTATCCTATTAGCCAATAGCAGGCTATCATCCTATTAACCAATAGCAGGCTACCATTCTATTAGCCAATAGCAGGCTACTATCCTATAAGCCAATAGCAAACTACCATCCTATCAACCAATAGCAGGCTACCATTCTCTTAGCCAATAGCAGGCTACTATCCTATTAGCAAATAGCAGGCTACCATTTTATAAGCCATTAGCAGGCTACTAGCCTATAAGCCAATAGCAGACTACCATCCTATCAGCCAATAGCAGACTACCATCCTATTAACCATTAGCAGGTCACCATTCTATTAGCCAATAGCAGGCTACTATCCTATTATCCAATAGCAGGCTACTATCCTATTAGCCAATAGCAGGCTATCATCCTATTAAAAACTAACAGCCTACCATTCTAGTAGCCAATAGCAGGCTACTATCCTATTAGCCAATAGCAGGCTATCATCCTATTAACCAAAGCAGGCTGCTACCATCCTATTAGCCATAGCCGGCTCTTATCCTATTAGTCAATAGCAGGCTGTCATTCTATTAGCCAATAGCAGACTACCATCCTATTAGCCAAAAGAAGACTACCATCCTATTAACCAATAGCAGGCTACCATTCTATTAGCCAATAGCAGGCCACTATCCTATTATCCAAAAGCAGGCTACTATCATATACGCCAATAGCAGGCTATCATCCCATTAACCAATAGCAGCCTACCATTCTAGTAGCCAATAGCAGGCTACCATCCCATTAGCCAATAGCAGGCTATCATCCTATTAACCAATAGCAGTCTACCATTCTAGTAGTCAATAGCAGGCTACAATCCTATTAGCCAATAGCAGGCTATCATCCTATTAACCAATAGACGACTACCATTCTATTAGCCAATAGCAGGCTACTATCCCATTAGTCAATAGCAGGCTACTATCCTACTATCCAATAGCAGGCTACTATCCTATAAGCCAATGGCAGGCTGTCATCCTATTAACCAAGAGCAGCCTACCATTCTAGTAGCCAATAGCAGGCTACTATCCTATTATCCAATAACAGGCTACTATCCTATAAGCCAATAGCAGGCTACCATTCTATTAACCAATAGCAGACTACTATCCTATTATCCAATAGCAGGCTACTATCCTATAAGCCAATAGCAGGCTATCATCCTATCAACCAATAGCAGGCTACCATTCTATTAGTCAATAGCAGGCTACTATCCCATTATCCAATAGCAGGCTACTATCCCATAGGCTAATAGCAGGCTATTATCCTATTAACCAAAAGCAGCCTATCATTCTAGTAGCCAATAGCAGGCTACTATCCTATTAGCCAATAGCAGGCTATCATCCTATTATCCAATAGTAGGCTACTATTCTATTATCCAATAGCAGGCTACTATCCTATGAGCCAATAGCAGGCTATCATCCTATTAACCAATAGCAGTATACCATTCTAGTAGCCAATAGCAGGCCACTATCCTATTATCCAATAGCAGGCTACTATCCTATAAGCCAATAGCAGGCTATCATCCTATTAACCAATAGCAGCCTACCATTCTAGTAGCCAAAAGCAGGCTACTATCCTATTAGCCATTAGCAGGCTATCATCTCATCAACCAATAGCAGGCTACCATTCTATTAGCCAATAGCAGGCTACTAGCCAATAAGCCAATAGCAGGCTACTAGCCAATAAGCCAAAAGGTGACTACCATCCTATTAGCCAATAGCAGACTATTATCCTATTAACCAATAGCAAGCTACCATTCTATTAGCCAATAGCAGGCTACTATCTTATTATCCAATAGCAGGCTACTATCTTTCTATCCAATAGCAGGCTACTATCCTATTAGCCAATAGCAGTCTATCATACTATCAACCAATAGCAGCCTACCATTCTAGTAGCCAATAGCAGGCTACTATCCTATTAGCCAATAGCAGGCTATCATCCTATCAACCAATAGCAGCCTACCATTCCAGTAGCTAATAGCAGGCTACTATCCTATTGTCCAATAGCAGGCTTCTATCCTGAAAGTCAATAGCAGGCTATCATCCTATTATCCAATAGCAGTCTACCATTCTAGTAGCCAATAGCAGGCCACTATCTTATCATCCGATAGCAGGCTACTATCCTTTAAGCCCATAGCAGGCTATCATCCTATTAACCAATAGCAGCCTACCATTCTAGTAGCCAATAGCAGGCTACTATCCTATAAGCCAATAGCAGGCTATCATCCTATTAATCAATAGCAGGCTACTATTCTATTAGCCAATAGCAGGCTACTGCAGTAGCCTATCACAGTGATAGGCGATATTAACTGTGATATCCTTAATCCAACCCCAAATGCGCAATTAGATCGCTACATGGAGGTGATGTATGCAAACGGCTTAATCTCATGTATTGATAAAGTAACCCGGCCTGATAGTAATACTTGTATTGATCATATTTTTTCTAAAATTCCAAACAAAACAAAATTATCATCCTACATCTTAAAATCTGAAATAACCGACCACTACCCCATCTGCTTAAACATAATTTACAATAGTAATAATTATAATAAT
This sequence comes from Conomelus anceps, assembly GCA_948455865.1. Lineage (NCBI taxonomy): Eukaryota > Metazoa > Arthropoda > Insecta > Hemiptera > Delphacidae > Conomelus > Conomelus anceps. The sequence continues at coordinate 152,891,834 of OX418216.1, forward strand.
AATAATAACAATACCAATATGAACCAATCTTATTCAAAAGTATGTTGGAGTAGCATAAAGAATAGTTTGCAGTTTCAGTGTTGGGATGAAATTTTAAATACAACTGATGTTGACATTGCTACAGATTCTTTTATCAGTATTTTGAAAACATCTCTAGAGTCTAATTCAAGTAGTGTACCAATAACTTCAAAAAATAAAATAATAAAACCGTGGATAACCTCTGGGTTAGTAATATCTATAAGAACGCGCGATAAGCTTAGCAAAAAAGTTCGGGCTCAACCTTTTAATTTCGATCTTAAACAAAGATATATCAGGTACAGGAACTCGCTTCACTCACTAATAAAAAAAGTTAAAAATAACTTTTATAAAAGAAAAATAGATTCTGCAGCTGGCGATCCTAGAAGATTCTGGAAAGTCGTCAATGAGATTTCAGGGCGTCCAGTTAGCAGGGAGGGATTTCCAGTCGGGGCTTTTCGGCACACCATGGGTGGCTCGGCTGCCACAGCACTCGAAACACAACTAAGCAATTCTTTCAACCAATACTTCTCCTCGGTGGGGAAGAGACTGGCAGAGGCTGTGAACCCGACGGGGCCGGCCGAGGTTGACGATGCTGACCATGCCATTCAGTCCGTATTTAGACTACAGCCGATCAGTCCTAAAGAGCTTTATGACGTTCTAAATAGTATTAGAGGCAATTCATCACCCGGTTTGGATAATATACCCACTAAAATGATCAAAAATAATTATAATGAATTAAAACAACCTTTATTGCATATTATAAATCTGAGTATCAAGACAGGGAAATTTCCAACATCATTAAAAACAGCAAAAATCATACCTATCTATAAAGCAGGACCAAAGTCAACAATAAGCAACTATAGGCCAATCTCTCTTCTCACACCTATTAGTAAAATCATTGAAAAATGTGTTAAAGTACAGCTTACAAGATACCTTGTTGAAAAAAATATTATTGCAGACGAACAATATGGATTCATTACCAACAAAAGCACCTCAGATGCTTTGTTTGACCTAACCAAAGAAATAGCTACAAAATTAGGAAATAATAAGAAAGTTTTCATAACATTTTTAGACATTGCAAAAGCATTTGATGCTATTGATAGGGAAAAGCTTTACAAAAAACTAGAAACAATAGGAGTGAGAAACAGAGAATTGGAGTGGTTTACTAGTTATTTTGAAAATAGATCACAAATTGTTTCAATTAATGGAAATTTTAGTGAACTATTACCTATAGAGTACGGAGTGGTCCAAGGTAGTACATTGGGCCCTCTACTATTCTTGATTTATATAAACAATATCAACAAATTGAAAATCAAAGGAAAACTGTTCTTGTTTGCGGATGATACGGCTGTGGTCTCAGAAGGCTGCACGTGGGGTGAGGCATACGAACAGGCATCCTATGATCTTGCCAAAATTAAAAATTGGTTCGACCACAACTCCCTCACGGTTAATGTTAATAAAACAAAATGTCTTCCATTTATTGGTCGACAAGATATTGACTGTGATGGCTGTGTGTTGAGAATGCACACCTGTGGCGATCCTCAGTCGGAGGTATGCGGCTGTGGCATAGTTGAGCGTGTGGATCGGTATAAATATTTAGGAGTCATCCTTGACAACAAATTATGCTGGGTTCCCCATGTACAAGGGCTGAAGAGCCGATTGAGGAAACTGATCTATGCGTTTTCTCGGCTGGGCCAAGTGCTGACGGTGGATCGCTGCAGGACTGTGTACTATGCATACGTGCAGTCTTTATTGCAGTATGGCATTTTGGCTTGGGGTGGGTCGTCGTCGGCGGTTTTGGAGCCTCTGTCAGTCGCCCAAAGGTTGATTATAAAAACCATTTTACAAAAAAATCAACGTTTTCCCACAAATCTACTATTTAATATATTTCCAGTAATGAATGTTAGGCAGATCTACATAAAAACTTTGGTAATTTACATTTTCAATAATAAAGACACTTTCTTCAGAGAAATTCAACACAGTCATTCAACCAGAAACCATATAATGTCACGTTTGTATAATCCTATTATTAGTATCAGTTTACAAAGGCACAATTCATTTTATATTTCCCAATGGCTGTATAGAAATCTTCCTGCAGAAATAGTTGAGGCTGGGGCGGGCCGGGACACTGTTGTGTTGAAGCACAGAATTACTGAGTGGTTAATGCATGTTGGATGGCAGGGTGCAGAAAATTTAATTAAATCACCTTATGTTTGAAATTTGTAATTTTTATTTTTGTTCTTTCTTATCAAATACATTTTTTCCTGAATAAAATAGAAAAGCGACGCCGGCTGTTCTGGAATTTGATAAATATTAATTATTTAATTATAAAAACTATATTACAAGTCATTTACCTACTCCTCTTCCACTTAATCTATCTTATCTTCCTCCTTTCTTCTTGTAAATTAAAATTTAATATTACCAATTCTAAAAAATATTATTGATTCTATTATTAGTTCTTATTACCATTTATGTATCTTATAATAATTATTTCCCAATATATGATTAACACATAAATTCTAAGAACTGCTCCCACACACGGACGTAAAAGTCCAGGTGGGTTCTAATATTCATTTTATATGTACTGTACTGTGTTGTATTTTGTTTGATACGAGAATAAAGAATAAAGAATAAAGAATAAAGAATAACTATCCTATTATCCAATAGCAGGCTACTATCCCATAGGCTAATAGCAGGCTATTATCCTATTAACCAAAAGCAGCCTATCATTCTAGTAGCCAATAGCAGGCTACTATCCTATTAGCCAATAGCAGGCTATCATCCTATTAACCAATAGCAGGCTACTATTCTATTAGCCAATAGCAGGCTACTATCCTATTATCCAATAGCAGGCTACTATCCTATTATCCAATAGCAGGCTACTATCCTATAAGCCAATAGCAGGCTATCATCCTATTAACCAATAGCAGCCTACCATTCTAGTAGCTAATAGCAGGCTACTATCCTATTATCCAATAGCAGGCTACTATCCTATAAGTCAATAGCAGGCTATCATCCTATTAACCAATAGCAGCCTATCATTCTAGTAGCCAATAGCAGGCCACTATCCTATTATCCAATAGCAGGCTACTATCCTTCAAGCCAATAGCAGGCTATCATCCTATTAACCAATAGCAGCCTACGATTCTAGTAGCCTATAGCAGGCTACTATCCTATAAGCCAATAGCAGGCTATCATCCTATTAACCAATAGCAGGCTACCATTCTATTAGCCAATAGCTATTAACCAATAGCAGCCTACCATTCTATTAGCCAATAGCTATTAATCAATAGCAGCCTACCATTCTAGTAGCCAATAGCAGGCTACTATCCTATTATCCAATAGCAGGCTACTATCTTAAAAGCCAATAGCAGGCTATCATCCTATTAACCAATAGCAGCCTACAATTCTAGTAGCCAATAGCAGGCTACTATCCTATCATCCAATAGCAGGCTACTGTCCTATAAGCCAATAGCAGGCTTTCATCCTATTAACCAATAGCAGCCTACCATTCTTGTAGCCAATAGCAGGCTACTATCCTATTAGTCAATAGCAGGGTATCATCATATTATTCAATAGCAGGCTACCATTCTATTGGCCAATAGCAGGCTACTATCCTATTATCCAATAGCAGGCTACTATCCTTTAAGCCAATAGCAGGCTATCATCCTATTAACCAATAGCAGCCTACCATTTCAGTAGCCAATAGCAGGCTACTATCCTATTAGTCAATAGCAGGCTATCATCCTATTACCCAATAGCAGGCTACCATTCTATTAGCCAATAGCAGGCTACTATCCTATAAGCCAATAGCAAACTACCATCCTATTAACCAATAGCAGGCTACCATTCTATTAGCCAATAGCAGGCTACTATCCTATTATCTAATAGCAGGCTACTCTCCAATAAGCCAATAGCAGACTATCATCCTATCCTATAAGCCAATAGCAGGCTATCATCCTATTAACTAATAGCAGCCTACCATTCTAGTAGCCAATAGCAGGCTACTATCCTATTAGCCAATAGCAGGCTATCATCCTATCAGCCAATAGCAGGCTACCATTTTATAAGCCATTAGCAGGCTACTAGCCTATAAGCCAATAGCAGACTACCATCCTATCAGCCAATAGCAGACTACCATCCTATTAACCATTAGCAGGTCACCATTCTATTAGCCAATAGCAGGCTACTATCCTATTATCCAATAGCAGGCTACTATCCTATTAGCCAATAGCAGGCTATCATCCTATTAAAAAATAACAGCCTACCAATCTACTAGCCAATAGCAGGCTACTATCCTATTAGCCAATAGCAGGCTATCATCCTATTAACCGAAGCAGGCTGCTACCATCCTATTAGCCATAGCCGGCTCTTATCCTATTAGTCAATAGCAGGCTATCATTCTATTAGCCAATAGCAGACTACCATCCTATTAGCCAAAAGCAGACTACCATCCTATTAACCAATAGCAGGCTACCATTCTATTAGCCAATAGCAGGCCACTATCCTATTATCCAAAAGCAGGCTACTATCATATACGCCAATAGCAGGCTATCATCCTATTAACCAATAGCAGCCTACCATTCTAGTAGCCAATAGCAGGCTACTATCCTATTAGCCAATAGCAGGCTATCATCCTATTAACCAATAGCAGCCTACCATTCTAGTAGTCAATAGCAGGCTACAATCCTATTAGCCAATAGCAGGCTATCATCCTATTAACCAATAGCAGGCTACCATTCTATTAGCCAATAGCAGGCTACTATCCCATTAGTCAATAGCAGGCTACTATCCTACCATCCAATAGCAGGCTACTATCCTATAAGCCAATAGCAGGCTGTCATCCTATTAACCAAGAGCAGCCTACCATTCTAGTAGCCAATAGCAGGCTACTATCCTATTATCCAATAACAGGCTACTATCCTATAAGCCAATAGCAGGCTACCATTCTATCAACCAATAGCAGACTACTATCCTATTATCCAATAGCAGGCTACTATCCTATAAGCCAATAGCAGGCTATCATCCTATTAACCAATAGCAGGCTACCATTCTATTAGCCAATAGCAGGCTACTATCCTATAAGCCAATAGCAGACTACCATCCTATTAACCAATAGCAGGTTACCAATCTATTAGCCAATAGCAGTCTACTATCCTATTATCCAATAGCAGGCTACTATCATATAAGCCATTAGCAGGCTATCATCCTATCAACCAATAGCAGCCTACCATTTCTAGGTAGGCTACCATTCAATTTGAATGAAGATAGGGCTATAAACGTGTTTGTAAACGATAATCATTTGGACCAGGAAGAAAAATTGCATTTCTAGGAGTTATGTTGGATAGACGATTGACCTGGACTCCATACATTGAGAAAATATCTTGTAAAATTTCATCTGGGGTATTTGTCCTGTGACAGCTCGCTAGATTGAATGACAAAAAGTTACTTTTTACAGCTTACCATGGGCTCTTACTGTCACATATTAGGTATGCTATCTTAGTATGGGGTAATTCATCAAAACAAAATCTTGATTGGGTGTTTAAGATCCAAAAGAAAGCGGTTAGGTGTATAGAAAGAGTAAATAGATCAGAATCATGTAGGCCGTTGTTCAAGAGACTTGGTCTCCTAACTGTATCCTGCTTATATGTGTATGAAGCTACTTTATATGTGATATTTGGAAGTGATAGCCGCGAGCCGTAGCAGGTATCTATTCAATCAGATAGATAAGCTGCGTTCTCGTAGGACCTGTTTGTAACGGTGACCGATTAGATTGGCTAGCAAAAAAGACACTGTTCTCTGCTGTAAAATCACTTCCCGGTGGTTCGGAACCCACCTAAAACTGTAGGTCCAACTCATCAATCACCATCATCCAACTCATTACATACGCACAGGTCTAAGACCTATGTGGGCTTCATCCTCAAAAAAAAAAAAAAAAAAAAAAACGAATGATATATTAACCAAAATCTTGATGTACATGATTATAATACAAGAAGCCGAGGAGATTATCACTTGGTGAGTCACAATAGTAGCTTATTCAAACAAAAACCTAGTTATATTGGTAGGAAATTCTACAACAAGCTACCGCAGTTTTTGAAGAGTCTTGAAAATATAGAAATATTTAAAAAGCAATTGAAGAAATATTTAGTTGATAAAGCTTTTTATAGTGTACAAGAGTTCCTTTCACATCAAAATTAAGCCTCACCTCAACTAAAAAGTAATTATGGTATCTAGTGTATAATATTGTTGATCTGACTTGTCTTATACTCCTTAACTGGAGTCTCCAAGACGTAATCTACAAAAAAAAACAACATGGTGGTTTGTTGGCACCAAAGTGCCTGGGTGGAAAGTTCTGGATACTGGGATACTGCATACTTTTCCTAGAGGAAACCACTTTCTTACAATGTGAAAAGGCACAGAAAACAACTGTTTCTGTATAGTATGACGAATGAGTATTCAACTTCTTCATTTATTTCAAAAACAAATAATTAGTATCATAACTCTAGTTTTATGTATTACATAGCAAATTTGAGGATTTTTTCAAAAAATTTACAAACATGATAAAATTATTAATGTTGAAAACAGAAAAACAGTAATTGCCAAAATACTAACACCCCAAACACAATTTGTGCTCCGTGCGCCTAACCAAACATTCCCTAGTGGCTAACAAGGCTAGTATCATTAGCTAGATTTCATTAGCTAGCATTGACTAGCATTAGTTCGATTTTTAATCTGTGCTTCAAGGCAATACGATAGCGCTTTGTCTGAATATTGCCCATAATGAAAACGTTATCGGGAGACAGTAGACACGTATACATCAGCTCGATATTCTTTGATGAAAATGTACATTCATTGTTAAATTCAACATTCAACTAGTTTACGTTTATTCAAAACTAGTTGCGTTGACGGTTTTCTCGTCAACTAGCTTTACAACTAATGTTGCTACACACCAGATAAAAATCAATGAATCATAGGTTACAAAATTTTATTCATACAACCATGCCTTTCAACATTATTATCTCCAATAAAATTCAAAATAAGAATTCCAACTTGAAAAGAAAACTGCTCAGAATTTAGGCCTTGATAAATGACACTTTCTGCCACCGCCCTGCCCCCGCAATCCACTACCACAAGATCTGGTGGCACATGGTCCAGGATCCATGGCGGCTTCTTTCTTCCAGCCGCAGTAGGAAATCAAAATCGGTCCCAACAGAATCAGAGTGCACGTTTCAACTATCCAGGTAGATTGACGACCAAACCAGTAGATTTTCTTCAATTTCGAATTATAAAAATCGGTAATTTGATCCAAGACTTCAATCACTGATTCTGGAAACATTTCTGTGAGTCCCACAAGACGTTCCGATAGGCTTTCGTCTTCCACGTCGTCCAAACTTGCATCGTCAGCGTTTGTTTCATCACCTTCAAAATAGATAAATTTTACGAACATAAAACTAGAAAAAATATACTTCAATACGCTAGATCAGTGGTTCTCAACCTTTTCAACACTGCGACCCCCCCTTTTAGACAAATTATTTTGCCGACCCCCCATTGTAATAAAAAAAAAATGTCAAAATACAGTCGTCATCTTACGGAAAAATCTAATTTACATTCCAAAAACAATTGTGAACAAGGATTTTTCACAATGGTGAATATAAAAAAACCAAAATAAGAAATTGTTTGGCACTGGAAAATGATATAATTTTGTGTCTTACAAAAATAAATCCAGACTTTCCAAAACTGGTAAACTCCAAACAAGCCCAAGTTTCACACTAATCGATTTGGAAAGTTTTTGAAAGTAATGTAAAATTTGTGTGGTCTTTTTTAAATAAATAGTTAACTATTGTAAAGCAAATAATGGTATAATAATTTAATTCACAAACCCCCCCCCACCACGTATCACAACGACAGAGCAATGCAAAGACCCTGACCCTTCGCCACTCCCCTACATAGCTCCTGCGACCCCCCCAAAGTTGAAATTTGGTAGACACGCTCAGTCGAGAAACCAGACAAGGCTTAGACGTGTTTGAAAACTTTCCAAATATACGCCCAAATATTGCGTTTTTAAAAAAACAGAAAAGTTGAAATTTGATATAAACGTTAATTTTTGTGTTAAGCGTACATAGAAAGGTTTTTGAAATTTTCCCAAAAAAATGACTGAAATAAAAAATTTCCCAGCGTTTGATGACCGAATTCAAAATTTTCCTAGCATTTTTTAGCGTTTTTTAAAAACTCGCAAAAAGTTAAAATTTTGTATACAAGTTTTGGATCGAGTGTACTTCAGAAAGTTGTTGAAACTTTCCCCAAAAATGCCAAAATTTGATGTTTTTTAAGCATTTCTTTGTATTGCGTGGCAAAAAATGTTTTTTAGTGAACTAATTTATTTCCTGGCAGGCGAGCAGATCGACGAGCATGTTTTGTCCCCCCGTGGGTCCAGGGGGCGGAGCCCCGGTTAAGGCGAGTGAAGCGAGCCTGCCGGCTTGTAATGACATATAATTTGTTTATTTTCTAGTGGCTAGTTCATAGCTGTGCCAGCAACATTTCTCAAAATTGAATTAAAATATTTTGGCTTTATCCTCGTTTTTTATCACAATTTTTTAAAATTATTTTCTATTGAATTAAATGTGTTAATTTAATTTGGTTCAATTTAACTCAAGAAATTTTAAAAAGTTCCATACTCCACTATTTTAAAATAAATTATTACCTTTAGTGTCATTATCTTCATTATCTACATTATCTTCATTATCTTCATTATCTTCATTATCTTCATTATCTTCATTATCTTCATTTTTTGATGGAGGTTTAAAACTTGCAAGTTTTGTTTTGTTAACATCCCAGTCAGCACACATAATTCCTTGTAATTATCTGTATGAGATAAGAGAAAAATTATTAAATTTATTAAAAAGTAGCATACTTACTTAAGGATGCGCGCAGGGGGTTTGGTCACTTTTTCGAAGTTTTTTGTATTGGATATTATTAAGGTATTGGAATGTTATCTATTGCCTTAAGGAAATTGTTTCCAAGACTTATTTTGTGAAATATGGGGGTTCAAAGTTGATTTTTTTGGTTTCTGGAGGCAATTATTGTTTTCTCCTACAAGTTATTTTAAATGCTTCATAATTTTTATGTAACTAAACACTATAAAAGAACCCCTGAGAAATAGAATGACCCCTTTTTTATTCCAATCCAACAATTAATTTTTGAAAAACTGTTTTCAGATTTTCAAAAACTTATTTTGGAAAACTGATTGATTGAAATAAAAAAGTTATTTTATGACTGAAGGTGTCTTTTTGTTATGAAAAGTTATCAATGGTTTAAAATGACTCATAGGTGAGATCGATATTTATATTGTCCACACCAGAAAACTTTCATCTTTGAACTCCCATATTTTAGAAAATATGTTACAAATAAAAATTTTCTTACAGCAATCATGCCCTGATGACATCCAATACAAGAAACTTCGGAAAATATTACTGTATAAGCAAAAACCCTGCGCTCAGCCTTAAATAAATTCATTATCGTCTTCACAATATTTAGTGGTGTCAACTATAGTGTTGTGCTTAGATATTTATTTTATTATTTGCTTATTCTACTATATTAATTTTATACAATTTTATAATAATGATTAACTATCCGGGAGAAAAGGATATCTTTTGTTGGTCACATTCCAAGGACACCAGAAATCGTATTATCAAGGGGAAGAATAGAGCAACTATGGGATATGAAGCAGCAAGTAGGATGGATTAGGCAAATTAAAGAGCATTTGAAATAAGTTAAAGAGGATTTGAATTGTACCAGATTATCAAAGAGAATACGGTAATAGAAAAACTGTGGGATATGAAGCAGCTCCTAGGATGGAACTTAGGGAAGTTGAAGAGCATTTTAACGAACTGGAATTAACCTTGGACAATAACAAAAACAAAGCCGAAAATCTAAAGAAACAAGATTAAAACAAAAAATAAACAACCAATAGACTGTACAAAGAGTAGTAAGGTTAATATAATAATAAAAGAAAACTTACAATATTAATTTCGAATTCCTCAAAGTGCTATTAATTTATACTGAATACGCAATGGCGGATATTGACAACAGCAGATGGAAATCGATGAATGCTACTGTACAAAAATATCAGTCACCGCCGGGAATCGAATCGCAGACCTCCAAATTGCCGGTCGGGCGCCTTAACCACTAGACTACAATGAACCCTTCTGCACAGCAGCGCTCATTTTAGACTTGGCCATATCGGCTCGTATCTCACAAGTTAGTTTGAAGTAACTGACAATTTAACAAACTGACAAATATATGGAAACAGAATGAATATTGATTTCGAGTTCCTCAAAGTGTACCGGTATTGACCGACATTAATAGCAGTTAGAGGAATTCGAAATTAATAAATTCTGTTTCTGTATATTTGTCAGTGTTTGTTGCATTGTCAGTTACTTAAAACTAACATTATTCCTATATTATAAATCTTACAATTTGAAAAACAAAGGAGGAAGCCGAAACTTAAAGAAATAAAAACAGACAACTGACACACTGTACAAAGGGTATTTACAAATGAAGAACTACATAAGGAATAATGAAAAAGTACTGGAAAATGCGGCGGAAAGAGAACTCATCAAGGAGGACCAGGAAATTATTGTTCCAATTTGGTCCAATGAGGCTGTAAAATCAACATGAGTAAATAAATGGACCTTTCTTAAATACTTTTTACTCAAAGACTTGGTTAATTGATTTATTGTGATCATGGCTCAATAAATTGATTTGATTTGCTTTCTGTAGATACTCTCTAATAAAAAAATAGATTTTATTAGCCATCAAGCTATTGAAAAAATCTTTGTAGAAAATTCTTTACCTGAGATTTTGTTTGTTTTATTTTGAGATTTAAGATTATTTTCAAGATTCTGTTTGGAGATGGGTCAAGTCAGAATCAGCCAAACTTTCTGACCATCAACCAGAAATCCGTGTTTTCGATAAGTTTGGATTCATAAAAACTGGAAATGTGCTGCTGATTTATTAAACAGTTATTACGCAAACATTCCTGCTAAAATATATAATAGTATAACTGAAAACGCCAACATCGATAATTATAGAAACTTTTTAAACAAAACGGCTCCCAACAGAAATTATTCTGGACCAGTAGGCTACATCTTAATAGTTTTAGCACAGACAACAGTTGTTTCTGTAATCTGCGGTTTTAGTTTGATGAACCGCCGTAAGGTACCTACCATTTATTGAGCAAGACCTTGCTGTCAATACAGATCTAGAAGTTGTGATTGAAGAATTCAAAAAAATGGTTCCTTTCAACCGACGGATGTCTTTGTAGTTTTCAAAATTCAAAATAAATGTATGTATCTGATGTTTAAAAGAATGATCACAATTCAGTTAAGAATTATTGTAGGCCTAACTCAATTAGCCACTTTTATAGATCTTTATTGCTAAATCCTTGATAATTTTATTCAAGATATTTTCATGCAGATTGAAATAAATGCACAATATGCAATCAGGTTGAACATTTTTTCACAAGTATATCCATTCATAAACTTCTTATATTCATGTTGGAAAGACAAGGGGCGCCAAAATCGGCCCTGGCATCCACGGTGACCAAACCCGTGATGACTGTCTCATCTGATGGTTTATTATTTTTGTTTTTGTAATGAATGTAGGCTACCTATTCTTCTTTTTGTGACTGACTCTTGTTAAATTTTAGTGTAATTTATCTATGTGCCTGTACCTGACAATGTCTGCTGTAGGTACCCTATGCTATATAGTACTTACTGACAATGAACTGATTGATTGATTGATCTTTCCACTAAAGAAGTAGGCCTACAGTATTAATAAATTGCTTTTTTGTGTCATGTAGCCTCCTAGTCTTTACATGCAGGCTAAGTAATTTTTTGGAATTTATATAATATGCAGGCTATATGTTTACAAAATTAAATTTTTTGTAAATGAAATATTCATTTATTATTTTTAATATTCTTAGACACTTAAGCGTAATGAGTGAGCGCAGTGCAAGATAATTTATTTCGAAATAATTCCTCTTTATGCTATAAATTAATTACGCCGAAGACTCCTGCTACTGAGCACATTGACAACAGAATTAAATTGATAGCAAACGGAAATCGATGAATGTAACAAAACGAAAACAATTGTCGTGTTCAAGGGAGCCTTATTGTTTACCAGTCAATGTAATTTTACCGATAACTAATGCATCTGATTGGTCTATTCAAATTCATAGAAGTTGAGCAATTTTAATTTGAATTTGAATAGAGCAATCTGACGCCACCAGTAACATATTGAGATATCGAGGTAGCAGTGGTACTGTGCATATGTTGTCAGAACAGGCTCTGCGAATTTTGAAGCATAGAATATTAATTTGAACGGATAAGTAGTATTTTTGTTTATTATTATTAGTATTTATAATATCTTAATAATTTACATCATTAACTTGTCTAATATAAGTTAAAGTATTTAAATAAAAAGTCAAATTCTATTTTCGAGGTTAGGTGTACCGATATTGATAAATTTTCTTGTAATTAAATAGTCTCAAGTTGACAATTGTAATAAATTAAGTAATATTTCATTAAACATTTAACTAAAATCAATTGAAAACAATTTTTAGCTAGGAAAATGAGTCCAAACAAGGCATCTAAATCTAATTGTTTAACTAAAACTCAGGTAGCTACGCGATCTCAGCAATTATTAACAAAAAAATCTCCAACAGCTCTTAAAGCTACTGTAGATGTAGAAGAAAAGGTTGCTAAACTATTGAGTGTTCACACCAAATTGAAAACAAAATTAGAAACATCACTAAAAAATTCTGAGGAAGAACGAATAGGGTTAGTGGATCACATAAAATCACTGGAAGTTATTGTAAAATTGCAGCAGTAAGACCATAAAACTGAAATACTAAATCTCACGAGTCAATGTAGGTCTATGTCAGAGGAAATCGAAATATTAAAATCAAAAATAAACTTGGCTAATGTAAGATCTGAACCTCTGATCAATACAAAAAAGTAGAACCTAAATCAAATGGGGAAAAAATTAATAGAAATGGTCAAACAAAAACGTATAGTCAGGTTTTGCAAACAGCAACCAAAACTAAAGTAAGGGCAAATAACGATAGGAAAGGTAGAGTACTGCTCTTGACATCCAGTCATGGACGAGACTGTAGTGACCTACTAAATAAAAGATTAAAAAATAAGTATGAAGTTCAGAGCTTTTTCAAACCAAGTGCCCCTATAAACGCTATCGTAGAGTCAGCACAGGAACAAACTAAAGAATTTGGCAAAAACGATTTTCTAATAGTACTGGGTGGCTCAAACAATATAAATGAACCTAATCTAAAACATCTTCCTGAAATAAATGAAAAAATTAAAGAGATTGTGCCACTCAGCCAAAAAACTAATGTAACCTAATAATAAGTACAATTCCGTATAGGTTTGATAGGCCAGAGCTAAATGAAGCCATTAAGTCCACAAATAAATCAATTCATAATACAATCAAGAGCCTAAAAAATAAGAATTCTAAGCAGTTGGGGATTTGTTTTCTAAATGAAAGGCTGAAAAAACAAAACTTCACAAATCATGGTCTACATCTAAATCAATCTGGCAAAGTAATATTTTGTAATAGGCTGGCAGAGCTGATTGAAAGTCGTTTGCAATCTACTGTCAATAATTCTCCTAAACAATCATCTAACGAACCTTTTTTAGTAAAGTGGCTCGAAACCGGGAAGGGAAACTAGTTTCAGATGATAAATTCATATCTTCAATTGTATTAAAAGACGTTAATCGATCAAAAAATCAGGATAGCATTAGTGGAAGGAACTCTTGTAGCAATCTGATAGGCTCTCAAGATTCTAAGAGATTAAGTAAATCTACTTCAATATGCAAAAGCAACGATAAAGTAATAAGGGATGATAGGGAAGTACCGGTACTCACTGTGTTCCATCAGAATATTCAATACATTCGTAACAAAATAGATAGAATCGAAGTATTTTTTAAAGAAGAGGCTCCTGATATAGCTATTTTCACAGAGCATGGTTTAAAAGAAGATGAATTGTCACAACTTAATATTCCAAACTATTCATTGAAAACGTCGTATTGCAGGACATCTCATCGAAGTAGCTATCTTCACTAAAAATGCTAAGAATATGCAAACATTTAATTTAGAATATGTAGAGAAATTTGCTGTGGAAATGGATTTAGAAGTTACTGGTTTGAGAGTAAAAATCAACAATAATTTCGAAGTAGCGGTGTTAGGTATTTACAGGTCACCAAATGGGGAATGGAACAATTTTTGTGAACTATTCAATAGGCTTTTAGAGATTACTACTACTCGTTTTACAAACGTTATTGTAGCGGGAGATTTCAATACAGACTTTGCAACACAGAATAAAATGACAGAAGATTTAAAGGATATTATATGCATGAATAACTTGGAAATAAAAGTTCATGAATATACCATAGAGTCACAAGAACATCACAAACAATAATTGATAACATCCTTACTAATATAGATTACTCTAAAACAAGATTAGGCGGCTCGGAACTATCTGATCATGACTATCAAATCTTAGAGGTGGGGTTGCAAGGTCATAAATCAATTAAAAAGAGTAGAGTAATGAAAGAAATTCAACAATGTGAACAGGGGAATATCGATTGTTTGAAGCAGAATCTGCTACAAGAAAACTGGATTAGGGTTTACAATAGCAATAGTTTAAATGACAAATATGATAGTTTCATTAATATTTTAAGGTTTCATATTACTATGAGTTGTCCAGTTAAAAAAGTCCCTGTAAAGAACAAATTAGACAAGATTGAAGAGTGGATAACTGATGATATCCTTGCAGAAAGAAATAGGGTTAAAGATGCATATGATGAATTCAAACTATCTAGAAATATGTTAAGTGAAGACAATTACAAAGCTCTAAAGAAAAATTATACAAGAGAAGTGGAAAGAGCGAAATGTAAGAAAACAGCTAAAATTTTGAATAATAGTGTGTACTTTAACACAGCAGTGTGGGATGTAATAAACAAAAATAGGCAAGTAGCTCATGTAGATGCTTATACTAGTGTCCCCAGAATAATTAACGAAAATAACAAATATATTGATGATAGTGTAGACATTTGTAATTTCTTTAACTGGTTGCTAAGGATCTTCAAAAATCTCTTAATACAGGTATTAGTGATGCAAACATGAGGAATACTGAGGGGATTCAGAACGAATTAAAATTCCACCCAGTATGCCAAGACGAGTTGTCAAATATCATTGATAGTTTAAATAATAAAAAAAACTGTAGGAATGGATGGGGTATCCAGTAAAATTCTGAAAGAATGTAAAGATCAATTGTCTAACCTTTGATTCATCTGATCAATCATTCATTAGAACAAGGTGTTTTTCCAGATAACTTAAAAGAGGGGAAGATCTTGCCAATCTTCAAAAGTGGTGATAGAGAAAAGGTAGAAAACTATAGGCCCATTAGTATTTTAAATGTAATAAGTAAAATTTTTGGAAGAGTAGTTCTAAATAGGTTACTTCTGCACCTTCAAGAAGCTAACTTTATCTGTGATGAACAGCATGGCTTCCAGAAAGGGAGATCAACAAAAACAGCCATAGTTTCTCTAGTTGAAAAACTAATAGATATAATAGATTCAGGTTATAAAGCTACTGCAATCTTCTTAGATCTGTCAAAGGCATTTGATTGTGTTAATCATAGAACTTTATTGGAAATACTGCAAAATGTAGGTGTAAATGGGGTTGAACTGAAATGGTTTGAATTATATCTTATTGGGAGAAAACAATGTGTAGAACTAACTACAGTAGTAGGTAATAGTATAGTAAAGAATAAATCTAATAAATTAGAGGTGCAAGCTGGAGTGCCTCAGGGGTCAATACTAGGTCCATTGCTTTTTTGTTATATGTCAACCGTTTACCTAAAGAATTAATTAGTGGTAGAGCCCTCTTATTTGCTGACGATACATCACTCATTTTCAGCCATTCCATTCTAGATAATTTAGAAATAAGTGCCCATATAAGTGTGCAGTCCATTGTCCAATTTTTAAATCAGTTGAAATTAACTATAAATAGTAAAAAATGCCAATACCTTCAATTCAAAAACAAACATAATTTGAATGAAGATAGGGCTATAAATGTGTTTGTAAACGATAATCAATTAGACCAGGAAGAAAAAATTGAATTTCTAGGAGTTACGTTGGATAGACGATTGACCTGGACTCCATACATTGAGAAAATATGTAGTAAAATTTCATCTGGGGTATTTGTCCTGCGACAGCTCGCTAGATTGAATGACAAAAAGTTACTTTTTACAGCTTACCATGGGCTCTTACTGTCACATATTAGGTATGCTATCTTAGTATGGGGTAATTCATCAAAACAAAATCTTGATAGGGTGTTTAAGATCCAAAAGAAAGCGGTTAGGTGTATAGAAAGAGTAAATAGATTAGATTCATGTAGGCCGTTGTTCAAGAGACTTGGTCTCCTAACTGTACCCTGCTTATATGTGTATGAAGCTACTTTATATGTAAAAACGAATGATATTAACCAAAATCTTGATGTACATGATTATAATACAGAGATTATCACTTGGTGAGTCACAATAGTAGCTTATTCAAACAAAAACCTAGTTATATTGGTAGGAAATTCTACAACAAGCTACCGCAGTTTTTGAAGAGTCTTGAAAATATAGAAATATTTAAAAAACAATTGAAGAAATATTTAGTTGATAAAGCTTTTTATAGTGTACAAGAGTTCCTTTCACATCAAAATTAAGCCTCACCTCAACTAATTGAAGTAATTATGGTATCTAGTGTATAATATTGTTGATCTGACTTGTCTTATACTCCTTAACTGGAGTCTCCAAGACGTAATCTACAAAAAAAAAAAACATATGAATAGGCTCCCATGAACTCAACCAATGATAGAGCTGACAGGAGACCTGTAAGATCACTCAAGCACTGAGGATGGGCTTCCTGCACAAAAACATGTTCTGTCTCAAGTAAAAGAAAAAAGAAAAATTCCAATTTTTTTTTTATTTTTAACAGTTCTGCATGTCGTCTATGTGAAAATATCTACTATCCCACTCGCAGTTCGTCATGGATCAACAAAAACTAAGTTCCAAAATAACTTTAGGTTGATTAGTGCTTTTAGATTTAATAAAAAGCCTCCAATGGGAAAATCTTTGATGTGTTCTTTCTTTGTATCTTGTGTTGAATGATCTGCCTGTTTGTCTTATGTAGTAGTTGGGGCATGTGTAGCATTTGAGCTTATATATTCCTGGTTTGTTGAATTTGTGAATTGTGCTGTTTGTTAGGTGAGGTGTTAACCTAACCTCAACAAAACATGACCCCTGGCGGCAGGCTGACAAAGCTTCTTTTCAGAAGTGAAATGCATCCCTCCAGTATCTCCAATATAAGTGAGTAAAGACAATACATTAAATTGAAATACAGTGTCAGTTTTGTTATTGGATTGTTCATCAATTATTTCGTCATGGAAAACATCACAGAGAACAATTTATACATACCAGATTGGAAAATCATATACAGTATCTAGCAATTTTAAAGCAGAGCTTGGATAAATTTGATTAATTACAGCTTAGAGTAGAAGGGAATTAATATGACGTTTCCTAAGAAATATGACGTTTTCTGATGTTTGTACAGTATTTCGCCAATATTATTGCATGTAAAAACTTTTGGCGCATGAATAAATCTCAAATCTAAATCTAGGATAGAAAAAAAAGTGATACTAATAATTATTAATAGAAATAAAGAATAGCTGGAAGGCTAGCAACTTCAAGTAGTGACATAATAGCATTTATAATTAACACTGGAACGAGGAGACAATATATGCATTTAGTAGTAAAGAGGAGTCAACATGGCAAAAGAAAGTTTTAATCTAATATCAAAACTGAAACTGTATTTCAATTAAATATGTGATTTTCACTCACTTTTACTGGAGTTAATGTAGGAATGCATTTCCCTTCTTGACGAAGCTTCTCTTTAGAAGTGAAATGCATTCCTCCAGTATCTCCAGTAAAAGTGAGTGAAAATCATACATTTTATTGAAATACGGGACAGTATAAGTTTTGATATTAGACTGAAAAAAGCCTTAAATCGCAAAAGAAAGCAATCTTAGCTTGCAATTTTTAGATGTATTTGAGAGGTATAGCCTACCATACTACACTTGCACTCGTGACACGTGATATTTTCAACAAATCAAGTAAATAATAAATTAAATCAAGCATAAACTTACCGCTTCTTATTCGAAAAAATATTCAGTTTTAATCCTTTTCAATCATTTGTAACCTAAAACATGTTCAATATTACGCTCAGCTTTCAAATATCATGTTAAACTTGTAATATACAACTAAAAATTTGAAGTAAATTTGGGTTATGAGATGAATAAAACTGAATTTGTAAATACGAAAACAGACACTTATCAGACATGATACTTTAGGTACCGTACGTTTATTTATTCAAAGTAGGTGGATATCATATGTTTGTTTTTTGTTTTTCTGTAGATTACGTCTTGGAGACTCCAGTTGTTAGAGATGGTTCATTTTTTGGATTTGTTCTTCTTGTTTGCGCACCAGCTTTTCATTTTTTGTGCAAATTCAGCTTTTCTCTCTTCACTACATTTTCTTCCTACTCTTGTCTGTGATATAAATTCCCATTTATTAAGTCTTTTTCTGAAGTTTTTTTTTTCATTGTAAATTTCTTTGTTGGCTGTTTTGGCCGCCACTACTCGATCTTTTTTAACATTTTATTTTTACCGGTATTTGCGTATGGACCCCAATGGATGAAGCAAATCATTTTGGTTCTTCCTGTCTCCAAACTTCTCGCATTCTCTCTCTTACTCTCTCTCTCTCTACTTTTATCTCTCTATCTCTCTATTTGAATCACTTTTATTTTTATTTTTCTTAATCTTAATTTTACCTTCAACAAGAGTACCTTTAGCCGTTTTTACATGCTCACTTTGTTATTATACTATTTACTAAAGAATATTCATGAATTATTATTAACAAGTCTCAGTCTCTAATAAAATATAATTACTCTAGATAATCCTTTCAAAAATTCCAAATAAGAAGTTATCAGTAAATTGAATCAAGTAGGCTATGTAATAAATACTTCTTAAATGGGATTCCTAACTTTGCATCATAACTTCGTGCATCTGAACAAATATAAATCAGAAATTGCAAGTAGGGCTACTTAGCCTTATCTTATTTATTAAAAATAATGGTCCTGAAAAGAAAGGTTCTCCCTTTTTTTCGTGAAATTTCTCTGAACAGTCTAAATAGTCCAACAATCAAATAGTATGACCAGTCTGACAATCAACATTTTCTTATTGATTGGTCATTGACAAATTAAATGTCTGATCCGCCAGAGACGCATTTTGTACCACTTGAATAAATAACATACGGTCGACTGCCTTTAACCAATATTTTAGCCTATTCAAGAAATCCAGTCTCTACACTATGATTGCCTGTAACATTTATTTCCCAAATACTGTGGGCCTTCATTCAGGGGGAACGGGGAATTGGCTATATCGGGAACTCGCTGTATCTTTGTTAAATGTCCTATGCTCATAAAACTGTTCTGAGTAGGAATTCGGTATATGTGTCGACTACAGATATAGTGAATTCCAGATATAGCCAATTACCCAACCCCATTCAGGGTAATATACTACTTTGTCATATTTTCAGCCCCACTTATAGGCCTATGCGTTCACTTCTCTCTTTTGTCCAAGTCTCCTTCGCAACCTTTTGGTGCATCCCCCAATGTACTCAGGCTCATGCGCTCTCACTTATACTCTCACGCCCTCTTTCTCTCTCTCTCAATACCTCTCTCTCACTCACGCTTTCTCTCCTTCTATCTGTCTCTCTTAACTTAGGTCAGTTTATTTTCTTACATTCTGCGCTTACTCTTTGATCTTTTGTCATTCACACCCGCGTCTTTCCAAAACTCTTTTCACAAATAACATTTCAATACTTGAATGTCATACATGTTGGATTCCCCTTCACTCATTCCCTTTTCTTCACACCGGTTTTCTTCTTGTATAATTACTGCCAAATTAATTTAAAGATCGTTAAATTGAATAACGTAATATGTTAATTCATCATATTTTATCCTCCCTCAAACATGTGTCAAGTTTCCTCACTATTCATTATCCACTTTTTTCACACTGTTCTCTTCATTTTCTTTCAAATATCATGGCTTTATTCAATATTATTAATTTATTCTTATTATTATTAGTCAATTTAAGTAGTATAAAAAAACCAATTCTGGCGCAACCTTGACCTTTGACCTATACCCCCCCTCCCCCCCCCTCGGCTCGCTGCAACCTTCCGGACCCATTCCCCTCTTCACCCTCTCTCTTTCCCTCTCTCTTTCTCTCTCTCTCACGCTCTCTCTCTCGCTCTCTCTCACGCTCTCTCTCTCGCTCTCTCTTACCCTCCTGTGAAATAAATAACTATTGGTTTTGTGTAGTCCTATCTGTGAATAGTTTTTGCATAGTCTAAATTTATGGAAGGCGGCGATCTTTTGAGGTTGCGGTCACAGCATAGAGTGTTCATACATAGCAGATGTTTCCGTAGCTCTCTCCAATGTACTGTCTCCCAGGGTGCGCTGATGGGATCCACAACTGTCACAGGTAGGCCGCTTCCAGTAATGGCTGTAACAGAGAGCAAATAATGGCAGAAAACGGCAAACGAAATAAAGCTTTTCTAATGACAGTGAAATCACAAGATAATGAGGAAGTTTATAAAGCTGATATGGTATTGAGCAGAAAAAAATAATAGATATGTGGCGACAATGATAATTGAAATGAATTGGATAGAAAAAGAGAAAAAAATTAGGAGAAAAGTCACTAAGAATAGTAAAAAGTATGAATAACAAGAGAATAATAAATGCAAGGAAAAGAGGTGAGGGCCGTTGAACGGTAAAATAAGTGTATGAGGGAAGAAAGTAGTAAAAAGCTTAGAATATAGTGGTCAGTGGTTCTGTCGATATTATGTTAGGTCCCGAAGGTGGCCAAAGAAAGTTAGTGTAAATTGAATTTGAAAAATAAATTAGTAGTATAAAAAAACCAATTCTGGCGCAACCTTGACCTTTGACCTTTACCCCCCCCTCGGCTCGCTGCAACCTTCTGGACCCATTCCCCTCTTTGCCCTCTCTCTTTCCCTCTCTCTCACGCTCTCTCTCTTGCTCTCTCTCACGCTCTCTCTCTCGCTCTCTCTCATGCTCTCTCTCTCGCTCTCTCTTACCCTCTCGCTCTCTCTTGATTTCTCTTCCCCTCAACCACACTCTTGCTATCTCTATTGTTCTCGCTCCCTAACGAACATTAACAAACTACAGTAACGCTGAGAAGAATGCGAAGATCGGAATAAAGAAGAGATGAGAAGAACGAGTTGAAAATTTACCCCGCTGAAAAGCAGCGAACCGGTTACCATGAGAGCAGCTGGCTCTGATATCATGAACGAACGTGGAGACAATAAGAAGAGAGCAAAGAGAAGAGCAATAGCCGACAACTCTCTTCCTCTTCTTCCTCTTCCTCTTTTTTCTTTCTCTTTCTCTCCTTCTCCCTCTTCCTCTACCTCATCCTCTCTCTCTTGATCACTCTTCCCCTCACCAACGCTCTTGCTCTCTCTTCCTCTTCCTCTTTATCTTTCTCGTTGAAACTGTCTTCATTGGACTGGTGCCAGAATGTTAAGGTCAGTGATTACGTAATGCAGTTTTGCAGATGCAGATGCACAATGCATAGATAGCATTGGAATGCAGCAGTGACATCATACAGATGAAACCAGAAGAACGGCTGGTGTGTGGAACCAGTGAGACAAGGAGTAGATATCTCTACTCTACTTCTTCTTCTTCCTCTTCTTCCTCTTCTAAAAGGTTAAGTGTAAGAATGGCCTCAATGACCAAGACTTCGCCTCTTTGTACAATTCATCTCTCAGATCCAAGCTCTATTTTCATTATGTTTTTTATTTTTTTTAAACAATTGCATCCATAATTTCTGCTGTACTGTACTGTACCTTAAAATATATATATGTATTGTATTTATAATCTATATGGAATGGTCCAAGCCAATACTACATGATCTAAAGACAATATAACCTATAAGGATTGCTCCAAGCTAATACTAAGCAACCTATTGCATTTAATCTATCCTATAAATCCAAAGTCAACATAACTTAAAATGAATACCCTATAAGGATTGATCCAAGTTAATAATATGCAATCTATTGCAGTAAATCTAACCTATAAATCTAAAGTCAACATTACCCAAAAATTGATAACCTATAAGGACTGGTCCAAGCCAATACTATGCAATCTATTGCATTACATCTAACCCATAAATCTAAAGTCAACATAACTTAAAAATTGATAACCCATAAGGAATGATCCAAGCCAATACTATGTAATCTATTGCATCACATTAATTTTTAAGTCAACATAACCCAAAAATGGAAAACCTATAAGGAAGTGTCCAAGCCAATACTATGCAATCTATTACATTACAACTAACCTATAAATCTAAAGTCAATGTAACTTATAAATGGATACCCTATAAGGAATGCTCCAAGCCAATACCTACATAATCTATTGCATTACATCTAAAGACAATATAACCTAAAAGGATTGATCCAAGCATAAAAGCATAGGTTAAATCTAACCTATAAATCTAAAGTCAACATGACCCAAAAAATGGAATGTTCCCCTCCCCTTCACCACTACCCCCTCCCCCAGCCCTTCACCACCCCCTCCCCAAAAATCCCCCAAAAGGCCCCCTCCCCCAAAACGTGACCCCCTCCCCCTAAAAGTGGCCCCCTCCCCCGAAAAGTGAACCCCCTCTCCCGAAAAAAATAGCCCCCTTTCCCAAAAATGACACTTTTCGGTATTGGGAGTCATTTTTCGGGCGAGGGGGTCCACTTTTAGGGAGAGGGGGTCCACTTTTAGGGTGAGGGGAACCGTTTTTAGGAAGAGGGGGTCCATTTTTAGGATGATGGGTACCATTTTTGGGAAAGAGAAACCACTTTTTGGTTAAGGGGGTCCACTTTTTGGGTGAGGGGTATCGTTTTTTTAAGATGAGGGGTCCACTTTTAGGGAGAGGGGGTCACTTTTGGGAAGAGGGGTACACTTTTTGAAGAATGGGAACCATTTTTCGTCAGAGGCGGTCCACTTTTAGGGGGAGGGGGTCACGTTTTGGGGGAGGGGGATTTTTGGGGAGGGGGTGATGAAGGAGTGGTGGAGGGGGTGATGAAGGAGTGGGGGAGGGGATAATGGTGAAGGGGGTACACTTTACGGGGGATGGGGGGTCATTTTTCGGGTGGGAGGGACCACATTTAGGGTGAGGGGGGTCATTTTTCGGTAATGGGAACCATTTTTTGGATGAGGGGGGTCATTTTTTGGGAAAGGGGGCTATTTTTTCGGGAGAGGGGGTTCACTTTTCGGGGGAGGGGGCCACTTTTAGGGGGAGGGGGTCACGTTTTGGGGGAGGGGGCCTTTTGGGGGATTTTTGGGGAGGGGGTGGTGAAGGGCTGGGGGAGGGGGTAGTGGTGAAGGGGAGGGGAACATTCCATTTTTTGGGTCATGTTGACTTTAGATTTATAGGTTAGATTTAACCTATGCTTTTATGCTTGGATCAATCCTTTTAGGTTATATTGTCTTTAGATGTAATGCAATAGATTATGTAGGTATTGGCTTGGAGCATTCCTTATAGGGTATCCATTTATAAGTTACATTGACTTTAGATTTATAGGTTAGTTGTAATGTAATAGATTGCATAGTATTGGCTTGGACACTTCCTTATAGGTTTTCCATTTTTGGGTTATGTTGACTTAAAAATTAATGTGATGCAATAGATTACATAGTATTGGCTTGGATCATTCCTTATGGGTTATCAATTTTTAAGTTATGTTGACTTTAGATTTATGGGTTAGATGTAATGCAATAGATTGCATAGTATTGGCTTGGACCAGTCCTTATAGGTTATCAATTTTTGGGTAATGTTGACTTTAGATTTATAGGTTAGATTTACTGCAATAGATTGCATATTATTAACTTGGATCAATCCTTATAGGGTATTCATTTTAAGTTATGTTGACTTTGGATTTATAGGATAGATTAAATGCAATAGGTTGCTTAGTATTAGCTTGGAGCAATCCTTATAGGTTATATTGTCTTTAGATCATGTAGTATTGGCTTGGACCATTCCATATAGATTATAAATACAATACATATATATATTTTAAGGTACAGTACGGTACAGCAGAAATTATGGATGCAATTGTTTAAAAAAAATAAAAAACATAATGAAAATAGAGCTTGGATCTGAGAGATGAATTGTACAAAGAGGCGAAGTCTTGGTCATTGAGGCCATTCTTACACTTAACCTCTTAGAAGAGGAAGAAGAGGAAGAAGAAGAAGTAGAGTAGAGATATCTACTCCTTGTCTCACTGGTTCCACACACCAGCCGTTCTTCTGGTTTCATCTGTATGACGTCACTGCTGCATTCCAATGCTATCTATGCATTGTGCATCTGCATCTGCAAAACTGCATTACGTAATCACTGACCTTAACATTCTGGCACCAGTCCAATGAAGACAGTTTCAACGAGAAAGATAAAGAGGAAGAGGAAGAGAGAGCAAGAGCGTTGGTGAGGGGAAGAGTGATCAAGAGAGAGAGGATGAGTTAGAGGAAGAGGGAGAAGGAGAGAAAGAGAAAGAAAAAAGAGGAAGAGGAAGAAGAGGAAGAGAGTTGTTGGCTATTGCTCTTCTCTTTGCTCTCTTCTTATTGTCTCCACGTTCGTTCATAATATCAGAGCCAGCTGCTCTCATGGTAACCGGTTCGCTGCTTTTCAGCGGGGTAAATTTTCAACTCGTTCTTCTCGTCTCTTCTTTATTCCGATCTTCGCATTCTTCTCAGCATTACTGTAGTTTGTTAATGTTCGTTAGGGAGTGAGAACAATAGAGATAGCAAGAGTGTGGTTGAGGGGAAGAGAAATCAAGAGAGAGTGAGAGAGAGTGAGAG
The DNA here is from genome assembly GCA_948455865.1 of Conomelus anceps. Classification (NCBI taxonomy): domain Eukaryota; kingdom Metazoa; phylum Arthropoda; class Insecta; order Hemiptera; family Delphacidae; genus Conomelus; species Conomelus anceps. The sequence goes on from OX418216.1 coordinate 152,916,898, forward strand.
GGTAAGAGAGAGCGAGAGAGAGAGCGTGAGAGAGAGCGTGAGAGAGAGCGAGAGAGAGAGCGTGAGAGAGAGGGAAAGAGAGAGGGCGAAGAGGGGAATGGGTCCGGAAGGTTGCAGTGAGCCGAGGGGGGGGTAAAGGTCAAAGGTCAAGGTTGCGCCAGAATTGGTTTTTTTATACTACTAATTTATTTTTCAAATTCAATTTACACTAACTTTCTTTGGCCACCTTCGGGACCTAACATAATATTGACAGAACAACTGACCACTATATTCTAAGCTTTTTACTACTTTCTTCCCTCATACACTTATTTTACCGTTCAACGGCCCTCACCTCTTTTCCTTGCATTTATTATTCTCTTGTTATTCATACTTTTTACTATTCTTAGTGACTTTTCTCCTAATTTTTTTCTCTTTTTCTATCCAATTCATTTCAATTATCATTGTCGCCACATATCTATTATTTTTTTCTGCTCAATACCATATCAGCTTTATAAACTTCCTCATTATCTTGTGATTTCACTGTCATTAGAAAAGCTTTATTTCGTTTGCCGTTTTCTGCCGTTATTTGCTCTCTGTTACAGCCATTACTGGAAGCGGCCTACCTGTGACAGTCGTGGATCCCATCAGCGCACCCTGGGAGACAGTACATTGGAGAGAGCTACGGAAACATCTGCTATGTATGAACACTCTGTGCTGTGACCGCAACCTCAAAAGATCGCCGCCTTCCATAAATTTAGACTATGCAAAAACTATTCACAGATAGGACTACACAAAACCAATAGTTATTTATTTCACAGGAGCCGAAGTGATATTCTTATCACAAATGGCTAGTTCCAAATATGTTTTAAAACTAATTAGGTTAAGGTATGAATATTTTATAGTTTTTTTGCCAAGGTTTTCTTTATTCAGTTTGTGGGATGGGCGGTCGTCGCGGCTTCTGGTCTAACTGATGTCCACCCTTGGTGATGCGCTACTGGTCCGGCCCCAAATCTTCGTAGCCCCTATAATTACACCGATGCAGGAGCTTATCTCAACAGTCAGGTTCAAATGCATAAAAAATGTTTTAAGCAGGGGTGCCCACAGGGGGGGCTATGATGACGCAGACTGCGTCATTGAAATTCTTGGGGGGGGGGGGGTTCCAAAAAACGTTTTGGGGGGGGCGTAAAGTTGATTGAAACCGTGTTTAACGTGACAACATTCAAAAATATACTACGAAGTCACCAGATAGAATGTCAATTAATGAAAATATATTTATAATTATTATTATACAATTGAATATGAATTAGCTAAAATAGTTATGTTTAGGATTTGTGCAGGAAGTTATTATTCAAACTTAGCAAGACGCTAAGCGAGTGCTCTGAAAGTGGTTTATACAACTTTACTCTCCTTAACAGTTACTAGTTAATCAGCAGAAAGAGCAATAAGTCGATTTAAAATTATCAAAAACAGACTCAGATCAGCTATGGGAGACTCATGGTTGTCCACTCTAATGGTTCTAGCTGCAGAAAAAGATGTACTTGAGTCTATTTCTAACGAAGAAATAATTGAAAGGTTTTCTGTTTCCTCATCCCAAAGACAAAACCTTCTATGTGGGGTTTAGAGAGATAGATTTAACAAGCTTAGAAGGTGCCTAGCTAACTTGTAGATGGTCACAGCCTACAAATTTAAAATGTTTGACTTCAAACTGTTGATGTTTTTCATGTATTTTACAATAACTACTTACTAATAAGTAAGAACTACTATAGCAAAACTTACTAAATACTAAAAATTCAGTAATTTTTCATAACTATGTCTTTATTTTGTTTTTGAAAGACACTTCTTTCGATTGTGTGTTGTAAATAACTATACATGAAATGTGTGCCTTTTATGTACTTCATCCATACATAAATTCTCCCAAGATACTACACTAAGTAAATAACCTGTTGTTTAACTACTGTCCAATAAATGACTTAGTATTTTGAATTTTTGTGTTTTTACAAATGAAGTTATTAACTCATTGTTTTCACTTCCTTTAAAGGAACAACTTTGTAGAATTATTTAACCTTAATGTAATTGGGACACCGAACATAAACTTATAGGTATTTCATTTTTATTGAACATTGTGTATTTGTAATAGGCTAATATTTTATTGTTTAAAAACCATTTAGGTTCAAATTCTTATTTAGCTATTTTGCAATTAAGTTCATTGAGCAGAAGTTCATAAATGCATTTCATTGATATTTCTTTTTTACCTTTACAAAAAAATGTTAGCTATATAAAGAATCTCAAGAAATATACGGTACATACATTTTGTATATTATCGACTGGGTTTGAATTTTTTCAATAGTTTTATAAATCTTCTTTTAGTTTTAGAAAGAATACGGGGGGCTCTTTTCGCATTTTTGGGGGGGGGCCTAATTTATGGGGGGAGGGGTGATTGGTGCTAACTTTAGGGGGGGGGTGCGTCATGAGGCTTAGGGGGGGTGGGCACCCCTGTATACCGCACTCAACTTCATCTCCTGCGTTTACTTATCATATTTTCAGTAAGCACAATATTTTCCACACTTGTAACGTCATATAGGCCTACTATTTCAGTGTAGGTATATTCTGAAAGGGACCACATCAAAATGAATCAAAAGCCATTTCACTTTTAAGAAGACTTTCACTATTATAATTTTCCGAAATACAATATTCCACATTAAATAAAACGTTGTAGAATTTTCCTTAGTTTATCTTTTCTTATAAGTGGATTTTTAGTTACTTAACTTTCCATGTTATAAATTAATTATTGGCTTCCTAATTCGATAAATATTTCATAATGTAGGCTTTAAGAAATTTCTCATGTTTTCAAAGTTTGAAAATTCAACTAAAAAGCTTAAAATAAAACATATTTTAAAACAAAAAAAGAAACCGACTTCAGTGAAATGATTAAATACTCACGTACTAATAATATTTTATTGTTTAAAAACCATTTAGGTTCAAATTCTTATTTAGCTATTTTGCAATTAAGTTTATTGAGCAGAAGTTCATATATTCATTTCATTGATATTTCTTTTTTACCTTAACAAAAAAATGTTACCTATGTAAAGAATCTCAAGAAATATACATACATTTTGTATATTATCGACTGGGTTTGAATTTTTTCAATAGTTATAAAAATCTTCTTTTAGTTTTAGAAAGAATACGGGGGGCTTTTTTCGCATTTTTTGGGGGGGCCTAATTTATGGGGGGGGGTTTGGTGCTAAATTTAGGGGGGGGGTGCGTCATGAGGCTTAGGGAGGGGTGGGCACCCCTGTCAAAACTGACACTGTATTTCAGTAAAAGTGAGTGTAAATCACATTTAATTGAAATACAGTGTTAGTTTTGATATTAGATCGAATTTCTTATCAATTACTATGTATTTCAGTAAAAGTGAGTGTAAATCACATATTTAATTGGAATACAGTGTTAGTTTTGATATTAGATAGAATCTCTTATCAATCACTTCCCGGTGGTTTGGAACCCACCTAAAACTGTAGGTCCAACTCAACAATCTCCATCATCCAATTCATTACCCATGCAAAGGTCTCAGACCTATGTGGGCTTCATCCTCCAAAAAAATACATTGTTAGTTTTGATATTAGATAGAATTTCTTATCAACTACATAAAATATTTGGCACCGACTTCAAAAGATTACTTGTATGAAATTTAAAATTTTCTCAGTTTAAAGTAAATACTTTATTTTAAACTTTTTAGTACGTGAGTATTTAATCATTTCACTGAAGTCGGTTTCTTTTTTTGCTTTAAAATATGTTTTTTAGTATGTGCCGTGAAAATGGTATTAGACTTAAATGGGAAAAATGTGAAGTACTGAAATCTGAAATTACTTATTTAGGGTTTAAAACTGACAAAGATTGCATACATAAAACTGATGATAAGATTGCAGTTGTTAAGAATGCAAAACGTCCTACAAATGTATCAGAGTTGAATTCTTTTCTAGGGTTTGTTACATATTAGGGCCTACTCAAGGTTTATACAGGGCATGGCTAATTCTCTCTCACCTTTATACAACTTACTCAGGAAAAATGTTGTTTTTTCGTGGTCACAAGAGTGCGAAACTGCATTTCAAACAATTAAGAAAGATATTGAAACAAAACTTACTCTTGCGGATTTTGATGTCACTAAACCTATAATTGTTGCTACTGATGCTAGTAAATATGCTATTGGTGCGGTTCTTTCATGTTTAGATGAAAAAGGTGTGGAAAGGCCCATAATTTTTGCTAGTATATGTCTCACTGCAGCTGAGCGAAATTATTCCCAGATAGACAAGGAAGCATTGTCAATTTATTGGGGAGTTAAGAAATTTTTCAATTACTTGTTTGGTCGTCATTTTACTTTACTGACTGACCACAAACCATTACAAAGCATCTTAAATGCTCATGCTGCTACTCCATCCATCAGTGCTACACGTTTATTACATTATTCACTATTTTTACAAGGTTTTGATTACACCATACAATACCGTAAGACCACTGAACATATGAATGCTGATTTTTGCTCAAGATTTCCTATGGAAATGGTTAATGACAATACTATTGATGAGGTTCAAATTGTACAAATGAATCAAATTAATATTTTACCGGTTACAAGGGAACAAATAGCTCATGAAACTAGAAAAGATCCAGATATGTGTAAATTACTTCGACAAATTTTAGGTACTGAAAATGGTGAAAATACAAACAATATTGCTGAATATTCAGTTGAACAAGGTTGTATTATGAAAGGCTTACGAGTTATGATTCCAAAATCTTTACAATCTAAAGTACTTGAGGAACTACACCAAGGACACTTAGGAATTGTAAAAATGAAAGGCCTTGCACGAAGTTATGTCTATTGGCCAAATATTGATTCTGATATTGAGCTTGTTACAAAGAATTGTATACATTGTGTGCGTCATTCTAGACAACAGTCTAATGTGAATTTACATCCATGGCAATTTCCTTCAGGACCATGGCAAAGATTACATATAGATTTTGCTAATCCTTCTCCAGGATTATGGCTGTTAATAATTGTTGATAGTTACAGTAAGTGGGTTGAAACTTACATAATGAAAACTCTTTCAAGCAAAGAAACAGTTGAAAATTTGCGTGAATGTTTTGCTAGATTTGGTTTACCAGTTACACTAGTATCAGATAATGGTACTCAGTTTACCTCTAGTGAATTTCAAACCTTTTGTACTAATAATGGTATAAAGCATATTACCAGTGCTCCTTTCTTTCCTGCATCCAATGGTCAGGCAGAACGTTTTGTACAAACTGAAGTCAGGATTAATTAAATGTTGCGAAGGTATGATTGTAAATTCTACTTTACAGTTCAAATTAAATAATTTTTTAATGAACTACAGAAAAGCACCACATGCTACTACTGGTGAAAGTCCATGTAATTTACTCATGAAAAGAAATATTCGAACTAGACTAGATTTGATGCTACCCAATATTACTGACAAAGTGTTAGATACTCAAAGAAAGGAAATGCAAAAACAGACAATTAAAGATAAATGTTTCAATATCAATGATAGAGTTATGTACCGAATTTACAATAATAAGGGTAAATGGAATACAGGTATTGTAGCTGATAAAATTGGTTCTTCTATGTACAATATCATTACTGATGATAATCTTTCTATTATGAGACATGCTAATCAAATGAAGGATTGTAAAATTAATTTAAAGGATTTTTCAACTGATATACCTAATGTTCATTATGATACTGATGTAATTGTGCCTAAATCAACAGTACTTTCTTAACAATCGAAAGCTATTACAAGCAATGATGTTGATGATTCTACTTTCTTTTCTAATTCTTTCAAGAATGTTTTACATTCAACGCCAGTTTCTACAAAATTACCGATTGTGACAGATACTATTTACCATACGCCACAGGCTAGACCTGTTAGGTTCAGAAAACCTCCTGAAAGGTATTCACCCTAGGTTTCATTACGGGGGGAGGTGTCATATATCCTTGTACAACATGAATTTTAGTTTTATTTTATGCAGTTGGCAAGACTGTGCCACACCAGAGAGACAACGCCTACTGTACTATGTCTCTATTGTCGATTGAATTTTCATGATGTAATGAGTTTACTTACGCTATTCGTTTTTTTAATAAAATGTATTTCATCAATTACAATGAGTTTGTGATTACTTCTACCACCTACGTTACAGAATTGAATACTATAAAATACATAGCACAACAGAATGGTTACAAACACACACTAATAGACAAACTACTGCACAGAATATCAACAAAACCAATCACTCACACCAGCAACAAACAGAATGACAACCCCCATACATTCATTATGAATAAAGAAAACCTTGGGGTTTCAGCGGGGTAAATTTTCAACTCGTTCTTCTCATCTCTTCTTTATTCCGATCTTCGCATTCTTCTCAGCATTACTGTAGTTTGTTAATGTTCGTTAGGGAGTGAGAACAATAGAGATAGCAAGAGTGTGGTTGAGGGGAAGAGAAATCAAGAGAGAGTGAGAGAGAGTGAGAGGGTAAGAGAGAGCGAGAGAGAGAGCGTGAGAGAGAGCGTGAGAGAGAGCGAGAGAGAGAGCGTGAGAGAGAGGGAAAGAGAGAGGGCGAAGAGGGGAATGGGTCCGGAAGGTTGCAGTGAGCCGAGGGGGGGGTAAAGGTCAAAGGTCAAGGTTGCGCCAGAATTGGTTTTTTTATACTACTAATTTATTTTTCAAATTCAATTTACACTAACTTTCTTTGGCCACCTTCGGGACCTAACATAATATCGACAGAACAACTGACCACTATATTCTAAGCTTTTTACTACTTTCTTCCCTCATACACTTATTTTACCGTTCAACGGCCCTCACCTCTTTTCCTTGCATTTATTATTCTCTTGTTATTCATACTTTTTACTATTCTTAGTGACTTTTCTCCTAATTTTTTTCTCTTTTTCTATCCAATTCATTTCAATTATCATTGTCGCCACATATCTATTATTTTTTTCTGCTCAATACCATATCAGCTTTATAAACTTCCTCATTATCTTGTGATTTCACTGTCATTAGAAAAGCTTTATTTCGTTTGCCGTTTTCTGCCGTTATTTGCTCTCTGTTACAGCCATTACTGGAAGCGGCCTACCTGTGACAGTCGTGGATCCCATCAGCGCACCCTGGGAGACAGTACATTGGAGAGAGCTACGGAAACATCTGCTATGTATGAACACTCTGTGCTGTGACCGCAACCTCAAAAGATCGCCGCCTTCCATAAATTTAGACTATGCAAAAACTATTCACAGATAGGACTACACAAAACCAATAGTTATTTATTTCACAGGAGCCGAAGTGATATTCTTATCACAAATGGCTAGTTCCAAATATGTTTTAAAACTAATTAGGTTAAGGTATGAATATTTTATAGTTTTTTTGCCAAGGTTTTCTTTATTCAGTTTGTGGGATGGGCGGTCGTCGCGGCTTCTGGTCTAACTGATGTCCACCCTTGGTGATGCGCTACTGGTCCGGCCCCAAATCTTCGTAGCCCCTATAATTACACCGATGCAGGAGCTTATCTCAACAGTCAGGTTCAAATGCATAAAAAATGTTTTAAGCAGGGGTGCCCACAGGGGGGGGCTATGATGACGCAGACTGCGTCATTGAAATTCTTGGGGGGGGGGGGGTTCCAAAAAACGTTTTGGGGGGGGCGTAAAGTTGATTGAAACCGTGTTTAACGTGACAACATTCAAAAATATACTACGAAGTCACCAGATAGAATGTCAATTAATGAAAATATATTTATAATTATTATTATACAATTGAATATGAATTAGCTAAAATAGTTATGTTTAGGATTTGTGCAGGAAGTTATTATTCAAACTTAGCAAGACGCTAAGCGAGTGCTCTGAAAGTGGTTTATACAACTTTACTCTCCTTAACAGTTACTAGTTAATCAGCAGAAAGAGCAATAAGTCGATTTAAAATTATCAAAAACAGACTCAGATCAGCTATGGGAGACTCATGGTTGTCCACTCTAATGGTTCTAGCTGCAGAAAAAGATGTACTTGAGTCTATTTCTAACGAAGAAATAATTGAAAGGTTTTCTGTTTCCTCATCCCAAAGACAAAACCTTCTATGTGGGGTTTAGAGAGATAGATTTAACAAGCTTAGAAGGTGCCTAGCTAACTTGTAGATGGTCACAGCCTACAAATTTAAAATGTTTGACTTCAAACTGTTGATGTTTTTCATGTATTTTACAATAACTACTTACTAATAAGTAAGAACTACTATAGCAAAACTTACTAAATACTAAAAATTCAGTAATTTTTCATAACTATGTCTTTATTTTGTTTTTGAAAGACACTTCTTTCGATTGTGTGTTGTAAATAACTATACATGAAATGTGTGCCTTTTATGTACTTCATCCATACATAAATTCTCCCAAGATACTACACTAAGTAAATAACCTGTTGTTTAACTACTGTCCAATAAATGACTTAGTATTTTGAATTTTTGTGTTTTTACAAATGAAGTTATTAACTCATTGTTTTCACTTCCTTTAAAGGAACAACTTTGTAGAATTATTTAACCTTAATGTAATTGGGACACCGAACATAAACTTATAGGTATTTCATTTTTATTGAACATTGTGTATTTGTAATAGGCTAATATTTTATTGTTTAAAAACCATTTAGGTTCAAATTCTTATTTAGCTATTTTGCAATTAAGTTCATTGAGCAGAAGTTCATAAATGCATTTCATTGATATTTCTTTTTTACCTTTACAAAAAAATGTTAGCTATATAAAGAATCTCAAGAAATATACGGTACATACATTTTGTATATTATCGACTGGGTTTGAATTTTTTCAATAGTTTTATAAATCTTCTTTTAGTTTTAGAAAGAATACGGGGGGCTCTTTTCGCATTTTTGGGGGGGGGCCTAATTTATGGGGGGAGGGGTGATTGGTGCTAACTTTAGGGGGGGGGGTGCGTCATGAGGCTTAGGGGGGGTGGGCACCCCTGTATACCGCACTCAACTTCATCTCCTGCGTTTACTTATCATATTTTCAGTAAGCACAATATTTTCCACACTTGTAACGTCATATAGGCCTACTATTTCAGTGTAGGTATATTCTGAAAGGGACCACATCAAAATGAATCAAAAGCCATTTCACTTTTAAGAAGACTTTCGCTATTATAATTTTCCGAAATACAATATTCCACATTAAATAAAACGTTGTAGAATTTTCCTTAGTTTATCTTTTCTTATAAGTGGATTTTTAGTTACTTAACTTTCCATGTTATAAATTAATTATTGGCTTCCTAATTCGATAAATATTTCATAATGTAGGCTTTAAGAAATTTCTCATGTTTTCAAAGTTTGAAAATTCAACTAAAAAGCTTAAAATAAAACATATTTTAAAACAAAAAAAGAAACCGACTTCAGTGAAATGATTAAATACTCACGTACTAATAATATTTTATTGTTTAAAAACCATTTAGGTTCAAATTCTTATTTAGCTATTTTGCAATTAAGTTTATTGAGCAGAAGTTCATATATTCATTTCATTGATATTTCTTTTTTACCTTTACAAAAAAATGTTACCTATGTAAAGAATCTCAAGAAATATACATACATTTTGTATATTATCGACTGGGTTTGAATTTTTTCAATAGTTATAAAAATCTTCTTTTAGTTTTAGAAAGAATACGGGGGGCTTTTTTCGCATTTTTTGGGGGGGCCTAATTTATGGGGGGGGGTTTGGTGCTAAATTTAGGGGGGGGGGTGCGTCATGAGGCTTAGGGAGGGGTGGGCACCCCTGTCAAAACTGACACTGTATTTCAGTAAAAGTGAGTGTAAATCACATTTAATTGAAATACAGTGTTAGTTTTGATATTAGATCGAATTTCTTATCAATTACTATGTATTTCAGTAAAAGTGAGTGTAAATCACATATTTAATTGGAATACAGTGTTAGTTTTGATATTAGATAGAATCTCTTATCAATCACTTCCCGGTGGTTTGGAACCCACCTAAAACTGTAGGTCCAACTCAACAATCTCCATCATCCAATTCATTACCCATGCAAAGGTCTCAGACCTATGTGGGCTTCATCCTCCAAAAAAATACATTGTTAGTTTTGATATTAGATAGAATTTCTTATCAACTACATAAAATATTTGGCACCGACTTCAAAAGATTACTTGTATGAAATTTAAAATTTTCTCAGTTTAAAGTAAATACTTTATTTTAAACTTTTTAGTACGTGAGTATTTAATCATTTCACTGAAGTCGGTTTCTTTTTTTGCTTTAAAATATGTTTTTTAGTATGTGCCATGAAAATGGTATTAGACTTAAATGGGAAAAATGTGAAGTACTGAAATCTGAAATTACTTATTTAGGGTTTAAAACTGACAAAGATTGCATACATAAAACTGATGATAAGATTGCAGTTGTTAAGAATGCAAAACGTCCTACAAATGTATCAGAGTTGAATTCTTTTCTAGGGTTTGTTACATATTAGGGCCTACTCAAGGTTTATACAGGGCATGGCTAATTCTCTCTCACCTTTATACAACTTACTCAGGAAAAATGTTGTTTTTTCGTGGTCACAAGAGTGCGAAACTGCATTTCAAACAATTAAGAAAGATATTGAAACAAAACTTACTCTTGCGGATTTTGATGTCACTAAACCTATAATTGTTGCTACTGATGCTAGTAAATATGCTATTGGTGCGGTTCTTTCATGTTTAGATGAAAAAGGTGTGGAAAGGCCCATAATTTTTGCTAGTATATGTCTCACTGCAGCTGAGCGAAATTATTCCCAGATAGACAAGGAAGCATTGTCAATTTATTGGGGAGTTAAGAAATTTTTCAATTACTTGTTTGGTCGTCATTTTACTTTACTGACTGACCACAAACCATTACAAAGCATCTTAAATGCTCATGCTGCTACTCCATCCATCAGTGCTACACGTTTATTACATTATTCACTATTTTTACAAGGTTTTGATTACACCATACAATACCGTAAGACCACTGAACATATGAATGCTGATTTTTGCTCAAGATTTCCTATGGAAATGGTTAATGACAATACTATTGATGAGGTTCAAATTGTACAAATGAATCAAATTAATATTTTACCGGTTACAAGGGAACAAATAGCTCATGAAACTAGAAAAGATCCAGATATGTGTAAATTACTTCGACAAATTTTAGGTACTGAAAATGGTGAAAATACAAACAATATTGCTGAATATTCAGTTGAACAAGGTTGTATTATGAAAGGCTTACGAGTTATGATTCCAAAATCTTTACAATCTAAAGTACTTGAGGAACTACACCAAGGACACTTAGGAATTGTAAAAATGAAAGGCCTTGCACGAAGTTATGTCTATTGGCCAAATATTGATTCTGATATTGAGCTTGTTACAAAGAATTGTATACATTGTGTGCGTCATTCTAGACAACAGTCTAATGTGAATTTACATCCATGGCAATTTCCTTCAGGACCATGGCAAAGATTACATATAGATTTTGCTAATCCTTCTCCAGGATTATGGCTGTTAATAATTGTTGATAGTTACAGTAAGTGGGTTGAAACTTACATAATGAAAACTCTTTCAAGCAAAGAAACAGTTGAAAATTTGCGTGAATGTTTTGCTAGATTTGGTTTACCAGTTACACTAGTATCAGATAATGGTACTCAGTTTACCTCTGGTGAATTTCAAACCTTTTGTACTAATAATGGTATAAAGCATATTACCAGTGCTCCTTTCTTTCCTGCATCCAATGGTCAGGCAGAACGTTTTGTACAAACTGAAGTCAGGATTAATTAAATGTTGCGAAGGTATGATTGTAAATTCTACTTTATGGTTCAAATTAAATAATTTTTTAATGAACTACAGAAAAGCACCACATGCTACTACTGGTGAAAGTCCATGTAATTTACTCATGAAAAGAAATATTCGAACTAGACTAGATTTGATGCTACCCAATATTACTGACAAAGTGTTAGATACTCAAAGAAAGGAAATGCAAAAACAGACAATTAAAGATAAATGTTTCAATATCAATGATAGAGTTATGTACCGAATTTACAATAATAAGGGTAAATGGAATACAGGTATTGTAGCTGATAAAATTGGTTCTTCTATGTACAATATCATTACTGATGATAATCTTTCTATTATGAGACATGCTAATCAAATGAAGGATTGTAAAATTAATTTAAAGGATTTTTCAACTGATATACCTAATGTTCATTATGATACTGATGTAATTGTGCCTAAATCAACAGTACTTTCTTAACAATCGAAAGCTATTACAAGCAATGATGTTGATGATTCTACTTTCTTTTCTAATTCTTTCAAGAATGTTTTACATTCAACGCCAGTTTCTACAAAATTACCGATTGTGACAGATACTATTTACCATACGCCACAGGCTAGACCTGTTAGGTTCAGAAAACCTCCTGAAAGGTATTCACCCTAGGTTTCATTACGGGGGGAGGTGTCATATATCCTTGTACAACATGAATTTTAGTTTTATTTTATGCAGTTGGCAAGACTGTGCCACACCAGAGAGACAACGCCTACTGTACTATGTCTCTATTGTCGATTGAATTTTCATGATGTAATGAGTTTACTTACGCTATTCGTTTTTTTAATAAAATGTATTTCATCAATTACAATGAGTTTGTGATTACTTCTACCACCTACGTTACAGAATTGAATACTATAAAATACATAGCACAACAGAATGGTTACAAACACACACTAATAGACAAACTACTGCACAGAATATCAACAAAACCAATCACTCACACCAGCAACAAACAGAATGACAACCCCCATACATTCATTATGAATAAAGAAAACCTTGGGGTTTCAGCGGGGTAAATTTTCAACTCGTTCTTCTCGTCTCTTCTTTATTCCGATCTTCGCATTCTTCTCAGCATTACTGTAGTTTGTTAATGTTCGTTAGGGAGTGAGAACAATAGAGATAGCAAGAGTGTGGTTGAGGGGAAGAGAAATCAAGAGAGAGTGAGAGAGAGTGAGAGAGAGTGAGAGGGTAAGAGAGAGCGAGAGAGAGAGCGTGAGAGAGAGCGTGAGAGAGAGCGAGAGAGAGAGCGCGAGAGAGAGGGAAAGAGAGAGGGCGAAGAGGGGAATGGGTCCGGAAGGTTGCAGTGAGCCGAGGGGGGGGTAAAGGTCAAAGGTCAAGGTTGCGCCAGAATTGGTTTTTTTATACTACTAATTTATTTTTCAAATTCAATTTACACTAACTTTCTTTGGCCACCTTCGGGACCTAACATAATATCGACAGAACAACTGACCACTATATTCTAAGCTTTTTACTACTTTCTTCCCTCATACACTTATTTTACCGTTCAACGGCCCTCACCTCTTTTCCTTGCATTTATTATTCTCTTGTTATTCATACTTTTTACTATTCTTAGTGACTTTTCTCCTAATTTTTTTCTCTTTTTCTATCCAATTCATTTCAATTATCATTGTCGCCACATATCTATTATTTTTTTCTGCTCAATACCATATCAGCTTTATAAACTTCCTCATTATCTTGTGATTTCACTGTCATTAGAAAAGCTTTATTTCGTTTGCCGTTTTCTGCCGTTATTTGCTCTCTGTTACAGCCATTACTGGAAGCGGCCTACCTGTGACAGTCGTGGATCCCATCAGCGCACCCTGGGAGACAGTACATTGGAGAGAGCTACGGAAACATCTGCTATGTATGAACACTCTGTGCTGTGACCGCAACCTCAAAAGATCGCCGCCTTCCATAAATTTAGACTATGCAAAAACTATTCACAGATAGGACTACACAAAACCAATAGTTATTTATTTCACAGGAGCCGAAGTGATATTCTTATCACAAATGGCTAGTTCCAAATATGTTTTAAAACTAATTAGGTTAAGGTATGAATATTTTATAGTTTTTTTGCCAAGGTTTTCTTTATTCAGTTTGTGGGATGGGCGGTCGTCGCGGCTTCTGGTCTAACTGATGTCCACCCTTGGTGATGCGCTACTGGTCCGGCCCCAAATCTTCGTAGCCCCTATAATTACACCGATGCAGGAGCTTATCTCAACAGTCAGGTTCAAATGCATAAAAAATGTTTTAAGCAGGGGTGCCCACAGGGGGGGCTATGATGACGCAGACTGCGTCATTGAAATTCTTGGGGGGGGGGGTTCCAAAAAACGTTTTGGGGGGGGCGTAAAGTTGATTGAAACCGTGTTTAACGTGACAACATTCAAAAATATACTACGAAGTCACCAGATAGAATGTCAATTAATGAAAATATATTTATAATTATTATTATACAATTGAATATGAATTAGCTAAAATAGTTATGTTTAGGATTTGTGCAGGAAGTTATTATTCAAACTTAGCAAGACGCTAAGCGAGTGCTCTGAAAGTGGTTTATACAACTTTACTCTCCTTAACAGTTACTAGTTAATCAGCAGAAAGAGCAATAAGTCGATTTAAAATTATCAAAAACAGACTCAGATCAGCTATGGGAGACTCATGGTTGTCCACTCTAATGGTTCTAGCTGCAGAAAAAGATGTACTTGAGTCTATTTCTAACGAAGAAATAATTGAAAGGTTTTCTGTTTCCTCATCCCAAAGACAAAACCTTCTATGTGGGGTTTAGAGAGATAGATTTAACAAGCTTAGAAGGTGCCTAGCTAACTTGTAGATGGTCACAGCCTACAAATTTAAAATGTTTGACTTCAAACTGTTGATGTTTTTCATGTATTTTACAATAACTACTTACTAATAAGTAAGAACTACTATAGCAAAACTTACTAAATACTAAAAATTCAGTAATTTTTCATAACTATGTCTTTATTTTGTTTTTGAAAGACACTTCTTTCGATTGTGTGTTGTAAATAACTATACATGAAATGTGTGCCTTTTATGTACTTCATCCATACATAAATTCTCCCAAGATACTACACTAAGTAAATAACCTGTTGTTTAACTACTGTCCAATAAATGACTTAGTATTTTGAATTTTTGTGTTTTTACAAATGAAGTTATTAACTCATTGTTTTCACTTCCTTTAAAGGAACAACTTTGTAGAATTATTTAACCTTAATGTAATTGGGACACCGAACATAAACTTATAGGTATTTCATTTTTATTGAACATTGTGTATTTGTAATAGGCTAATATTTTATTGTTTAAAAACCATTTAGGTTCAAATTCTTATTTAGCTATTTTGCAATTAAGTTCATTGAGCAGAAGTTCATAAATGCATTTCATTGATATTTCTTTTTTACCTTTACAAAAAAATGTTAGCTATATAAAGAATCTCAAGAAATATACGGTACATACATTTTGTATATTATCGACTGGGTTTGAATTTTTTCAATAGTTTTATAAATCTTCTTTTAGTTTTAGAAAGAATACGGGGGGCTCTTTTCGCATTTTTGGGGGGGGGCCTAATTTATGGGGGGAGGGGTGATTGGTGCTAACTTTAGGGGGGGGGGGTGCGTCATGAGGCTTAGGGGGGGTGGGCACCCCTGTATACCGCACTCAACTTCATCTCCTGCGTTTACTTATCATATTTTCAGTAAGCACAATATTTTCCACACTTGTAACGTCATATAGGCCTACTATTTCAGTGTAGGTATATTCTGAAAGGGACCACATCAAAATGAATCAAAAGCCATTTCATTTTTAAGAAGACTTTCGCTATTATAATTTTCCGAAATACAATATTCCACATTAAATAAAACGTTGTAGAATTTTCCTTAGTTTATCTTTTCTTATAAGTGGATTTTTAGTTACTTAACTTTCCATGTTATAAATTAATTATTGGCTTCCTAATTCGATAAATATTTCATAATGTAGGCTTTAAGAAATTTCTCATGTTTTCAAAGTTTGAAAATTCAACTAAAAAGCTTAAAATAAAACATATTTTAAAACAAAAAAAGAAACCGACTTCAGTGAAATGATTAAATACTCACGTACTAATAATATTTTATTGTTTAAAAACCATTTAGGTTCAAATTCTTATTTAGCTATTTTGCAATTAAGTTTATTGAGCAGAAGTTCATATATTCATTTCATTGATATTTCTTTTTTACCTTTACAAAAAAATGTTACCTATGTAAAGAATCTCAAGAAATATACATACATTTTGTATATTATCGACTGGGTTTGAATTTTTTCAATAGTTATAAAAATCTTCTTTTAGTTTTAGAAAGAATACGGGGGGCTTTTTTCGCATTTTTTGGGGGGGCCTAATTTATGGGGGGGGGTTTGGTGCTAAATTTAGGGGGGGGTGCGTCATGAGGCTTAGGGAGGGGTGGGCACCCCTGTCAAAACTGACACTGTATTTCAGTAAAAGTGAGTGTAAATCACATTTAATTGAAATACAGTGTTAGTTTTGATATTAGATCGAATTTCTTATCAATTACTATGTATTTCAGTAAAAGTGAGTGTAAATCACATATTTAATTGGAATACAGTGTTAGTTTTGATATTAGATAGAATCTCTTATCAATCACTTCCCGGTGGTTTGGAACCCACCTAAAACTGTAGGTCCAACTCAACAATCTCCATCATCCAATTCATTACCCATGCAAAGGTCTCAGACCTATGTGGGCTTCATCCTCCAAAAAAATACATTGTTAGTTTTGATATTAGATAGAATTTCTTATCAACTACATAAAATATTTGGCACCGACTTCAAAAGATTACTTGTATGAAATTTAAAATTTTCTCAGTTTAAAGTAAATACTTTATTTTAAACTTTTTAGTACGTGAGTATTTAATCATTTCACTGAAGTCGGTTTCTTTTTTTGCTTTAAAATATGTTTTTTAGTATGTGCCGTGAAAATGGTATTAGACTTAAATGGGAAAAATGTGAAGTACTGAAATCTGAAATTACTTATTTAGGGTTTAAAACTGACAAAGATTGCATACATAAAACTGATGATAAGATTGCAGTTGTTAAGAATGCAAAACGTCCTACAAATGTATCAGAGTTGAATTCTTTTCTAGGGTTTGTTACATATTAGGGCCTACTCAAGGTTTATACAGGGCATGGCTAATTCTCTCTCACCTTTATACAACTTACTCAGGAAAAATGTTGTTTTTTCGTGGTCACAAGAGTGCGAAACTGCATTTCAAACAATTAAGAAAGATATTGAAACAAAACTTACTCTTGCGGATTTTGATGTCACTAAACCTATAATTGTTGCTACTGATGCTAGTAAATATGCTATTGGTGCGGTTCTTTCATGTTTAGATGAAAAAGGTGTGGAAAGGCCCATAATTTTTGCTAGTATATGTCTCACTGCAGCTGAGCGAAATTATTCCCAGATAGACAAGGAAGCATTGTCAATTTATTGGGGAGTTAAGAAATTTTTCAATTACTTGTTTGGTCGTCATTTTACTTTACTGACTGACCACAAACCATTACAAAGCATCTTAAATGCTCATGCTGCTACTCCATCCATCAGTGCTACACGTTTATTACATTATTCACTATTTTTACAAGGTTTTGATTACACCATACAATACCGTAAGACCACTGAACATATGAATGCTGATTTTTGCTCAAGATTTCCTATGGAAATGGTTAATGACAATACTATTGATGAGGTTCAAATTGTACAAATGAATCAAATTAATATTTTACCGGTTACAAGGGAACAAATAGCTCATGAAACTAGAAAAGATCCAGATATGTGTAAATTACTTCGACAAATTTTAGGTACTGAAAATGGTGAAAATACAAACAATATTGCTGAATATTCAGTTGAACAAGGTTGTATTATGAAAGGCTTACGAGTTATGATTCCAAAATCTTTACAATCTAAAGTACTTGAGGAACTACACCAAGGACACTTAGGAATTGTAAAAATGAAAGGCCTTGCACGAAGTTATGTCTATTGGCCAAATATTGATTCTGATATTGAGCTTGTTACAAAGAATTGTATACATTGTGTGCGTCATTCTAGACAACAGTCTAATGTGAATTTACATCCATGGCAATTTCCTTCAGGACCATGGCAAAGATTACATATAGATTTTGCTAATCCTTCTCCAGGATTATGGCTGTTAATAATTGTTGATAGTTACAGTAAGTGGGTTGAAACTTACATAATGAAAACTCTTTCAAGCAAAGAAACAGTTGAAAATTTGCGTGAATGTTTTGCTAGATTTGGTTTACCAGTTACACTAGTATCAGATAATGGTACTCAGTTTACCTCTAGTGAATTTCAAACCTTTTGTACTAATAATGGTATAAAGCATATTACCAGTGCTCCTTTCTTTCCTGCATCCAATGGTCAGGCAGAACGTTTTGTACAAACTGAAGTCAGGATTAATTAAATGTTGCGAAGGTATGATTGTAAATTCTACTTTACGGTTCAAATTAAATAATTTTTTAATGAACTACAGAAAAGCACCACATGCTACTACTGGTGAAAGTCCATGTAATTTACTCATGAAAAGAAATATTCGAACTAGACTAGATTTGATGCTACCCAATATTACTGACAAAGTGTTAGATACTCAAAGAAAGGAAATGCAAAAACAGACAATTAAAGATAAATGTTTCAATATCAATGATAGAGTTATGTACCGAATTTACAATAATAAGGGTAAATGGAATACAGGTATTGTAGCTGATAAAATTGGTTCTTCTATGTACAATATCATTACTGATGATAATCTTTCTATTATGAGACATGCTAATCAAATGAAGGATTGTAAAATTAATTTAAAGGATTTTTCAACTGATATACCTAATGTTCATTATGATACTGATGTAATTGTGCCTAAATCAACAGTACTTTCTTAACAATCGAAAGCTATTACAAGCAATGATGTTGATGATTCTACTTTCTTTTCTAATTCTTTCAAGAATGTTTTACATTCAACGCCAGTTTCTACAAAATTACCGATTGTGACAGATACTATTTACCATACGCCACAGGCTAGACCTGTTAGGTTCAGAAAACCTCCTGAAAGGTATTCACCCTAGGTTTCATTACGGGGGGAGGTGTCATATATCCTTGTACAACATGAATTTTAGTTTTATTTTATGCAGTTGGCAAGACTGTGCCACACCAGAGAGACAACGCCTACTGTACTATGTCTCTATTGTCGATTGAATTTTCATGATGTAATGAGTTTACTTACGCTATTCGTTTTTTTAATAAAATGTATTTCATCAATTACAATGAGTTTGTGATTACTTCTACCACCTACGTTACAGAATTGAATACTATAAAATACATAGCACAACAGAATGGTTACAAACACACACTAATAGACAAACTACTGCACAGAATATCAACAAAACCAATCACTCACACCAGCAACAAACAGAATGACAACCCCCATACATTCATCACACTTACCTACCTCAACAAAAAAACTCATAAAATAGCAGCTTCATTCAGGAAACTCATAAAATAGCTTACAGAACAAATAATTCACTCAAAAAACACCTGCATTTTCAGACAACATCTCAAAACAAGTACAACAGATCTGGAATTTACAAATTGAAATGTGATGACTGCAACAAGTTCTATATAGGACAGACTGGCAGGACATTCACCACTAGATTCAAAGAACACACAAGAGCCATCTCACACCCAAACACACATTCCACTTTTGCTGAACACATCATTTCAACAGGCCACAGTTATACAGACATTGACACTAATTTAGACACACTACACTTCACTCACAAAAGCCATAAACTCAATGTTTTAGAACAATATGAGATTTACAAACATGCAAAGCAGGAACCTGACAACATTTAAAATGATCAACTTAACTTCTTCTCACACACTCTATTTGACAAAATAATCCCAATTTCAAACCTCCTGCCTACTCATCCCCCCACCCCAGCACCATTCCAACATACATAACCCTCAAACTCATACCTCAAGTCAGTGTACTGTGGGTTGTCTGACGATGCTCTAGACAACAGAGCGAAACGGCCGTCACGCCATAACGTGAGTTAATTTCCATTTAAAAGTGGTTTTTTTTAGTTTATATTACATATTAGTGGAAACAAGATGGATCTTCAACATCATAAATAAAATTACTTCCAATTCAATGACGAATATACTACAGCCATCCTGCCGACCTCCCTATGTGATCACCCATTTCTAGCATAATGGTCGAAATGTGTCTCCAACACTAAGAGAAAATCCAAATATTAAAAAATAATTTAATTTCTGTGGAATAATTTAATATAAGAGTCCTTCACCAAAATTTTTGATTGCCGGCCGCCACTGCAGTGCTCAGTGAGTAAAATATTTTAATTTTCTACTCAAATATTTGACTTCATAGTCGTGCAATTATTCATATACTGTAATTATTATTAGTAATACGCGCAGTTCGTCATGTATACCAAATTTAAAGATTTCAAAACCAGTAAATGTTACCAGTGTCATTTTTTGGAGGATGAAGCCCACATAGGTCTGAGACCTGTGTGTGGGTAATGAGTTTAATGATGATGATGATGATGATTGATGAGCTGGACCTACAGTTTTAGAATAGAATGACTTTTTTATTTGTTGACGTGGCGAAGTTTGGACAGTTATGTCCAATCTACCACTTAACCAGTTTTCGGTGGGTTCAGAACCACCGGGAAGTGATTTTACAGCAGAGAACAGTGTCTTTTTTGCTGGCCGATCTAATCGGTCACCCTTACAAAGAGTGCCCAGTAGAACGCAGCTTATCCCTATCTGATTGAACAGATACCTGCTTCGGCTCACGGCTATCACTTCCCTGTCGTCTGGTCTATTAAAATTCAAAGATGTTGAAGAATTTGAATAGACCAATCAGACTCCACCAGTAACATTTACCAGTAAATGAGAAGGCTCCCATAAACTCAACCAAAGTAGGTATGTTTGGAGACCTTTGGGACAACCCCCCTCCCCCCCCCTCCCTCCCCCCCCCCCCTCCCCCCCCCAAAAAAAAAAAAAAAAAAAAATTAAAAAAAAAAAAAAAAAAAAAATTAAAAAAAAAAAAAAAATTAAAAAAAAAAAAAAATAAATAAAAAAAAAAAAAAAAAAAAATTTAAAAAAAAAAAAAAAAAAAAAATTAAAAAAAAAAAAAAATAAAAAATAAAAAAAAAAAAAAAAAAAATTAAAAAATATTAAAAAATATTAGAAAAAATTCCGAAAAAATTCCGACCGATCGGCCAAGGTCAGGGGACCATGGGTGGGGACCTGGCATGAGTATATATGGGGGATCAGTTGCTGGTAGGGTCATAGTGTCTCAGTGAACGCGGACGAGTGCTTATACTATAGCCCAGACCTTCTGTTGTGACTTCACCCAGATCTTCAGTAGTGATTAAAATGTAAGTACAAGTGCTTGTAACATCTCAGGACTTAGTAAATTTTTGAAACATTTTAGGACTTAGAAAAATGTTAGGACTTAGAAAAATTTTGCATCATCTCAGGACTTAGAAAAATTTTGCATCATCTCAGGACTTAGAAAATTTTTGTAACATCTCGGGACTTAGAAAAATTTTGAAACATTTTAGGACATAGAAAATTTTTGTAACATCTCGGGACTTAGAAAAATTTTGAAACATCTTAGGACATAGAAAATTTTTGTAACATCTCAGGACTTAGAAAAATTTCCGAAAAATCGTAGGACTTAGAAAAATCTCAGGACTTAGAAAAATTTTCAAAAAATCTTAGGACTTAGAAAAAATTTCCGAAAAATCTTGGGGACTTAGAAAAAATTTTCAAAAATCTTGGGACTTGGAAAAATTTTCAAAAAATCTTGGGACTTGGAAAAATTTCCGAAAAATCTTGGGACTTGGAAAAATTTTCAAAAAATCTTGGGACTTAGAAAAATTTTCAAAAAATCTTGGGACTTGGAAAAATTTTCGAAAAATCTCAGGACTTAGAAAAATCTTGGGACTTGGAAAAATTTTCGAAAAATCTCAGGACTTGAAAAAATTTTCAAAAAATCGTAGGACTTGGAAAAATTTCCGAAAAATCTCAGGACTTGGAAAAATTTCCGAAAAATCGTGGGACTTAGAAAAATCGTAGGACTTGAAAAAATCTTCAAAAAAAATCTTAGGACTTGGAAAAATTTCCGAAAATCGTAGGACTTAGAAAAATTGTTAAAAAATCTTGGGATTTAGTTTTACATGGGGCATATGGGGAGGGGCATGTGGGAAGTTTGCTGGACTATAAGGAATTACATGTGGGGAGGGGCATATGGGGAGGGGCATGTGGGAAGTTTGCTGGACTATAAGGAATGATCTCTAGACTTAGTCATACAATATTACTTTGAAAATAGGACTTAGTCATACATGGGGCATATGGGGAGGGGCATGTGGGGAGTGGAGCAATTATGTGACCAGCTTACTAATGGAAATGCACTATCTGTTTCAGATGAACAAGGCCAGCCGATGCCAGATGACCGAGGGCTCTCAGGGAGAGTTTGTTGTGCTGGAGGACACCTTCAACTCCTGCCTCCGCACCCTGTTCTACAACAACAACTGCATGGATGATCCAGCCAAGGACTTCCACTCCCTGCTCAACAGCCTTGAGGACAGAATCAATACGGCCATCTCTAACGAGTTTCTGCATCATGGAACTGTGAAATTCAACTTGGTGTTGGAGGCTACCTACTACAAAAGCAGCCTCGATGAGCAGAACCAGGAGAAGGAGGAGTTCCAAGATGTGGCCTTCAAGACGCCCAACTATTCGGTGGTCAGCATCACAGAGCTCGCCCACATTGTCAAGGCGGCATGCCAGAAAATGTTGGAGGAGGAAGCCAAGTTTGAGGGCAATTCCAGCGGATGGACCCTCCTCAACATCGATGGCCTACTCATCCGTATCAGCAAGTATTCGCCGCTGTGGGGATCATCCTACATCGAGCTGCCTACCAAGATTGCAGCAAGGTTGGCTGTGATAAACCCAAAGAACAAGGACCAGCAGTGCTTCAAGTGGGCCATGCTTGCCAAGCATGTCCAAGGAGCACATCCAGAGCGGGTCAATGACCGGTACTACCAGCTGACCGACAAGTACAACTTTTCCGGATTGTCTTTCCCCACCACCATCAACCAGATCGATACTTTTGAGAGGAACAATCCAGGAATATCAATCAACGTCTACGGTATCGATGCCGACAACAACATCTTCCCGCGACGAGTTGTCAAGGAAATCAAGGCCGACCATACTGATCTACTCCTTCAGTGTGAGAGTGAAACAGCGGATGGTGATGACTTGGAAGTGAATAGCCACTACTGCTGGATAAAGAACTTTGAAAAGTTGCTGCGAGCCCAGCTGACAAAACGTAGAGGACAGATTATCATCTGCAGACGCTGTTTCACCCATTACACCCTCAGCAGAGAAGGCGAGCGCAGGATGAAGGAGCATGAAGAGTTTTGCGCCCAGAACCGGACAGCAAGGATTGTGATGCCCAAGCCCAATGATGATGGAAGCCCACCTACCATGAAGTTTGAAAAGCACTTGAACAAGTATAGGTTACCACTTGTTGCCTATGCAGACTTTGAGTGTTTGTTGGAGCAGCCCACTCCTGAGGAAGATGGTGGAGCCCCAGAGCGATGGATTGGAAAGGCTACAAGAGTTCTCCAATACCATAAGGCAATGAGTTATTGCCTCTACTTTGTGAGGGACAAACAACAATTCCCCTCATGGCTCACCATCAGCAACCTCATTCCCCAGGACCCAATTGTGTACCGTGGGCCAGATGCTGCTGCCCACTTCATGAAGACACTGACTGAGGTTGCAACCGATATTGCAGAAGCCATTGAATGTCATCAGACAAGGATGTCCCCGCTCTCTGACAAACAAAAGGTAGATTTTGATGCGGTTGAGTTCTGTGAAGCTTGTCACAAGAAGTTCACCAATGACAAGGTTCGGGACCACTGTCATATGACTGGGTTGTACCGGAATGCATTATGTAACAAGTGCAACCTGCAGAGACGTCGTCAAACCTACATCCCTGTATTCCTCCACAATTCCTCAAATTATGATACCCACTTGATCATTCCTCATCTTGGATCTGACAAATCTGAAATTTCAGTTATTCCAAACACATCTGAAAAATATATATCCTTCACCAAGCACATCTCAAAGAGACTCCATCTGAGATTCATCGATACATTCCGGTTTACACCCGACAGTCTGGACAACCTGGTAACGAATCTTGTCAAGACAACTGAGAATGCCTCTGATCTTGCCAATGTATTGGTGCACACCTCTAAACAGTTTAGAGATAAACTGGCTCTTGTGTCCCGTAAAGGTGTGTTCCCGTACGAGTACTGCAACTCATGGGAGAGATTGGAGGAAACTTCGCTGCCACCAAAAGATGTATTCTACAGTAGGCTAACAGATCGCGGTATCAGTGATGAGGACTATGTACATGCGCAATGTGTCTGGCGCCAGTTCAGTTGTAGCACCCTGGGAGAGTACAGCGATCTCTATCTAAAATCAGATGTGCTCCTGCTGGCTGATGTATTTGAAAGCTTTAGAGACGTGTGCATGAGGACATACGATCTGGACTGTGCTCATTATTTCACATCACCAGGCTTCTCCTTTGATGTTATGCTCAAAAGTACAAAGGTGGAACTTGAGCTGCTGACCGACTACGACATGTACATGCTTATTGAACGAGGTATCAGAGGAGGTATCACCACCTGCATTCACCGCCATGCCATTGCCAACAACCAGTATACTGGGGCGCCTGTGGATCCAGAGAAACCTACATCCTACCTCCTGTACACAGATGCCAACAACCTGTATGGCTGGGCAATGAGCAATCCACTTCCTTGCCGGAAATTCCAATGGATGGGCAAAGAGGAACTGGAGGCAGTGACCAGAGACATTGCAGGTGTTGCTGATAGACAGCAAATTGGATACATCCTCGAGGTTGATGTGGAGTACCCTGCCGAACTGCATGATCTACACAACGAGTTTCCATTCCTACCAGAAAACCGGAAAACGCAGAAATCTGGATATGTTCGCCTGATGACAACGCTGAACTCGCATACACGCTACGTCTGCCACTACCGTCTTCTCAAACAAGCTGTCCAACATGGTTTGAGAATAACCAAGGTCCATCGAGGTGTGAGATTTGAGCAGACCGACTTCCTAGCTCCATACATCCAGCTCAATACCAGTCTCAGACAGCAGTCAAAGAATAAGTTTGAGAAAAACTTTTTCAAACTAATGAATAATGCTGTCTTTGGCAAGACCATGGAGAATGTGAGGAAGCGTATGAACATGGAGTTGGTGAACTGTGAGAACCGTCTAAAGAAGCTTGTGGCTCGACCATCATTCAAGGATCGAATCATCTTTGGAGAGAACATCTGTGCAGTCACCCTACATCAGGAGAAAGTTAATCTCAACAAACCGATTTACGTTGGACTATCTGTGTTGGACATCAGTAAAACCCTAATGTACGAATTCCACTATGATGTGATGAAACCAATCTACAACGATCGTCTCAAGCTATTGTACCAGGACACAGACAGCCTCTTCTACCTGGTTGAGACAGAAGACATGTACAAGGATATACTCAACATCAAGGAGCTGCGAGATATCTTTGACACGTCAGAATACCCAACCGACCATCCTTGCTACTCTCATACAAACAAAATGGTGTTGGGGAAGTTCAAAGATGAGTATTCGGCCAGAGCTCCTCACGAGTATGTTGGACTGCGCTCCAAGCTGTACGCCTGTCGATGCTACAATCCTGATCCTAGCCAGGCAAAGAGTGGACTCATCAAGAAGGCTAAGGGAGTACGGCGACCTGTGTTGGGTCAAGAGCTATCAAAGGATCATCCCGATGCCAAACGCTACATCGGCTTCCACGACTACCTGGACTGCCTCTATGGAGATGAGGCGATCTATAGAGAGCAAGTCATGTTCAGCACACGAAAACACCAAATCATGACGACTGTGCAAAAGAAGAAGGCCCTTAGCAATGCTGATGAAAAACGAAGCATAATGGATGATGGCATCAGCACTATGGCATTTGGGCACCATCAGCTCAGTAACAAAAGAACTTCCAGTGATGAAGACCAGCCTCCCACAAAGCGGGCTCGTAATGATGACGTCATGGACAGCAGTGATGATGACGTCATGGACGGCAGTGACGTCATGATTACTTCCAAGAATTAATGAGCATTGAGGCTATAAATGGACGTGCATCGGCGGATGACCTTCAATCATGATGCAGGCAACATACTATCTACTTGTGGCAGCTGCTGTGAGCGTTAGCTCGTTGGACCCAGAGTACAGGACTGAGGAATTTCTAACATCAAGGGAGCATGGACTGGATAAATCAAATGTGTTCCACATACGCCAGTGCCTGGTGTCAAGAATGGTGCTACACCGGAATACTACACAGGAAGCCATTGATGCAATGGGCCGTGACGTTAACGAATGGTACATGAAGCTGGCTGCAGAACGCAATGTGGAGGAGGACCTGTGCCGACGAGTCCATTGCGCATACAATTTGCGCACCTGTCTCCACCCATCCTTCACATCGCTGGGCTTTCTTGAAGCCATCATTGCTGCATCAGACACGGTCTGTACACCACACTGTCCTACGCTCTCTACTACTACAGCTGTACCGAAGACTCTGGACAACTCACCGCCACCAGCCATCACCAGTGGAGCCAGCAGAGCGATATAATGTGCGATTGTGGAGATTGTCAACATGTTACCAGCAACCACTGGATTCTGCAACCACTATTCTGTTTCGGCTACAAAGAACAACCTGAACCATTTGGAACATTACAAAACTTTGTGGAAACAGTGTCATTATGCTTTCCTGAAGCCTTCATAAGTAATCTTTACAATGATGCTATTATTTTACAATTCCCTCTTGGCAAAGGACTGTGTGAAATTGCTGCCAACCTGGGACAGCTGTACCATTGGGTGCTTGTCGATATCATGGACTAAACTGTATGTATATCATTTCTATTGTCAATAAATATTGTATATCCACGTGTCGGCTACTAATTTCTAACCCATGATTGACTTAAACTAGCCTTTTGGCGCCATACCAATGAAACATGTCTGTGGAATTGCGCAATATTATGCATTACGTAATCGCTGACCTTGACAGCTTCATTGGTATGATGCAGGAAAAAACATGTTTGTGTGCAGCAGTACTGACCTTGGCGCCATCCAGGAAAAACGTGACTGTGTGCAACAATCACTGACATTCTGGCGCCATTTCAATGTCTAGTATATATATTATGTAAACATATATTATGTATCAGTATGGAGAAGGCTACAATAGCAAGAGAGTTGCACAGGTCAGCTCGTCGGAATTTCCCAACACGTATGGTAACTGTGAAGGGGCTAGATGATCTGTATCAGGCTGATCTAGTTGAGATGATACCGTATGCACGTCAGAACAAAGGATACAGGTACATTATTACAATTATCAATTGTCTGAGCAAGTATGCTTACGCTATTCCGATAAAGAACAAGTCAGCTGATGCAGTTGTCAAGGCAATGCATCCTATATTTGAGCAGAATCCAATGAAACACTTGCAAACTGACGATGGTAAAGAGTGGTTCAATTCAAAGTTTCAACAACTTGTGAAACACTATGACATCAATCACTATTCAACGTATTCAGATAAGAAGGCTTCAATAGTGGAACGTTTCAACAGAACACTTAAACATTTAATGTGGATCAAATTCACTGAGCGTGGAACCTATCGCTGGACAGATATTCTAACCTCACTTGTCAAAGAGTACAATGGAAGAATCCATAGGACAATAGGTATGCGACCGGTTGATGTTACAAAAGAGCATGAGACATTACTGCTCTCCAGACTTAGTGAACAACGTCAAGAGTATCAACAGAGCTTGTTGGAAAAATCTGAAAACCGGTTCTATCCAGGTGTTCACCAAACAGTCGATCCAGGTGATAAGGTTCGAATAAGCAAGTATAAAATGACATTCGACAAGGGCTACCTACCCAATTGGACAAATGAGCTGTTCACAGTAACACGTGTGCGACCTACAGTGCCTGTAACATACGAGTTGGAAGATTGCAGAGGACAGCATGTGCAAGGAGGATTCTATGCAGAAGAGATTGTGAAAACCAAAGTACCCAGTGTTTTTGAAATTGTTAGAGTGCTGAGAAGGAAAGGTAATAAACTGTTGGTGCGCTGGAAAGGATACGATCGCAGTCACGACTCTTGGATTGATAGAGCAGATTTAGTGTGATGAAGCCGGTTGTGCAAAGGAGTCACAGGTTCAATATAATTGACTTTGATCAAGTGGTGAGAGGCTGTGGTCTGACCGACCCAGAAATGAATGCAAAGAAACGTCATGGGCCTTTGTTCCCCAACCATATGCGCTGCATTATATGTGGACCGTCAGGCTGTGGAAAAACCAATTTACTGTTCAACATGCTTTTTGATCTTAAAGGAATCTCATTTTCAAACATCTATCTCTACTCAAAAACTGCATTTCAACCAAAGTATCAGCTACTGCGCACCATTATGGAAGACCTTGGACCTAAACTGAGCTACACCGAGTGTGACACATGTGAAGAGATACCTGCACCGCATGAGTTGCCCGCCAACTCGATAATAATTTTCGACGATGTGATCTGTGAGCAACAGGAAGCCATCAGACGTTACTTTACCACTGGTCGACACAGTAACGTTGATGCATTTTATCTGGCACAGACTTATAGCCGTATACCAAAACAGTTGATACGTGACAATGCCAATTTTCTAATCATGTTTAAACAAGACGAACTGAATATGAAACATTTGTACAGAGATCATGTGGGATCCGACATGACCTTTGACGAATTCAGAAGAATATGCAATGACGTATGGTCATCATCTGCGCATGCATTCCTTGTAGTTGATCAGTCCTCAGACAAGAATAGAGGGCGCTACAGGAATGGCCTTGATACATTCTTAGTTGAAGCACAGCAGTGATTTCGCTCAGTCTAGCACTGAACGCCGAGTGAGACGGACGAGGAGATGAAGCAAACTGTGGAAGAGATTGCACCAACCATCATGGAGATTGTCAAGCTGAAGCGTAACATCAAGAGGAAGCATAGAGAGCTGACACTGGGCAGGGAATTGACAGAGGAGCAGCATGCAAAACATTTCAAGCCGCTTAGTGATCCACTTACCAATATTGTTGAAACACTCAAATCTTCTAAACCACCGGCTCAACAACAGACACATCTAATGACTACACCATTTTTGGATGCACCCCGTATATTGCCTACACCGCCAACAACACCAGCCAGCAGCAGCACTCCCTATCCAGGAAGGATGAAGCATAGACTGCAATCACTGCCAGATATTAGAGAAGAGGAGTCACCAATCTTTGAAACATATGGAACAGGTGAAGGTGCAAGTCCAGCTGCAAGTACTTCGAGTGTTGCACGACAATTGTGGAAGCGTCAAGACATGGGTGATGACGATGATGATGATGAGGAAAACCTTAGTGTTGAGAAATTGCTCGATACTAGCAGTCATGTGGCACAACAAGCATTGGCCCAATCTGATCTGGCTTCAAAACCAGTGGGGGAGTACATTATGCAATCAGTGCGCAAGGACTTTAACTTTGATGATGCATTTGGACCGAAAGTGATAGACAACTTGTACTATCTAGGCAGTAAGCTGCTTACCTTTGGACCTAAAGGTAACAAGATTGTGCTGTCTAATCCTGCAGATGGTAGGATTGAAAAGACTTTCAGAGCTACACCAGGCCTTTGTGAGCTGGTTTTCATGAAAATGCCTGACAAAGGAAAAGTGAAGGTAGACGACTTGAACACCTATAAACTGCTTTTGGACTTTACCAATGTGTACCGAGAAAACTACAGTCCAAATGGTAAGATTGCAAACTATAACAATATCAAGTACAAGAGGACAATCAAGGATCTGATAAGAGGAGGAGGAGAAGCAGTCAGTGGGAAAGGAGCCAAAGTTGCTGGAAGAGGACTGTTGGCACCTTTCAATATGGTTGCAAGTAATGGCAACAGGATTGAATATGTCTACTACAACGATCCCAACGAACTTGTGGACAGACTGAAGCTGTTGGATCAGTCTAAAGCAGTTGGCAACACTGGACATGAGAATGAAATCAACTCAATCTTGGAAGAGTTGGAGGAAGGCGGTTACATAGTTGGTAAGCCTGCACACACTATATAAGGCGGCAATGTTGCATTGATGGGCAGTAAGTCTCTCGAGAGCAGACATGAATTCTTTGGGAAACATCAATGCCCGTCATAGGCGTATGATCAATTTGGCAAATCCACGCAGCAATCGTGATGCTGTGAATCTGATTACATGTAGAGATATAATGTCATTTCATTTGCCAAAGAGAAGAGATCCCGATACATTGCAATTAATGACAAGCCTTAAGAAATCAATACTGACGGATATGCAAGATCCAATTCAACCTACAGATGGAGTGAACAAACAGTATTTGGAGAAAAGGATGGATGAACATTCAAAGGATGTGGTTGAAAAGTGTCTCACTATCATGTTGGATGTTAGTTCGTCAAGTGAAAGCCGCAAATTGACTAAAGAACAATTGAAGGATAAAATGTTAAAGCTTATGGGAATCTCCAAACCGTCTAAGGGTATAAAATGAGATGACAAGGCCGCTGATTGACATAATATGGCTGTATGCAGAGGTAGACGGAGGTATCGAGGAAGAGGAGTACTTTCAGCAATCACAAACGCAGCGGGTACAATAGTCAACAAAGCGATAGACATACTGCCCGTAGAACTTCATCTTCCCGGCTACCAGTACTGTGGACCAGGTACAAAGCTTGAAAAACGATTGGCAAGAGGTGATCCAGGAATCAACAAACTTGATCAGGCCTGCAAGCAGCACGACATTGCCTATTCGAGGAATAGCGATACAAGGAGCAGAGCAGCAGCAGACAGAGATTTGGCTGAACGGGCTTGGAGTGTGGCAACATCTTCAGACGCTGGATTGGCAGAAAGAGCTGCAGCATTAGCGGTGACCAACATCATGAAGGCCAAGGCAAAGTTTGGAGGAGGAGCGAAGAGGAGAGCTGCACAGAGCAGGAGGAGGAAGAGAACTACAGCGGCTTCCAGGAAAAGGAGTGGTAGAGGTCTGTACCTGAGACGTCAGAAGACGGGAAACGGGGTGCGTCGCCGTCAATGTGGCGGCAGAAGATGATTGTTGCTCTACCCGACCGAGCGCTAACAGATGCCGACCTCTACAAGTACGCCTGCCGTCTCAAGCTGAAGAAATTTCGAGGAGTTTTCATGCGAGATGCTCTACCAACCAATGGACCACTGGATCAAGAGTGTGGCATCATCAACCTGGACCAAAGTGATGGAGCTGGCACACATTGGGTGTGCTATGTGAAGAAGAAGGATGGCATCGTTCGCTACTTTGACGGATTTGGCAATTTGAGACCACCGCAGGAGTTTATCGACTACATGCACAGAGGATCGAGTCCAGCAGCAAGGATCGAGTACAACTACGACCAGAAGCAAGAGGATCTCTACTCTCATATATGCGGACATTTATGTTTAAAGTTTTTGCTTGATGAAAATAAATAACAATGTACAACAATTGTCTTTTCATTTCTCCCACCCACATAGTATAAAGGTTCTAGTCTATACTCTTATCAAGTCATTGTGTAATAGTACACTGAGCAGTCAAGACCATGATGCTCTGCTTTGGAGGTAGAACCTCAATATTGAAAAGTGAATTTTACCCGCCACTTGATACAAGCAATGGCGAATGGGAAATTGGACTCATCAGCTTTACTAGCTGCAACTCTATACCAAATGTTGAGAATGGCTACAACAATGCACTACATTTCCTGGCTCCAAAAGTGGACCAGAAGGACGACTATGCAATGACTCATGAGGAAGTTACAGGTAAAGTGTTTGCTCAGCAGTTGTTTAGTGATACTGCTAACCAGGGTACTCAAAGGAAGCCTAGAGCTGCCCAGGCTGGAGGAGAAAAAGCTCCAGTATTGGTTTGGCAAAAGGTAGTATTGCCAGAAGGTAGTTTTGAATTTCAAACAATTGCCAACCTGCTGGAGGCAAGGATGAAGAAACGTGGAGTCAAGTTTCAGATGGCTGTGGACCCATCGACCTTGAAATGTTTAGTATTATGCGACGCCATGTTGGACTTTAGACAACCTGATTCAATAGGAAAGCTGCTGGGATTCGACCAAGTTGTAGAAGCTAAAGTCGAGACTAGAGGTATCACGACAGTGCAAATCAGTCGTCCCAATGTGTTGCGTATAAAGTGTAACATTGTGAGTGGATCCTACTCAAATGGTGTCAAGGATCACGTGATCTATGAGTTTTACCCAGATGTTGATCCAGGGTATAAAATGAGTGTGACTGTACAAAATGTCATCTATTTACCGGTAGACACCAAGCAGATTGGTAGCATTACATTGGAGATTGTTGATGAGAACGGACGTCTGGTGGACTTTAGGGAGGAACCGATAAACATAACCTTACATTTGCGACAACAACCCAAGTGATGGTGCTATTATTTGGCAAGTGGAATCAAGGATTGGATGTGGAAGCAGCAATGTCCCCCATGGAGGTGGTAGAACAAAAGTCTATTAATAGGGCACCATTTGTGAAAGACGTCATTCGACCATTGGACTCTGTGGTGTTAACATCGAGCAGCATCAAATATCTGCAGAAGAAAGGCTATCAAGTTGTAAGAGGAGGAAGACGACGACAACACTGAAAAATGGGAGTTTTGGATGTGACAAGGGCTGGCCCTTCAGCGGAGAACAGCATCACTGGCTATGAATATCATTCTCATGCACCGTATACTACAGGCTTTGGTGCCAACGATGAGATTCGGATAGCAATTCAGCAGCAGGACATCTATACACTGCCATCAGAGAGCTATCTGCACATGGAGTACAAGGTGACCAATGCAGCAAATGCAACCTTGGGAGGCTCACCTTGTGTTTCTGGATTCTTTGCCCACCTGTTTTCGGAAATACGCTACGAGATCAATGGAGTTATAGTGGACAGCATACGTAGCCCTGGCATTGCCAGCCTGATGAAGAATGCCATGACCTTTGAGCGGGAAGAACAGCTCAAGATGGATGGAGCCGGCTACAGATATGATGCCCAGGCAGGGTTTGGCACGTTTGATGCCAATGGTGCCAACACAACCATCATGAATGTGCCACTTAGATACCTGTTGGGCTTTGCTGAGGACTATAGGCAGATTATGCTGAATGTGAAACAGGAGCTGGTGCTGAGACGCAGTGCTGACACTTTAGACTGTTTGAATACAGCAGGCAAGGTCACAATTGAGAAACTGGTGTGGAGGATGCCCTATGTAGAGGTGTCTGATGAAGCTAAATTGCGTCTGCTGAGACTGGTGCAAAACAACACGCCCATCTCAATGCCATTCAGACATTGGGAACTGTACGAGTATCCATCTTTGCCACAGACCACAAAACATACGTGGACTGTCAAGTCGACTACTCAGCTGGAGAAGCCAAGATACATTGTGATTGGACTGCAGACTGGAAGAAGAGGAGCGGCTACTGTGAATAGCTCATACTTTGACTTGTGCAAAATGAAAGATGTTCGAGTGTTCTTGAACAACAAGTACTATCCGTATGAAAGCATCAATGGTGATGACAACCAAGTGTACAATATGTATGCAGCATTCAATGGAGTCTACAATCGTGATGACACTCGAGCAAGCAACCCACTTTTTGAGAAACATGCTGTGCGGGATGGTAAGATGTTACTGTTTCCCATTGACTGTTCACGTCAAAACGAATCGCTCAAGACGGGAAGCATTGACATCAGAGTTGAGTTTGAAGCAAGTGACAACATTCCAGGAAATACACATGCCTATTGTCTGCTGATACATGAAGTGGTTAAGGAGTATCAGCCAATGACCGGTCTTGTTCAATCAGCCTAGAGAGAGAGCGGTGGAGGATATAAAGGCGGTCAGCAAGCAGCAGTATGCTCATAGTTGCAAGAAGCATCGAGTGAAGCAGTCATCATGTCCAGGAGAGTTCTACGCTTTTTGGATGAGGAGGAGGGGGAGTTGCCACCCAGCGATGGAGAGGATGTTGTGGGCTGCTGCCCAGGCTACTACACTCAACATGAGACATCGTTGATGAAGGACGCTTCTACAAGTACAACCGACCTCAACCAGGCTTCCACTGATGATGACGATGAAGATGGCATCACACCAAGCAGGGCTACAGAACTTTTTGGACCAATACCAATCTACTTGATGGACTTTCAAGGCTTTGAGGGATTGAATAACCAGTTTATTGTCAAGGAGATGGCAATATTGGAACGTGACGATGAACATCATGTGTTGACTCACCACTACTTTTTCAAGTCACCATACCCGGACATTTTGCTGAAAACAAGCGGCCTGGTTGAAAGCAATCAATTACAAAGAGCTAAACATGGACTGAGATGGTCGGGCAATGGAGCCGGCCAAACACACCTCTCATATTCGGCCTTGAAGCAAATTGTATGTGACACAGTTGGAAGATGGCTGCACGAGAACAGTGAATCGGGACGGCCAGTCAAGATCTTGGTATATGGATATGAGAAGATTTGTCTGCTGGAAACGCTACTGCAGCTGAACAAAAAGGAAAATGTGGAGTACGTGGACCTGAGTTCGCCCTACCTATTCCATGAGACGCCCAACTTGGAGGTGCTGATGAAGACTACTACAGTCTACTGCCCAGAACATTACCTGCTCGACTTCTTGGAGACTGTGAAGATGAAGCTGGCTGGTGACAATGGAGGACGAGGACGCTTGGATGTACCGCCATTTTGTGCGCTCAATGTAGTAAACATCCTGCACAATTGGATCATGCAAGCATTACAAAGAGATAGATATTTTTGTCGAAGTTTATTTTTGTCAATAAAGAATGAAATGTGAATATTGCGTCATCATTTACCCCACCACCTCTAGTATTTAAGAGCCTGCTGCTGCTCAGTATAGTTTAGTTTAACACCTACAGTCAAGATGATCTCAAGGATTTTGAGCTCAAGGGCAGCCGAGACACGCTTGAAGGCGGCAGTCATGGATCTAGAAGCTGAGCTACTGCGGCGGCAAGACAGCTTGAGCATGGACAATTTTCAACTTGAATCTGGGCATGCAGAGTCATGTGACGTCAGCTCTGAGAATATTCATATCCTTGAATGTGATTGTACTCGTCTCAGGAGACTACGCTATGCTGTCATCGATGCAGTACCTAGTCAAGGGTTTATACAATGGGTCAGAGACAAAGACGACTTCCCAGGTGAAAGATTTTGTCCAGGTCCACAATCTGCAAACTTCAACCGTACTAGTGTCAATTCGTTCCTGAAAGATATCTACATGGGCATTGCATCGTATAAGGAGGATAAGAAGCAACGGTCTCCAGCATCATATGTGGATAGACTGCCATTCATGGTGACAGCCTGTTTTGATAATCATTGGAGAGTGCCATTAGACACAATATACAAGTTAAAGAATAGCTTGGTAGCCATAATGGACTTGCGTTCAGTGCCTGGATGGAGGAACAAGGATGTTAAGCTGGAGATTGATTTCAACGACAGCGATGAGACTTGGTGGTGTGACTTTGAGTGCGGTGACCAGAGTCTATCTTTGGTTGGCAGAAGAAGGATTACATTTGCCGGCTTTGACTACAACTCTATGGATGGACGTGTCAGATGCATTAGGATTGAGGATGGTCAATCAGGCGATCCTGCTCTACTGGTATCAATTCGTAAAGCTGAGCAACATTATAGATTATGGCCGCCAGGTGATGTGACCGATGGCGTGGGCCGTGTAAAGGAATCTCTTAATAGGTCGGCAGAGACCTATGGTGTTACCAGAGACTTTGAAAGGGGCAATATTGTAGCCAATTTCTATGTATTGTTTCATACTTGAGATTGTTTAATAAATAATGTATTGTAAGAGTATATACTTTTCTTTTCAACCTTTTTTCTTTGAAGCAACAGTGCACTAGGTGAACACTTGGTGTAAACTTTTAAGCCTAAGTGAGCACTAGGTGAACACTTGGTGAACACTTAGTGATCACTTGGTGTACACTTTTAGGCCTAAGTGAGCACTAGGTGAACACTTAGTGAACACTGGTGATCACTAGGTGAGCACTAGGTGAACACTAGGTGAACACTTGGTGTACACTTGTAGGCATAAGTGGACACTGAAACTATGGTAGGGGAAAATGAATAACAAATCAGTTGCAGATGTCACACTTTTATTTTTTCATTCATTATTCTTTAATCAATTGGATTCTATGGGTTCTCCCAGCAGGATGGCACATGAATTTATATGATTTCATGTCGACGGTTCCTACAGCAGGGACGAATTTGAAGGTGGTCCTGCAGTACGACTCTGGAAGTATAACCCATATGTGTGCGTTGTCGGAATCCAGTGTGACTGCCACCTTTTCACCATATTTTGTGGTGACTCTCTCTGCGCTGATCATTTGGTACGTGTGCCCTGGCTCGAGATCTTTCATGGATATGAGGTCTAGCGGCTTTTGGGATGCAATTGTGTTGTAGACGGCGTCAGCGGCATCATTAGTGGATGACATCTGAAAATGAACAGGTATTAGCATAATCTGATCATTGTGGGTCAGCCATTCATGTGGATGAGATTTCATGCAGTAGATGAATGAGATTTCGTGCAGTAGATGAATGAGATTTCATGCATTAGATGAATGAGATTTCATGCAGTAGATGATATCATGGTTAGCCATTTGAGGTTAGATTTCATGCAATGGATGAATGATAACATGGTTAGGCATTAGATTTCATGCAATAGCTATGGAGGTTAGATGATCTAGCAAGAGATAAATACTTACTGTTATTGAGTCTTTAGCAGGATTCACTGTAGAAGCTAGCAGTCGTTTGCTGAGATACTATGGATCTACAAGCCAGAGGTCCTCTATATATACTTGGTAACCGGATCTCCCCAAGGTCAACTGTGCTCCCACCTATTTCTTGTACAGCCATAAATTAGTTGCATACGTTTTTTCCTGGATGGCGCCAAGGTCAGTAATGCTGTACACAGACATGTTTTTTCCTGCTTCATTGGTATGGCGCCAAAGGCAAGTGATTACGTAATGCATAATGTTGTGCAATTACTTGTTTTCCTGCTTCATTGGTATGGCGCCAATGGCAAGTGATTACGTAATGCATAATGTTGCGCAATTACTTGTTTTTCCTGCATTGGAATGACGTCATACAAAATGTCAAGGCCGGTAGGCTAGTGAGGCGGGGTATGGTCATCTGGCATCGGCTGGCCTTGTTCATCTGAAACAGATAGTGCATTTCCATTAGTAAGCTGGTCACATAATTGCTCCACTCCCCACATGCCCCTCCCCATATGCCCCATGTATGACTAAGTCCTATTTTCAAAGTAATATTGTATGACTAAGTCTAGAGATCATTCCTTATAGTCCAGCAAACTTCCCACATGCCCCTCCCCATATGCCCCTCCCCATATGCCCCTCCCCACATGTAATTCCTTATAGTCCAGCAAACTTCCCACATGCCCCTCCCCATATGCCCCATGTAAAACTAAATCCCAAGATTTTTTAACAATTTTTCTAAGTCCTACGATTTTCGGAAATTTTTCCAAGTCCTAAGATTTTTTTTGAAGATTTTTTCAAGTCCTACGATTTTTCTAAGTCCCACGATTTTTCGGAAATTTTTCCAAGTCCTGAGATTTTTCGGAAATTTTTCCAAGTCCTACGATTTTTTGAAAATTTTTTCAAGTCCTGAGATTTTTCGAAAATTTTTCCAAGTCCCAAGATTTTTCTAAGTCCTGAGATTTTTCGAAAATTTTTCCAAGTCCCAAGATTTTTTGAAAATTTTTCTAAGTCCCAAGATTTTTTGAAAATTTTTCCAAGTCCCAAGATTTTTCGGAAATTTTTCCAAGTCCCAAGATTTTTTGAAAATTTTTCCAAGTCCCAAGATTTTTGAAAATTTTTTCTAAGTCCCCAAGATTTTTCGGAAATTTTTTCTAAGTCCTAAGATTTTTTGAAAATTTTTCTAAGTCCTGAGATTTTTCTAAGTCCTACGATTTTTCGGAAATTTTTCTAAGTCCTGAGATGTTACAAAAATTTTCTATGTCCTAAGATGTTTCAAAATTTTTCTAAGTCCCGAGATGTTACAAAAATTTTCTATGTCCTAAAATGTTTCAAAATTTTTCTAAGTCCCGAGATGTTACAAAAATTTTCTAAGTCCTGAGATGATGCAAAATTTTTCTAAGTCCTGAGATGATGCAAAATTTTTCTAAGTCCTAACATTTTTCTAAGTCCTAAAATGTTTCAAAAATGTACTAAGTCCTGAGATGTTACAAGCACTTGTACTTACATTTTAATCACTACTGAAGATCTGGGTGAAGTCACAACAGAAGGTCTGGGCTATAGTATAAGCACTCGTCCGCGTTCACTGAGACACTATGACCCTACCAGCAACTGATCCCCCATATATACTCATGCCAGGTCCCCACCCATGGTCCCCTGACCTTGGCCGATCGGTCGGAATTTTTTCGGAATTTTTTCTAATATTTTTTTTTTTTTTTTTTTTTTTTTTTTATTTTTTTTTTTTTTTTTTTTTTTTAATTTTTTTTTTTTTTTTTTTTTAAATTTTTTTTTTTTTTTTTTTTTATTTATTTATTTTTTTTTTTAATTTTTTTTTTTTTTTTAATTTTTTTTTTTTTTTTTTTTTTTTTTTAATTTTTTTTTTTTTTTTTTTTTGGGGGGGGGGGGAGGGGGGGGGAGGGAGGGGGGGGGAGGGGGGTTGTCCCAAAGGTCTCCAAACATACCTACTAACCAATAATCTACTTTTCAACCTGATTTTACAAATTGTTTGGGGGGGGGCTTGAAAACGCTTTTGGCACAAAATGGGCAATCAAGAAGTGGAAGGGCGACGACTGTATTACTAGTAACAATACTATTTGATCCAAAACTGTTATTTTTCTAAGAAAAATTTCGAAAATCCAAAAATATATAGTTTTAAAAAGTACAATAATTATTATAGTTATTGTCGATTAGGACAATATTGTCAATTTGAGAGCGTTAATATGGTAACATCAGCTGATGAACCGGGTCCACTTTGATTCGGTCTCCTGTAAACAAAAACAGTCCCAGTAATACCAACTAGAACCACATGATAATCAAGTTGGCATTGCTACCAGTTACCGGCTTTCATAATCAGCTGACTGCCTCCATTTTCTTCAACTTTCTTCAACCTTCATCAGTTGATGTCTAGCACTGATAGAGAGAAGAGCTGTTTTGTGCTCCAGTAGATTTTTCAACACACATCACTGGAATGTTACCTTAAATTTGCTATTTAAACAGTGCCTACTGATTAAATACTGAAGTGCTCAAATGATTTAGTGATGAATAAATGGAAAATCAATTCTGGATATCTTTCACAAGGTAAGCAATTCATATCAATTTTTGCAATTTAGTCTATTTTAAGACACCCTTAAATACCATAGTTTCTTAATTGCATAGCTTTGCTCCATTATTTTGAAGTGAGAAATAACTAAAATGAAATGGCTAAAATTTAACCTAAAAAGTTCATCATCACTAACTCTTTGAAATCTGTCTAGTCATTTTCAGTTACCAACTCTAATTCAATAACTATGTTTCAATACTCGGGTAGGGTAAACTCTACTAGTTTCTCCCTTTATTAACTTATTTCAAAGCCAAGCTAAGGAACTATTTAATAACTACAGTTTTTAATATAAAAACCAAGAAAGAATTGTTATTCATTTTTAGGTAGACTTCTTGCTATTCATTATTATACATTGACCTTGACTACGGTACAGTACCAATTTATTTTATAGATCATTAGAATTTATAAATTTTATTGGGACATTCTCAGTGAACATGCATTTTCTCATTTTGTTAGTTTTAATCTACCAATGCTGCTTGATTTCAAATTTCTCATGAATTTATTTTTATTATTGCTTCTATTTTCCCTTGGACATTATTTTCCAGACAGTGTGCTTCAAAAGTCAATCTTAAAACTATCCATCAATTGAAACGTCCTTCAAAAATCAAAAGCAGAGAATTTAAATTGTTTTTGACTGAAAAAAGAAATAATTCATTGTTTGAAAAATAAGTTCAGAACTGGTCGTCGCCTACATTATAATTATTATAAATTGATAGTGATATTATATAATCAAATTAAAATTAGTTATCACACTAGTAGCCTCTTAGTGGAATTTCAATGAGCTTTTATATCATGATGATCATCCAAGTAACTAGTAACTATATTGATAAACCTCTTATTA
This sequence comes from Conomelus anceps, assembly GCA_948455865.1. Taxonomy (NCBI): domain Eukaryota; kingdom Metazoa; phylum Arthropoda; class Insecta; order Hemiptera; family Delphacidae; genus Conomelus; species Conomelus anceps. The sequence continues at coordinate 152,957,194 of OX418216.1, forward strand.
GAACTTGTATGCATACTGGGCTAATTTAATTTTATGATTTCAAGAAATGTTTCTTACAAGCCAGCAGCTACCGTACTGATTTGAACCATGATCTACCAATAATTGATTCAAACTATTCCAATCCTTATAGATAATTAATCCATATTCTTTTCAATGAGAAAATGTTTTTCAGTCTCATTTAATTATTATCTTTAATCTCTGTCCTTTTGCTCAAACTCCACTTACTCACTACTCAAATATATACACATCCCACTTGCAATTTGACATGTTCAGTGACTATAGATAGGCCTACTGTACTAATCCAACATTTTCTCAAAATTATGTTGCTGCAACCCAAATTGACCAATTTCTTTGATTATTTCACAATTATTTTTAGGATATTATAAAATTGGGTTCCACTATTTGACGTCGTTTCAGGCATTGCTGAATATAGTTAGCAAGATTATTAACTTGAAGCTAGTTTGTAAAATATTTTTTCAAGTTTGGTTTCTCAGTCGTTTAGTAAATTATTCAGTAGCTATTGATTCATTAGCGGCCCTAAGGCTTGTTTTACACGCACCCGGCAGTCGGGTAACTGGTGTTGTTTGCCCAGCTGTACGAACATTGCATTATATGGGACTATGTAATCATACCGGATAAACAATAATATGGTTACCTAACTGCTGGGTATGTGTGAAACAAGCCTTAGGGCCTCTAATGAATCAATAGCTTTTGAATGATTTTCTAAACGACTAAGAAACCAGGCATGAACCATATATTAAATTGATCATGATGTTATTTCCATGCCAGTGAATCGAAATGACTCATTCCAAATTCAATTCCATTGGATCACCAATTAATTCTAATATATACTAATGATAGTCTTATTGGGATTGAATAGGAAATTTTAATTCATTCCAAGTATCCTCCAACATTATTCTCAAGGGCAGAGATTGTTCATTGATATACTTGATGAATGAAGTGGCTGTTTTACCCTATCAAAATTTCAATATAATTATTGTTGGAGCCGTATTGATACTGGTTTATTTTGTATGGCTTTCCATTTTTAAGAACAAGTATTTCTGAGTTTTCAACTATATCCAGCAAAACATATGATGCAGTATCAGTATATTAGGACACATTGTTTAATGCTCAAGATACTTGATCTTATTCAACATCATCACTTCAAACACATTCTATAGTCAATTGAATATTGCCAGCACATATCAATTTCCAATCAACTTTACAAACTTTTATCAATGTAACACCACCACATATTTTGATATAATTGAAGCAATCAACACACCTCCAAATTTTTAATAGCTTAACTGAACTATTTTTTTTTTTTTCAACAGGATGACTGATCAGTTCAACCTACTTCAAGAAGGAGATATGAAAAGACTCAACTTCACGGTAACCTCTTCAGTAGGTCAAGATGGTGGAGTACGAACTGGCCAGGACGTGAAACTGGAGATTTGGTATTATGTATCTTGCTTTTATAGTCAGTTAGGTTAGAAGTTTCCCACCATTCTCCTGCATATGCTAGGAGGTTTACAGTTGTTAGTCAAGTACCACACTCTTCAACCATGCTCTTGGATTGTGACACAAAGTCATATTTGTGGCTTCGATGGCAGGGTCTGCATCTGAGAGTCCATGTCTCTCTTGTAGAGTTCATGACCGCAGTTGTCAGATAACGCTGCTATACGTCCGTCTTATGATGGAGTGGTACTGTTTATTGTAGCTGGTGGGATGTGTTATGAGGCTAACAATCGTGAATGGAGATTTGTTGGGTTGTAGGGCATTTGCAGTTGTTAATCATGTATCACACTTTCTATCCAGGCTCTTGATTTGTGCCATGACATAATCTTATCGCGCTTGATGGTTTTTTGGCTGGGTTCAGTGGCTCTCACGGATGCTTCGAGAGTCTCTCTCCTCGCTAAGGCCTTGTGACTACTTGTTAGTTCCACAAGGAGAACAGGGTGCACTGCTCAGTCGACACAACCATTTTATTATGGTGTGGTACATTTCATTGCAGCTGGTGGGTTGATATAAGGCTAACAAGTGTAAATAGGGATTTGCTGTTAGATCCCTGTCAGGATTCTCATGTCACATTCATTGTGCATGGACTGTGTTACCCTGTGATCAAGAGATGCCGGTTGCCAGGTGAAAACCCTGGAGTAATGATGTCTCCGACATATGTTGAGTGCAGGTGTTAGCACCTTTATGTTTGGTAATTGTGATAAGAGATTAGATTAGACATTGATTATGCAAAAATTGTGGGAGTGGCTCTCACTTTAGCTTCGGCTACTGGCTTTGTGCTTAGAGCTTATGCCGTATTTACTGTTGCCAGTGAAAATGCCATCAGCTCCAACACACTGAGAATAGAGTTCACTAAATCAAATCATTTATATATCCTCCTCAACAAAAATAGAAACATAAAAATATAAAAAATACATCTGAATAATATAAAATAAAATTGCACTAAATCAACAAATATATAACTAGTTTATATGGTATTTATATACCAGTTTCAAAAGTACAAATCATGATTTGAAAGAATCAAAAAATTTTCTGGGGCTCTTATACACATGCTAGGAAGTGGAAATATATGATACTATTTATCAATTGCTTAGAAGCGCTTGCCTACAGATGGTAGGAATGCAAATATTTGAAACTATTTATTGATAGATTATTGGCGCTTGCCTACAGATGTAGGAGTGCAAAAATATTTGATACTATTTATTGATAGATTATTGGCGCTTGCCTACAGACGTAGGGGTGCAAAAATATTTGATACTATTTATTGATAGACTATTGGCGCTTGCCTACAGATGTAGGAGTGCAAAAGTATTTGATACTATTTATTGATAGATTATTGGCGCTTGCCTACAGATGTAGGGGTGCAAAAATATTTGATACTATTTATTGAAATATTATTGGCGCTTGCCTACAGATGTAGAGGTGCAAAGATATTTGATACTATTTATTGATAGACTATTGGCGCTTGCCTACAGATGTAGGAGTGCAAAAGTATTTGATACTATTTATTGATAGATTATTGGCGCTTGCCTACAGATGTAGGAGTGCAAATATATTATACTATTTATTGATAGATTATTGGCGCTTGCCTACAGATGTAGGAGTGCAAAAATATTTGATACTATTTATTGATAGATTATTGGCGCTTGCCTACAGACATAGGGGTGCAAAAATATTTGATACTATTTATTGATAGATTATTGGCGCTTGCCTATAGATGTGGGAGTGCAAAAATATTTGATACTATTTATTGATAGATTATTGGCACTTGCCTACAGACATAGGGGTGCAAAAATATTTGATACTATTTATTGATAGATTATTGGCGCTTGCCTACAGATGTAGGAGTGCAAAAATATTTGATACTATTTATTGATAGATTATTGGCACTTGCCTACAGACATAGGGGTGCAAAAATATTTGATACTATTTATTGATAGATTATTGGCGCTTGCCTATAGATGTAGGAGTGCAAAAGTATTTGATACTATTTATTGATAGATTATTGGCACTTGCCTACAGACATAGGGGTGCAAAAATATTTGATACTATTTATTGATAGATTATTGGCGCTTGCCTATAGATGTAGGAGTGCAAAAATATTTGATACTATTTATTGATAGATTATTGGTGCTTGCCTACAGACGTAGGGGTGCAAAAATATTTGATACTATTTATTGATAGACTATTGGCGCTTGCCTACAGATGTAGGAGTGTAAAAGTATTTGATACTATTTATTGATAGATTATTGGCGCTTGCCTACAGATGTAGGAGTGCAAAAATATTTGATACTATTTATTGATAGATTATTGGCGCTTGCCTACAGACGTAGAGGTGCAAAAATATTTGATACTATTTATTGATAGACTATTGGCGCTTGCCTACAGACGTAGGAGTGCAAAAGTATTTGATACTATTTATTGATAGATTATTGGCGCTTGCCTACAGATGTAGGAGTGCAAAAATATTTGATACTATTTATTGAAATATTATTGGCGCTTGCCTACAGACGTAGGGGTGCAATGATATTTGATACTATTTATTGATAGACTATTGGCGCTTGCCTACAGATGTAGGAGTGCAAAAGTATTTGATACTATTTATTGATAGATTATTGGCACTTGCCTACAGATGTAGGAGTGCAAATATATTATACTATTTATTGATAGATTATTGGCGCTTGCCTACAGATGTAGGAGTGCAAAAATATTTGATACTATTTATTGATAGATTATTGGCGCTTGCCTACAGACATAGGGGTGCAAAAATATTTGATACTATTTATTGATAGATTATTGGCGCTTGCCTATAGATGTAGGAGTGCAAAAATATTTGATACTATTTATTGATAGATTATTGGCGCTTGCCTACAGACATAGGGGTGCAAAAATATTTGATACTATTTATTGATAGATTATTGGCGCTTGCCTACAGACATAGGGGTGCAAAAATATTTGATACTATTTATTGATAGATTATTGGCGCTTGCCTATAGATGTACGAGTGCAAAAATATTTGATACTTTTTATTGATAGATTATTGGCACTTGCCTACAGATGTAGGAGTGCAAAATAATATATTATACTGTTTATTTATAGATTATTAGCGCTTGCCTACAGATGGTAGGAGTGCAAAAATATGTGATACCATATTTATTGATAGATTATTGGCTCTTGCCTATTCATGTACGGTGAATGTGATAAGAAATTAGATTAGACATTGATTATTCAAAATTTGGGGAAGTGGCTCTCACTTTAGCTTCAGCTACTGGCTTTGTGCTTAGAGTTTATGCTATTCTCTCTGGCAATGCTTTGGCAGTGAAAATGTCATAAGCTCTACCACACTGAGAATAGAGTTCACTTGGGTACATTCAAGCATGGAAGCAATAATTCAAGGGTAGTTTAAGGGTGCTGTCCTATACTTGCTAGGAAATGAAAATATGTGATACTATTTATTGATAGATTACTGGCGCTTGCCTACAGATGTAGGGGTGCAAAAATATTTGAAATCATTCATTGATAGATTATTGGCGCTTGCCTACTGATGTAGGGGTGCAAACAATTTGATACTATTTATTGATAGATTATTGGCGCTTGCCTGCAGATGGTAGGAGTGCAAATATGTGATACTATCTATTGTTAAATAAGGAATTTTCCCCATTTAATCACTCTTGCTCAAGTCTGTTTCAGCCACACTGTGTTGTTGTCATCACCACTTCTTCTCGGGTATTCTTCTCAAACAGATTCAACTCCATTCGTGCTACAGTCTTTTTTTAAGCTTCATCTACTAGGTAATTAACTGTTTTTCTTTTCTTGTAGAATCTATTCTAAATAACTGAAGAAATCACAATAGCCTTCATAGCTAAACAGATTCGGTTTCAGAGCAATTCAAATATCTAATCCAGTGCTGAGTTTCAAGCATTGCATTTTGAGATTTGTCCAGATATCTCAACGCAGTAATAATTGAATGTTTCCATAAGTGATGATTCTGAATCTCCATCAATAAATCAGATAATAAATCCAGCCAATCCGACTTAGCTTTTTTAAATGCTATCCAATTCTAAACTATTCTTGATTATTTGAATTAAAAATTAAATTATGTTGTTTTAAAACTATTTAGTGGACTTTATGCTTTGAAAATTTATTTTATCTCTGATTGTTTTCTAGGCTAGTTTGCCAGCAGAAGTGTTCATCTAATTGCTATCAAAGAGGATGGAAACTCCAAAACTAAAACTGATAAGATATATAGTAGTACCGGTAGCTTACCTGAACAGAATTTTTGTTTGAAGCTTGGCATTTGATGATCCAGACAAACTGCTAGCTGGACAGTTACTTGAAAAAATATTATTGTTGAAAATGATAGAATAATATTCTTCAAAAGATTATATTGTTTTCATATTGATGCAGGAAATTTGATGAAAATTTCTGTAAACATGATTAGGCTACCAACCCACACAGCACAAAACCTCCCAGGGACATTCCATTTTGGTTCTGTACGTTCTATAAATGTCCCGGGACTTGTGGGATGTTCAGAGGACCTACAAAGAATATTCCCAGAGAAACATTTCAACAGACAAAAATTCAATTTTTTTCTGATATTAGATGTATGTAAAGCAAAATAAATAACACTCATTGTCAAATTTTACAAAAAAACTCATATAAGTTCCTCATGTTCTGTAAACATCCCAGGACCTAAGGAATGTGCAGATCATGTTCTCAGAAGGTACCGCAGAACTTCATTGTCAAAATCAATTTGAGATATTTGCATATATGCTGAGAATGTTCTAGGGATGTACCAAGGACATAGATAGGAACATTCCATTTTGGTTCCATACCTTCTATAAATGTCAGGGGACATGTGGGATGTTCCAAGGACCTACAAAGAATATTCCCATAGAAACATTTCAATAGACAACAATTTTCTGCTTTATCTGATGTTTTGCATGTATTCATGTATTTGTAAAAAAATAATATATAAAACTCAAATTTCACAAAAAAACTGATATAGGTTCCCCATGTTCTGTAAACATCCCAGGACCTAAGGAATGTACTGATCATGTTCTCAGGAGGTTCCACAGAACTTCATTGCCAAAATCGATTTGAGTTATATGCATAAATATGCTGAGAATGTTCTAAGGACATGCTGTGGATACCAAATTACAATTTTCCGCAAATTCCCTCAATTGAGTCAAGGGGAAGGGATCGAGCTAAAAATATTAAATTCACATTAATTATGCAATTTTCATTGTAGAACCCGATGACATTCACAGAACTGATCTATTTTGCTCGAATGTTGAGATATCAATAAAAGAATGATTATTCATATTTATATTGTAATAATTGGTGAAGCTCGTGACAACTTTTAAAAAGTTCCCTAGGTAGGTTTATATTTCTGTCAAACGCTTATCAGTGAGTAAAAATGACAAGTCATAATTTCAAGTATTTGAACGGAAATTAAATTTGAATATCTGACAGAGCCATGCTGAAGTGCTACAAAAAATACTTAGTCCTGAAAATTGGCTAACAACGGTTCATAAATATGTGAGATATTATTTTCAATTGAAATAGAAAATTTCACTTTTGTAACATTGCTGAACATCTCTTTCCTACTTCTGCTTGACTCAGAGAGCGCTCCTTACATTAAAAAATGAAAACTATTTTGTCTATTTTCATCAATATTCTGCAGAAGCTTAAGCTTTAAACTTGAGATTGACAATGATCATGTATTTTTCAAAATTGAAATTTATGGAATTGTAGGAGTTCTATTATTTTGCTTTTTCAGATTACATTTAAATCAGTACTACAAACGGGAAAAACATTAATTATTAATTTAAGGATGCATAGGTATTTTGAATGTTTTGGCGCACTTAGCATCAAACTGCCAATAGGCAAGCAGCCAATCACAAGCAGAGACCCAGGAACGCGTTGTGTCAACAACAGTCAAGAGAGCGTAGCAGCGCAACAGATTTCGGGTTAAATAATTATATCCCAGTGTACTCCAAGAAGATTTTCATACAGTGCATACAAACAATGATTTTAATTATGTTGATGGCTAACATGGGAAAATTTTGGAAACATGATATCTCATGTGTTTAATATAATAGGCCCACTCCAGTATCTTCCTCGGTCTAATCTAGAGACCACGCTTCCACCGCTGCGCGCCGCCATTTTAATTCACTAATTCGTGACTCGTTACGTTGTTTGTCCGTTAGCATTTTTTCGCATTTGAAGATTTCAGCTATAAAATTCAAAGGTAAGATACATTTATTATTATATTTATTAACCGGTCTATCATGGTGCATTTTGTGTATTAGGCTAGCTAGTTATTTAATGTACGTGCTTATTACAATACTTTTTGAAGTCAAACTTTTTCAAGGTATAACCCAAACCATAGATAAACTATTTATAATGTATTTAGATAAAATATAACTGTATAGTATTATCTTTGCTAAGGGTTGAAAAATATTTTCAATTTGCTGTAAAAGTAAAACGTCATGCTTTTCTAATAATTATGTCTACATGGCTGAATTTTACTTTACCTGCCCAGTTAGTAATTGGCTTCAAATTTAGTTACGGAATTTGATCATTTTCATAATTTACACCATTGATAATAATATAAAGGTTATGGTATCTCTACTTATATTGGCATTAAGGGCAATCCTTATTGGAAAAAATGAAGGTATAAATTTACACTATAACTATAGTGATTAATACACAATAACTGCAATACACAATAACTGTTAACAAACCACATAGATTTGTATTAATTTCATGAATATAATATCAATTCTGGGTTTTAACACATTCAAGAATCAAACCATTGAACTATTTCACACTGTATTGAGACTAAACTATGGAAATAATGATGCACGTTTTAGCGCAATGCCGTTTCACTCTGTTGTCAAGAGCATCCTCAGGTGCTTTTGACAACAGAGTGAAATGGCCATCACACCAAAACATGAGTCGTTATTTTTCCATAATCAAGTCTCCAAACAGTTCAATATTATATTATACTTGTGTATCTGGAAACAAGGATGGATATATAGCACCTAACAAACCATGTTTGAGGTTTCATTAGTTTTAATTGTTTCAGATACGGCAAGAAGTTTGAAGGATGAAGCCACAAATGCCGAAATGGCTGAGCCAATCAAAAAATGGCTTGTGAAAGCGAAAGAGAGAATGGAGAGAGTAAGCATTCACAGTTTTTATCTTCTTTCATAAATGATAAGCTTTCTGTCCTAAAAGTCGCCGAGCCTAGGCCCATATCATATGAGCAGCTTTGTATTGTGAATCAGATCAAAGGGAAACTAACAAACACCTGTTTAAAAATATTTTTGTTGTCATAATCACACCAAGTGTAATAAATTCATTATCAAGAACCTGATGGGGCTTTCTTGCAATTGTGCTACAGTCCATCTGTCTGTCCTCAAAATAACTCAAACAGTCTAGATTCTTGAAACTTTGTATAAAGCTTCAGCTTCATCTGAGTACAAGAAAGATCCATATTGATTTTGGACTTTTAGGATCAAATATAACAATAATTATGATGAAAAATAGATGAACACTATAGCATTTAGGTTAGCTTAGACCAAGGCGTTTAGAATATACCTTGCTTAGACTAGCTCCATGCTATCAATTGAATCATATGGTCAATGTGATGAATTTTCAATCATATGGCTGATGGTTTTTACATTGGAGGGATGCAAAGACAACGTGTAGTCAGAGCCTCACTTTAGCAAGGGCGGATTAAAGGGGGGGGCGGAGGGGGCGACCGCCCCCCCCCCGAGGGCTTGCACATTTTAAAAAATTAAAAAGGGTAACACTTGTGACATGCACACGGTTAAATTTTAATTGTCCCGCCACAGACGGAATACCTCCAACTTGTCTTACCACTCCGCCTCCGCCGGCCGGGAATTAACAAATGTTGTAATACTTATTTTGCCTTATTTTCTATATTACCTTTACTTTATCTTTAACTGTTGACATAATTTTAATCCAATGACGAATTAACAAATGACAGAGAATGAAGGAAATCTAATATCAAGTGAAATTAGTTTGAATAAGATTAATCTTTTATAGAATAGGTAGGGGCATATAAATCTCTGTTTGTTTTTGACCTAATACATATTTATTGTAGTACTGGTATTATGAAACATGAAAGAATGTTGAGATTAATTTAAATATATATATATATAGGTCTAAAAATCATCACGATTGCTTAGACTCTGTTCATTTCTCTGTAAATTTTGATAAAAATTAAGCTAGCAAAGCAATTTTTGTTCAAGACATATTGTATTGTATAAAAAATCTGTATTCCTAATTCCACATGAATATACAGAAATAAACTACTCTAGCTAGGGGAAATTTGATTGTTCTTAAACACGAGAAAATTATATTTCTACTACATTTTAAGTGCTAGAATGTTGTAAAATGTGGTTAAAGGCTACTAAATTTCCAAAAATTTTATTCCATACCCCCCCCCCCCCCCCCGACCAACGGGTATTTTTGGGGTATGTCGCCCCCTCCCATAAAAATTCATTAATCCGCCACTGCACTTTAGGTACTATATATAACATGTGATTGGAGAATCAGAGATAGAATATATCGGTTTATATTGATGACAAACTTGACTTAAAACCAGTAGCAAACAACGAGAGAGGAGGAGTGCGAACTGGAGTGACTTCCCTTCAGCTCCCAACAAATATGTTTTTCAGGCTATTTCAAGTTTGCTGCAATTTTTTGTTCAGGTCAACTGTATTTCTTCTGCAAAAATCTGCATTTGCAATAGTTTTATTTGCTGATACAAGTTTATTTTTTATTTCAGGAAGAAGAGCTCTACAACAGCTGTAGAAGAAAATGAGTCCGATTAGTGCAACAATGTTTTATGTATAATAATTTTTGGTTTGTCTAGTAAGTTTAAGATTAGCTAATACCGTGCTCCAATCACCCATAGTTTTACTAACTAATAAGTAATTATTGTTGTGGTTATCCAGTTTTCGTGAACTGCAGTAGAATTATTCATATTATCTTGCTGTGCAGAACTGACCTTTTTGAGTCGCGGCGGACGCGTTTCGAACTATGTTGTTCTTCTTCGGCGCTTGGTGTGCAGCTGCAACCAAGCGCCGAAGAAGAGCAACATAGTTCGAAACGCGTCCGCCGCGACTCAAAAAGGTCAGTTCTGCACAGCAAGATAATACATATGAATAATAAGTAATATTATAACTTGGTATAAATGCTGTATACAGAACTAGAAGTAAATGTTTTCTGAACGAAAATGTTCTTAGTAATCCAAAAGTAGCGGCTTAGTAGCCTGAAATTGTTATAACCTTGTGGAGTTATAACTCCTTCAATCACTGTAATAAATTCACTAGCTAGCATCATATGCTTCGTCTATGCTAGCATATCCAGGAATTTTTCAAGTATTTGTTGAAGCGCCCACCCATTTCAGATATTTACTTTGGATTTCTCTATGAATTTATTCGAAAATTCATAATAAATGGGATATTACAGATTTGTATTTAATCAATAATTAAGATCATTTATAATGAATATAAGAAACTTGATTTATTTTCAAAAAATTATCAAAGTAGTGCTAAAAATAGATTTTAAATGAATATAATTATGATTCAAATACAGCACTGGAATTCAAGTGAACATAATTTTGTTTCATGTAGCTGAAAACAGTCTCCATTGAACTTCAATTGGATATACTCAGGGGCGCACCCAGACTTGGTTTGGGGGGGGGGGGGGGCTTACCCGTCCAATTGAAATGGGGGAGGGGGTAAAATTGGGATTTTTCAGACTTCTTTTCACAAGATTGTTGCCCGTTAAAGTTCATTGTGGAGAGGTTCATTACTTGACTTTTTAAAGTGTATTAGCTATGGGAAAACAAAATGTTTCCATAATGTTGTTTTTGTACAGTGTTTTAAAAGTTCAAAATGATTCTGCCAGACTGCATAAGCATCTTCTCATGAAGATAAAAAAATTCAAATGAATGTAGGTCTGGAAACGCTTTCTTAGAAAAATAAAGAGGGTGAAAGATTACAGGTATAGGCTACCATCATTCATTACGAAATCTCTATGGCCTTCACATAGGTGGTGTGATTTAAAGTAAAATTGGTTGAAACGATCTACTATAATACATTTTTATGATGCCCACGTCATTCTGAGACTTGCGTGGGTAGTAAAGTGAACGAAAAATGCAAGTCTCAATGTGAGTCGAGAGTACCTAATCTTAGAATTGGTGGGACATTTTACATAAATTCACAAAATGATCATGCAAACACATTTCTTATTGTCGGCTTAGTGGGTAAACTAATTTAAATGTAAATGTACCTAATAGTCAAGAACTATCCCAAAGCTTATAAAGTCAAGATTTATTGAATCAAAGAAAACTGATTTTTCATAGATGTTTTCCACTTGCTATTATTGTGTGTTTTGATCCAACATCCAATTTAAATTCTGATTTTTGAACTCTGGGTGCTTTATTCGCAATCAATAACCAAGTTCGTACCCATCTATCTCAAAAACGCCTTTTGGCCTGTTTTGCGTATTTCATAGAGTAACTCAATAATCACGGTAGTTAATGTTTTTCTGTTTTATGTGATTTTTCAGCTTATTCACAACGAATCTTTTCAATTTACCACCTAAATGAGGGCTCTAGAAGCCTAACGTTTTTGAATGAGTACTAATTCATTGATTTATTACTAAGAAAGTTAGCATCATTCTTCTGCTATCTGTATTTCTTTGATGAAGCATTTTCAAAGGAATAAGCTTTCACAATCTGGCAGATTTCTTGAATCTGGCAGAATTTTTTCGCATATTCTTTTTTAGGAAAGTGATAGCCTTGAGCTGTGGCTGGCAGGTATCTGTTCAGTCAGATAAGAAAAGCTACAAACTCTTGGGTCCTATTTGTAAGGGTGACCGATTAGATTTTGATAAGGATCTCAAGACTTGAGGGTAAGGCTTGAGCCCCAAAGCCCCCCATGTCAAGCCACTAGTTATGAACTTTATTCTACTTGAAAAGGGTGAAATCATTAAATGTACCAACACTAATCAGCCTGGAGCACATACTCTCTACAGACAATTTTCTTGAAAATTCGCTTGAAATTTTATTACGGACCTTGGGTTCTTGGGGGGCTTAAGCCCCCTAAGCCCCCACCCCCTGAGTGCGCCACTGGATATACTACTTGCAAATAATTCAATTTATGCTCCATTCATTTGTCACATCAATTCATGGAGTGAGCAAATTCAAGAATAATAAAATTCAATCTATAGTACTAACTACTTGTACTGTAATCCAATTCCTAATCTAATAAACAAGAACAATGTAAATCTTCTACTGTTATCTAAAAATTTGTAAATCAAAAGAAAACATTGTTAATTTATTATGGAAACATTGTTTTGCAACAACATTGTAACATCACATTCCCATAAACTGTACTTTTTCTTAACTTTTCATGTGAAATTTAACGACTTGCAGTCAAATATTTGTTAAGAATAAGTATAATAACTCACTTAATCTGGCCGAGTACTTTCGAATCTATGAGATCCATCTTCAGAGGCGTGGGTCTCACCCACGCCTCTGAAGATGGATCTCATAGATTCGAAAGTACTCGGCCAGATTAAGTGAGTTATTATACTTATTCTTAACAAATATTTGACTGCAAGTCGTTAAATTTCACATGAAAAGTTAATATTAACAACGCAGTTCGTCATGGAACAAGAAATCCAGGTACTTTTTCTATTTCCTTCATTGTCCTTTTTCCTCAAATAATCCTGTATCATAATTGGCATCAACATTTTACAATGTGTGATATCTGTATTAAAAAAATACTGCATTGCAATTGTGTACTGTATGAAAATGAATAAGATTATGAAATAGTTATGTAATATAGTAATAGTAGTGTTATGGAAAAGTGTCATTAATTTTAATGATTTTCAATTTTTGTATTTTCAATTGAAATACATATTTTTTAAATTTTATTTTGAAAGCTGTTCACTTTCTTTTGTTATATCATGTCAAATTGGAATTCCTTCAGGATGTTCTCAAAAGCATGTCCCAGTCAGGTACTACTGTAGGACATTTATGAATGACCTTATCATATTCCAAGATGTCCCTGGGATGTGCTCTTAGAATGTTCCTGGATCCTATTTTTTTAAATTTACTCATTCCAGGGAGATCCCTAGGACATTTCAAGGCACCTACAGAATGTTTGCTCCTTCCAGGGATATCCCTGGGACATTTCAAGGTACATACAGAATGCTCTAGGGATGTCCCCTAACTTCTTACAGAACGTTCCTTGAAGATTCTAAGAACATACTGAGAATGTCCTGAGCATATTCCAAGATATCCCTGGGATGTGCTCTTAGAATGTTCCTGGAACCTGCTATTTTTGGAAATTTACTCATTCAAGGGACATCCCTAGGACATTTCAAGGCACCTACAGAATGTTTGCTCCTTCCAGGGATATCCCAAGGACATTTTAAGGTACATACAGTATGCTCTAGGGATGTCCCCCAACTTCTTAGAGAACGTTCCTTGAAGATTCTAAGAACATACTGAGAATGTCCTGAGCATATTCCATGATATCCCTGGGATGTGCTCTGAGAATGTTCCTGGAACCTGCTATTCTTGGACATTCGCTCCTTCCAGGGACATCCCCAGGACATTTCAAGGTACATACAGAATGTTCTAGGGATGTCCCCTAACTTCTCGGAGAACGTTCCTAGAAGATTCTCAGAACATACTTGTGCTGTGTGGGAATACACAGTTTCAGTAGTTCGTTGGTATTATAAACCTTTTAATCAGAATTGAAATGCAATAATTTTTGTTTAATGTTGAAATAATAATTGTTTTTTGCTTTTCTACTGGTGGGGAAGGAATTATGCACAAATTCTGGAACGCAGATTTCAGGGTTATACCGGAACGTTTTTCTAAGTATGTCGGGAATTAAAAAAATATTTTTTAGCAACTTTTTATATTGTACTTGTAATTGGGCATGCATTTATGTTGTTACAATTCTTTGTTATATTGTGTTTTTCATGGCATTGATTTAAAAAACGTTATGTATTAATAATAGCAAAAAAATCATTTTCAATTTAAATTCAAACAATGAAAATATATATAGTTGATAAAGTTTCTATAGAGTACAAGTGACCTTTTCAGATTATTTCAAGTCTCAACTTTTGTAATTTTATCGATTGTGGCTATTGTAATTTGTGAATACTGTTTGTATTGACTAGTCTTAATACTTCAAGGCATGATTTTGAAACACAGTTTGTACAATCCACTACTAGGTAGGGCATGCAGTTCTCTGTTACTTCGTTTATTTGTTTTATTGTGTATTTCTTGTCATTGATTTTACCAGACACTTTGTATCAATCATTGTTAAAAAATGTCAGCTCCCACTTCAAACAATTGAAGATATATCTAGTTGATAATGATTTATAATTTAAGTATAATTTCAAGTTTCAACTGCTGTAATTTTATCGATGATGACTAATGTAATGTGAGAATACTGTTGGTATTGACTTGTCTTGTACTCCATGTGTGGAGTTTTCAAGGCTTAATCTTTAAAAAATTCAAATAATAATAAATAAAAATGCAGGATGAAAAGGGCAGAAGAAGGAAGAAGCGAGAAAGGTGGGAGGTCTAGGCCACGGGCTTCTCCATCTTTCTTAGTATATTATATTGAATGATCAACATTTAATTTAATTTCCACTTTTAATAATATTTTATTGTTATATAGATAGGAAACATTGTTTTTTAAATGTTATGATTTATTCAAAATTATTTTCTCTTTTGTATGAATTTCATTTATAAAATCTTATACTGGGTTCTCTGCTGTACAAACCGATGGAGAATTTTGAGAGTCTTTTTTTGTCCATCTTGAATTACATCTGAAGTTCTGCTCTTCTGGTGTATTTTGATGATGTTCTCTTTTTGGTGTTTAGGGAGGGGGGTATTTTTTGCTGGAGGGGGGTATTGTTTGCGGTACTGGTTCTATTGTGTTGCTACGGTGTCAGTTTGTAGAATAGCTTTTGATGTCTATTTGTTGTATCAGAGGAGTACTGCAGAAAACCCAGCAAATGAGATTTATATAAAAATATATTCTTTTTAAAACAATTATTATTTATTAATAGAAAATGTGGTCAGGGGATACTGTTTGGTTGGCAGGACAGAGGTGATCTCTGGAGGTACCCCAGGGATTGCCTCTCAACTCCAACACTACTTCCCTCCGTTAATGGGTTGTAGTTAGGAGCAGTATCCACCTCGCGTGGCCCACAAGGCCCCTCCCGGAAAGGGGGGCAAGTCAACCTTACGTCCTCGAATGGTGTTGATGCCACACCTCGTGTGGGCTGGGAAACGTACGTCCTGGGTGCCCTCGGTTTGGTTCATCTCTTGACTGGAGGCAGTGTTGAGATGTCCCCTGACGGTGGGATACCACAGTGACTGCGGCCGACAAGGCTCTGGCGATTGGCGAAGTTAGGGACACCCAAAGTTAGTAGACAGATCTATCTGCTACTAATCTTGGTGGTCTCTCACTACCGCTTTTCATGAATTTTTACTATTCTTCCTTTCTGTTCTCAATTCCCTTTTGGGGCCAAGTAATAGGTGCTGTTAATTTTAATTTTTTTATTTTCTCATGTAGGCATCTATTATTTTATCATCCTATACATTTTGTATATTATCGACTGGGTTTGAATTTTTTCAATAGTTTTATAAATCTTCTTTTAGTTTTAGAAAGAATACGGGGGGCTCTTTTCGCATTTTTGGGGGGGCCTAATTTATGGGGGGAGGGGGGATTGGTGCTAACTTCAGGGGGGGGTGCGTCATGAGGCTTAGGGGGGTGGGCACCCCTGTTTTAAGGCAGCACATATCAATGCTCAGTCACTCAGCTGTCATATTGACGATGTTAGAGCAATCTTTAGATTCAAAAATTTTGATATTATTGGTATATGTGAAACGTTTCTAAAACCTACAATACCAAGCTCCCTAGTAGATTTACCAGGTTATACCCTACTTCGGAATGATAGGTTGAATAAAAGAGGTGGGGGTGTTGCCATTTACATAAAAGAAAATGTAAAAGCAAAAATTTTAACTCATTCTCAACCAGAATATTCTGGACGACCTGAGTTTCTTCTTGTAGAACTATCATTTTCAGGTTCAGATAAATTATTGATAGGTGTTTGCTATCGTCCTCCTAAAATAGCTCACTTTACTGATTTTGAAACCGCGCTCCTTACCTTTATGCCTTATTATAGAAATGTCTTAGTAATGGGAGATATGAATACTGACTTGAATATGACAAATCCCAACTTTGACTACAATCAATTAACTACTATATTTCAATGCCTCAACATGACTATACTCCCTCTGAACCCAACTCATCCATCATACTGCTGAATCTGACACGTTTATAGATATGTTAATTGTAAGTGATCCAGATGAAGTTTTAGACAAAGGACAAATTCCAGTTCCGGCCATATCGTCAGGGCATGACTTAATTTTTACTGTGTTCTATCTCACAGAGCTCCAAAACCTGAACAAAAAAATATAACTTATAGAGACTTCAAGAATATGAACAATACAGCCTTCTTTTCTGATGTTGCACAAACCCCATGGAATCGAATTGAAACTCTGACTTCAGTTGACGAAATGGTTGAAACTCTGTAGACTATGATACTGGACGTTTATGACAGACATGCACCGATTGTGACAAAAAGAGTAAATAGGAAACAGCCGATCCCTTGGATTACCCAAGAAATCTTACAGTTAATGGCCCTTAGAGACCGCGCACACAGACGAGCTAAGAGACAAAATGACTTGGATAGCCTCAATGACTACCGTCATCTTCGTAATAAGGTGAAACAGCAGTTAAGAAATTCCAAAATGAGGTATTTAAATTCCTTACTGAAAGATAATAGGAAAAATACAACTGAGCTCTGGCGAGGGGTTAAAAAATTTGGTTTAGGTAAACAAAAGGCCCACACGCCTGTTGACCTGCCATTCAATGACATTAATTTTTTTTTTTGTAGATTACGTCTTGGAGACTCAAGTTAAGGAGTATAAGACAAGTCAGATCAACAATATTATACACTAGATACCATAATTACTTCAATTAGTTGAGGTGAGGCTTAATTTTGATGTGAAAGGAACTCTTGTACACTATAAAAAGCTTTATCAACTGAATATTTCTTCAATTGTTTTTTAAATATTTCTATATTTTCAAGACTCTTCAAAAACTGCGGTAGCTTGTTGTAGAATTTCCTACCATTATAACTAGGTTTTTGTTTGAATAAGCTACTATTGTGACTCACCAAGTGATAATCTCCTCGGCTTCTTGTATTATAATCATGTACATCAAGATTTTGATTAATATCATTCGTTTTTACATATAGAGTAGCTTCATACACATATAAGCAGGGTACAGTTAGGAGACCAAGTCTCTTGAACAACGGCCTACATGAATCTAATCTATTTACTCTTTCTATACACCTAACTGCTTTCTTTTGGATCTTAAACACCCTATCAAGATTTTGTCTTGATGAATTACCCCATACTAAGACAGCATATACCTAATATGTGACAGTAAGAGCCCATGGTAAGCTGTAAAAAGTAACTTTTTGTCATTCAATCTAACGAGCTGTTGCAGGACAAATACCCCAGATGAAATTTTACTACATATTTTCTCAATGTATGGAGTCCAGGTCAACCGTCTATCCAACATAACTCCTAGAAATGCAATTTTTCTTCCTGGTCCAATTGATTATCGTTTACAAACACGTTTATAGCCCTATCTTCATTCAAATTATGTTTGTTTTTGAATTGAAGGTATTGGCATTTTTTACTATTTATAGTTAATTTCAACAGATTTAAAAATTGGACAATGGACTGCACACCTATATGGGCACTTATTTCTAAATTATCTAGAATGGAATTGCTGAAAATGAGTGATTTATCTCATCAGCAAATAAGAGGGCTCTCTACCACTAATTAATTCTTTAGGTAAACGGTTGACATATAACAAAAAAAGCAATGGACCTAGTATTGACCCCTGAGGCTCTCCAGCTTGCACCTCTAATTTATTAGATTTATTCTTTACTATACTATTACCAACTACTGTAGTTAGTTCTACACATTGTTTTCTCCCAATAAGATATGATTCAAACCATTTCAGTTCAACCCCATTTACATGCACCTACATTTTGCAGTATTTCCAATAAAGTTCTATGATTAACACAATCAAATGCCTTTGACAGATCTAAGAAGATTGCAGTAGCTTTATCACCTGAATCTATTATATCTATTAGTTTTTCAACTAGAGAAACTATGGCTGTTTTTGTTGATCTCCCTTTCTTTTTTTTTTTTTTTTTTTTTTTTTGTAGATTACGTCTTCTGGAAGCCATGCTGTTCATCACAGATAAAGTTAGCTTCTTGAAGGTGCAGAAGTAACCTATTTAGAACTAATCTTTCAAAAATTTTACTCATTACATTTAAAATACTAATGGGCCTATAGTTTTCTACCTTTTCTCTATCACCACTTTTGAAGATTGGCAAGATCTTCCCCTCTTTTAAGTTATCTGGAAAAACACCTTGCTCTAATGAATGATTGATCAGATGAATCAAAGGGTCTAACAATTGATCTTTACATTCTTTCAGAATTTTACTGGATATCCCATCCATTCCTACAGTTTTTTTATTATTCAAACTATCAATGATATTTGACAACTCGTCTTGGCATACTGGGTGGAATTTTAATTCGTTCTGAATCCCCTCAGTATTCCTCATGTTTGCATCACTAATACCTGTATTAAGAGATTTTTGAAGATCCTTAGCAACCAGTTAAAGAAATTACAAATGTCTACACTATCATCAATATATTTGTTATTTTCGTTAATTATTCTGGGGACACTAGTATAAGCATCTACATGAGCTACTTGCCTATTTTTGTTTATTACATCCCACACTGCTGTGATAAAGTACACACTATTATTCAAAATTTCAGCTGTTTTCTTACATTTCGCTCTTTTCACTTCTCTTGTATAATTTTTCTTTAGAGCTTTGTAATTATCTTCACTTAACATACTTCTAGATAGTTTGAATTCATCATATGCATCTTTAACCCTATTTCTTTCTGCAAGGATATCATCAGTTATCCACTCTTCAATCTTGTCTAATTTGTTCTTTACAGGGACTTTTTTAACTGGACAACTCATAGTAATATGAAACCTTAAAATATTAATGAAACTATCATATTTGTCATTTAAACTATTGCTATTGTAAACCCTACTCCAGTTTTCTTGTAGCAGATTCTGCTTCAAACAATCGATATTCCCCTGTTCACATTGTTGAATTTCTTTCATTACTCTACTCTTTTTAATTGATTTATGACCTTGCAACCCCACCTCTAAGATTTGATAGTCATGATCAGATAGTTCTGAGCCGCCTAATCTTGTTTTAGAGTAATCTATATTAGTAAGGATGTTATCAATTATTGTTTGTGATGTTCTTGTGACTCTGGTATATTCATGAACTTTTATTTCCAAGTTATTCATGTATATAATATCCTTTAAGTCACCACCGGGAATCGAACCACGGACCTCCCAATCGCCGGTCGGGCGCCTTAACCACTAGACCATGGAGACCCTTCTGCACAGCAGCATTCATTTTTAACTTGGCCATATCGGCTCGTATCTCACAAGTTAGTTCGAAGTTACTGACAATTGATCAAACTGACAAATTTACTTAAACAGAATTTATTAATTTCGAATTCCTTTAATTGCTATTACTTTATACTGAAGACTTCCGCAATGGCGGATATTGACAACAGCATTGAAATGCTGATGGGAATCGATGAATGCTACTGTACAAAAATATCAGTCACCACCGGGAATCGAACCACGGACCTCTCAATTGCCGGTTGAGCGCCTTAACCACTAGACCATGGAGACCTTTCTGCACAGGAGCATTCATTTTCAACTTGGCCATATCGGCTCGTATCTCACAAGTTAGTTTGAAGTGACTGACAATTGAATAAACTGACAAATATACATAGCCTAAACAGAATTTTTATTTTAATTTCGAATTCCTATAATTCCGATATGGCCAAGTTGAAAATGAATGCTCCTGTGCAGAAAGGTCTCCATGGTCTAGTGGTTAAGGTGCTCAACCGGCAATTGAGAGGTCCGTGGTTCGATTCCCGGTGGTGACTGATATTTTTGTACAGTAGCATTCATCGATTCCCATCAGCTTTTCAATGCTTTTGTCAATATCCGCCATTGCGGAAGTATTCAGTATAAAGTAATAGCAATTAAAGGAATTCGAAATTAAAATAGAAATTCTGTTTATTTATATTTGTCAGTTTATTCATTTGTCAGTCACTTCAAACTAATTTGTTTTTGAATTGAAGGTATTGGCATTTTTTACCATTTATAGTTAATTTCAACTGATTTAAAAATTGGACAATGGACTGCACACCTATATGGGCACTTATTTCTAAATTATCTAGAATGGAATTGCTGAAAATGAGTGATGTATCGTCAGCAAATAAGAGGGCTCTACCACTAATTAATTCTTTAGGTAAACGGTTGACATATAACAAAAAAGCAATGGACCTAGTATTGACCCCTGAGGCACTCCAGCTTGCACCTCTAATTTATTAGATTTATTCTTTACTATACTATTACCAACTACTGTAGTTAGTTCTACACATTGTTTTCTCCCAATAAGATATGATTCAAACCATTTCAGTTCAACCCCATTTACATGCACCTACATTTTGCAGTATTTCCAATAAAGTTCTATGATTAACACAATCAAATGCCTTTGACAGATCTAAGAAGATTGCAGTAGCTTTATCACCTGAATCTATTATATCTATTAGTTTTTCAACTAGAGAAACTATGGCTGTTTTTGTTGATCTCCCTTTCTGGAAGCCATGCTGTTCATCACAGATAAAGTTAGCTTCTTGAAGGTGCAGAAGTAACCTATTTAGAACTAATCTTTCAAAAATTTTACTCATTACATTTAAAATACTAATGGGCCTATAGTTTTCTACCTTTTCTCTATCACCACTTTTGAAGATTGGCAAGATCTTCCCCTCTTTTAAGTTATCTGGAAAAACACCTTGCTCTAATGAATGATTGATCAGATGAATCAAAGGGTCTAACAATTGATCTTTACATTCTTTCAGAATTTTACTGGATATCCCATCCATTCCTACAGTTTTTTTATTATTCAAACTATCAATGATATTTGACAACTCGTCTTGGCATACTGGGTGGAATTTTAATTCGTTCTGAATCCCCTCAGTATTCCTCATGTTTGCATCACTAATACCTGTATTAAGAGATTTTTGAAGATCCTTAGCAACCAGTTAAAGAAATTACAAATGTCTACACTATCATCAATATATTTGTTATTTTCGTTAATTATTCTGGGGACACTAGTATAAGCATCTACATGAGCTACTTGCCTATTTTTGTTTATTACATCCCACACTGCTGTGATAAAGTACACACTATTATTCAAAATTTCAGCTGTTTTCTTACATTTCGCTCTTTTCACTTCTCTTGTATAATTTTTCTTTAGAGCTTTGTAATTATCTTCACTTAACATACTTCTAGATAGTTTGAATTCATCATATGCATCTTTAACCCTATTTCTTTCTGCAAGGATATCATCAGTTATCCACTCTTCAATCTTGTCTAATTTGTTCTTTACAGGGACTTTTTTAACTGGACAACTCATAGTAATATGAAACCTTAAAATATTAATGAAACTATCATATTTGTCATTTAAACTATTGCTATTGTAAACCCTACTCCAGTTTTCTTGTAGCAGATTCTGCTTCAAACAATCGATATTCCCCTGTTCACATTGTTGAATTTCTTTCATTACTCTACTCTTTTTAATTGATTTATGACCTTGCAACCCCACCTCTAAGATTTGATAGTCATGATCAGATAGTTCCGAGCCGCCTAATCTTGTTTTAGAGTAATCTATATTAGTAAGGATGTTATCAATTATTGTTTGTGATGTTCTTGTGACTCTGGTATATTCATGAACTTTTATTTCCAAGTTATTCATGTATATAATATCCTTTAAGTCACCACCGGGAATCGAACCACGGACCTCCCAATCGCCGGTCGGGCGCCTTAACCACTAGACCATGGAGACCCTTCTGCACAGCAGCATTCATTTTTAACTTGGCCATATCGGCTCGTATCTCACAAGTTAGTTCGAAGTTACTGACAATTGATCAAACTGACAAATTTACTTAAACAGAATTTATTAATTTCGAATTCCTTTAATTGCTATTACTTTATACTGAAGACTTCCGCAATGGCGGATATTGACAACAGCATTGAAATGCTGATGGGAATCGATGAATGCTACTGTACAAAAATATCAGTCACCACCGGGAATCGAACCACGGACCTCTCAATTGCCGGTTGAGCGCCTTAACCACTAGACCATGGAGACCTTTCTGCACAGGAGCATTCATTTTCAACTTGGCCATATCGGCTCGTATCTCACAAGTTAGTTTGAAGTGACTGACAATTGAATAAACTGACAAATATACATAGCCTAAACAGAATTTTTATTTTAATTTCGAATTCCTATAATTCCGATATGGCCAAGTTGAAAATGAATGCTCCTGTGCAGAAAGGTCTCCATGGTCTAGTGGTTAAGGTGCTCAACCGGCAATTGAGAGGTCCGTGGTTCGATTCCCGGTGGTGACTGATATTTTTGTACAGTAGCATTCATCGATTCCCATCAGCTTTTCAATGCTTTTGTCAATATCCGCCATTGCGGAAGTATTCAGTATAAAGTAATAGCAATTAAAGGAATTCGAAATTAAAATAGAAATTCTGTTTATTTATATTTGTCAGTTTATTCATTTGTCAGTCACTTCAAACTAATTTGTTTTTGAATTGAAGGTATTGGCATTTTTTACCATTTATAGTTAATTTCAACTGATTTAAAAATTGGACAATGGACTGCACACCTATATGGGCACTTATTTCTAAATTATCTAGAATGGAATTGCTGAAAATGAGTGATGTATCGTCAGCAAATAAGAGGGCTCTACCACTAATTAATTCTTTAGGTAAACGGTTGACATATAACAAAAAAGCAATGGACCTAGTATTGACCCCTGAGGCACTCCAGCTTGCACCTCTAATTTATTAGATTTATTCTTTACTATACTATTACCAACTACTGTAGTTAGTTCTACACATTGTTTTCTCCCAATAAGATATGATTCAAACCATTTCAGTTCAACCCCATTTACATGCACCTACATTTTGCAGTATTTCCAATAAAGTTCTATGATTAACACAATCAAATGCCTTTGACAGATCTAAGAAGATTGCAGTAGCTTTATCACCTGAATCTATTATATCTATTAGTTTTTCAACTAGAGAAACTATGGCTGTTTTTGTTGATCTCCCTTTCTGGAAGCCATGCTGTTCATCACAGATAAAGTTAGCTTCTTGAAGGTGCAGAAGTAACCTATTTAGAACTAATCTTTCAAAAATTTTACTCATTACATTTAAAATACTAATGGGCCTATAGTTTTCTACCTTTTCTCTATCACCACTTTTGAAGATTGGCAAGATCTTCCCCTCTTTTAAGTTATCTGGAAAAACACCTTGCTCTAATGAATGATTGATCAGATGAATCAAAGGGTCTAACAATTGATCTTTACATTCTTTCAGAATTTTACTGGATATCCCATCCATTCCTACAGTTTTTTTATTATTCAAACTATCAATGATATTTGACAACTCGTCTTGGCATACTGGGTGGAATTTTAATTCGTTCTGAATCCCCTCAGTATTCCTCATGTTTGCATCACTAATACCTGTATTAAGAGATTTTTGAAGATCCTTAGCAACCAGTTAAAGAAATTACAAATGTCTACACTATCATCAATATATTTGTTATTTTCGTTAATTATTCTGGGGACACTAGTATAAGCATCTACATGAGCTACTTGCCTATTTTTGTTTATTACATCCCACACTGCTGTGTTAAAGTACACACTATTATTCAAAATTTCAGCTGTTTTCTTACATTTCGCTCTTTTCACTTCTCTTGTATAATTTTTCTTTAGAGCTTTGTAATTATCTTCACTTAACATACTTCTAGATAGTTTGAATTCATCATATGCATCTTTAACCCTATTTCTTTCTGCAAGGATATCATCAGTTATCCACTCTTTAATCTTGTCTAATTTGTTCTTTACAGGGACTTTTTTAACTGGACAACTCATAGTAATATGAAACCTTAAAATATTAATGAAACTATCATATTTGTCATTTAAACTATTGCTATTGTAAACCCTACTCCAGTTTTCTTGTAGCAGATTCTGCTTCAAACAATCGATATTCCCCTGTTCACATTGTTGAATTTCTTTCATTACTCTACTCTTTTTAATTGATTTATGACCTTGCAACCCCACCTCTAAGATTTGATAGTCATGATCAGATAGTTCCGAGCCGCCTAATCTTGTTTTAGAGTAATCTATATTAGTAAGGATGTTATCAATTATTGTTTGTGATGTTCTTGTGACTCTGGTATATTCATGAACTTTTATTTCCAAGTTATTCATGTATATAATATCCTTTAAGTCACCACCGGGAATCGAACCACGGACCTCCCAATCGCCGGTCGGGCGCCTTAACCACTAGACCATGGAGACCCTTCTGCACAGCAGCATTCATTTTTAACTTGGCCATATCGGCTCGTATCTCACAAGTTAGTTCGAAGTTACTGACAATTGATCAAACTGACAAATTTACTTAAACAGAATTTATTAATTTCGAATTCCTTTAATTGCTATTACTTTATACTGAAGACTTCCGCAATGGCGGATATTGACAACAGCATTGAAATGCTGATGGGAATCGATGAATGCTACTGTACAAAAATATCAGTCACCACCGGGAATCGAACCACGGACCTCTCAATTGCCGGTTGAGCGCCTTAACCACTAGACCATGGAGACCTTTCTGCACAGGAGCATTCATTTTCAACTTGGCCATATCGGCTCGTATCTCACAAGTTAGTTTGAAGTGACTGACAATTGAATAAACTGACAAATATACATAGCCTAAACAGAATTTTTATTTTAATTTCGAATTCCTATAATTCCGATATGGCCAAGTTGAAAATGAATGCTCCTGTGCAGAAAGGGCTCCATGGTCTAGTGGTTAAGGTGCTCAACCGGCAATTGAGAGGTCCGTGGTTCGATTCCCGGTGGTGACTGATATTTTTGTACAGTAGCATTCATCGATTCCCATCAGCTTTTCAATGCTTTTGTCAATATCCGCCATTGCGGAAGTATTCAGTATAAAGTAATAGCAATTAAAGGAATTCGAAATTAAAATAGAAATTCTGTTTATTTATATTTGTCAGTTTATTCATTTGTCAGTCACTTCAAACTAATTTGTTTTTGAATTGAAGGTATTGGCATTTTTTACCATTTATAGTTAATTTCAACTGATTTAAAAATTGGACAATGGACTGCACACCTATATGGGCACTTATTTCTAAATTATCTAGAATGGAATTGCTGAAAATGAGTGATGTATCGTCAGCAAATAAGAGGGCTCTACCACTAATTAATTCTTTAGGTAAACGGTTGACATATAACAAAAAAGCAATGGACCTAGTATTGACCCCTGAGGCACTCCAGCTTGCACCTCTAATTTATTAGATTTATTCTTTACTATACTATTACCAACTACTGTAGTTAGTTCTACACATTGTTTTCTCCCAATAAGATATGATTCAAACCATTTCAGTTCAACCCCATTTACATGCACCTACATTTTGCAGTATTTCCAATAAAGTTCTATGATTAACACAATCAAATGCCTTTGACAGATCTAAGAAGATTGCAGTAGCTTTATCACCTGAATCTATTATATCTATTAGTTTTTCAACTAGAGAAACTATGGCTGTTTTTGTTGATCTCCCTTTCTGGAAGCCATGCTGTTCATCACAGATAAAGTTAGCTTCTTGAAGGTGCAGAAGTAACCTATTTAGAACTAATCTTTCAAAAATTTTACTCATTACATTTAAAATACTAATGGGCCTATAGTTTTCTACCTTTTCTCTATCACCACTTTTGAAGATTGGCAAGATCTTCCCCTCTTTTAAGTTATCTGGAAAAACACCTTGCTCTAATGAATGATTGATCAGATGAATCAAAGGGTCTAACAATTGATCTTTACATTCTTTCAGAATTTTACTGGATATCCCATCCATTCCTACAGTTTTTTTATTATTCAAACTATCAATGATATTTGACAACTCGTCTTGGCATACTGGGTGGAATTTTAATTCGTTCTGAATCCCCTCAGTATTCCTCATGTTTGCATCACTAATACCTGTATTAAGAGATTTTTGAAGATCCTTAGCAACCAGTTAAAGAAATTACAAATGTCTACACTATCATCAATATATTTGTTATTTTCGTTAATTATTCTGGGGACACTAGTATAAGCATCTACATGAGCTACTTGCCTATTTTTGTTTATTACATCCCACACTGCTGTGTTAAAGTACACACTATTATTCAAAATTTCAGCTGTTTTCTTACATTTCGCTCTTTTCACTTCTCTTGTATAATTTTTCTTTAGAGCTTTGTAATTATCTTCACTTAACATACTTCTAGATAGTTTGAATTCATCATATGCATCTTTAACCCTATTTCTTTCTGCAAGGATATCATCAGTTATCCACTCTTCAATCTTGTCTAATTTGTTCTTTACAGGGACTTTTTTAACTGGACAACTCATAGTAATATGAAACCTTAAAATATTAATGAAACTATCATATTTGTCATTTAAACTATTGCTATTGTAAACCCTACTCCAGTTTTCTTGTAGCAGATTCTGCTTCAAACAATCGATATTCCCCTGTTCACATTGTTGAATTTCTTTCATTACTCTACTCTTTTTAATTGATTTATGACCTTGCAACCCCACCTCTAAGATTTGATAGTCATGATCAGATAGTTCCGAGCCGCCTAATCTTGTTTTAGAGTAATCTATATTAGTAAGGATGTTATCAATTATTGTTTGTGATGTTCTTGTGACTCTGGTATATTCATGAACTTTTATTTCCAAGTTATTCATGTATATAATATCCTTTAAGTCACCACCGGGAATCGAACCACGGACCTCCCAATCGCCGGTCGGGCGCCTTAACCACTAGACCATGGAGACCCTTCTGCACAGCAGCATTCATTTTTAACTTGGCCATATCGGCTCGTATCTCACAAGTTAGTTCGAAGTTACTGACAATTGATCAAACTGACAAATTTACTTAAACAGAATTTATTAATTTCGAATTCCTTTAATTGCTATTACTTTATACTGAAGACTTCCGCAATGGCGGATATTGACAACAGCATTGAAATGCTGATGGGAATCGATGAATGCTACTGTACAAAAATATCAGTCACCACCGGGAATCGAACCACGGACCTCTCAATTGCCGGTTGAGCGCCTTAACCACTAGACCATGGAGACCTTTCTGCACAGGAGCATTCATTTTCAACTTGGCCATATCGGCTCGTATCTCACAAGTTAGTTTGAAGTGACTGACAATTGAATAAACTGACAAATATACATAGCCTAAACAGAATTTTTATTTTAATTTCGAATTCCTATAATTCCGATATGGCCAAGTTGAAAATGAATGCTCCTGTGCAGAAAGGTCTCCATGGTCTAGTGGTTAAGGTGCTCAACCGGCAATTGAGAGGTCCGTGGTTCGATTCCCGGTGGTGACTGATATTTTTGTACAGTAGCATTCATCGATTCCCATCAGCTTTTCAATGCTTTTGTCAATATCCGCCATTGCGGAAGTATTCAGTATAAAGTAATAGCAATTAAAGGAATTCGAAATTAAAATAGAAATTCTGTTTATTTATATTTGTCAGTTTATTCATTTGTCAGTCACTTCAAACTAATTTGTTTTTGAATTGAAGGTATTGGCATTTTTTACCATTTATAGTTAATTTCAACTGATTTAAAAATTGGACAATGGACTGCACACCTATATGGGCACTTATTTCTAAATTATCTAGAATGGAATTGCTGAAAATGAGTGATGTATCGTCAGCAAATAAGAGGGCTCTACCACTAATTAATTCTTTAGGTAAACGGTTGACATATAACAAAAAAGCAATGGACCTAGTATTGACCCCTGAGGCACTCCAGCTTGCACCTCTAATTTATTAGATTTATTCTTTACTATACTATTACCAACTACTGTAGTTAGTTCTACACATTGTTTTCTCCCAATAAGATATGATTCAAACCATTTCAGTTCAACCCCATTTACATGCACCTACATTTTGCAGTATTTCCAATAAAGTTCTATGATTAACACAATCAAATGCCTTTGACAGATCTAAGAAGATTGCAGTAGCTTTATCACCTGAATCTATTATATCTATTAGTTTTTCAACTAGAGAAACTATGGCTGTTTTTGTTGATCTCCCTTTCTGGAAGCCATGCTGTTCATCACAGATAAAGTTAGCTTCTTGAAGGTGCAGAAGTAACCTATTTAGAACTAATCTTTCAAAAATTTTACTCATTACATTTAAAATACTAATGGGCCTATAGTTTTCTACCTTTTCTCTATCACCACTTTTGAAGATTGGCAAGATCTTCCCCTCTTTTAAGTTATCTGGAAAAACACCTTGCTCTAATGAATGATTGATCAGATGAATCAAAGGGTCTAACAATTGATCTTTACATTCTTTCAGAATTTTACTGGATATCCCATCCATTCCTACAGTTTTTTTATTATTCAAACTATCAATGATATTTGACAACTCGTCTTGGCATACTGGGTGGAATTTTAATTCGTTCTGAATCCCCTCAGTATTCCTCATGTTTGCATCACTAATACCTGTATTAAGAGATTTTTGAAGATCCTTAGCAACCAGTTAAAGAAATTACAAATGTCTACACTATCATCAATATATTTGTTATTTTCGTTAATTATTCTGGGGACACTAGTATAAGCATCTACATGAGCTACTTGCCTATTTTTGTTTATTACATCCCACACTGCTGTGTTAAAGTACACACTATTATTCAAAATTTCAGCTGTTTTCTTACATTTCGCTCTTTTCACTTCTCTTGTATAATTTTTCTTTAGAGCTTTGTAATTATCTTCACTTAACATACTTCTAGATAGTTTGAATTCATCATATGCATCTTTAACCCTATTTCTTTCTGCAAGGATATCATCAGTTATCCACTCTTCAATCTTGTCTAATTTGTTCTTTACAGGGACTTTTTTAACTGGACAACTCATAGTAATATGAAACCTTAAAATATTAATGAAACTATCATATTTGTCATTTAAACTATTGCTATTGTAAACCCTACTCCAGTTTTCTTGTAGCAGATTCTGCTTCAAACAATCGATATTCCCCTGTTCACATTGTTGAATTTCTTTCATTACTCTACTCTTTTTAATTGATTTATGACCTTGCAACCCCACCTCTAAGATTTGATAGTCATGATCAGATAGTTCCGAGCCGCCTAATCTTGTTTTAGAGTAATCTATATTAGTAAGGATGTTATCAATTATTGTTTGTGATGTTCTTGTGACTCTGGTATATTCATGAACTTTTATTTCCAAGTTATTCATGTATATAATATCCTTTAAGTCACCACCGGGAATCGAACCACGGACCTCCCAATCGCCGGTCGGGCGCCTTAACCACTAGACCATGGAGACCCTTCTGCACAGCAGCATTCATTTTTAACTTGGCCATATCGGCTCGTATCTCACAAGTTAGTTCGAAGTTACTGACAATTGATCAAACTGACAAATTTACTTAAACAGAATTTATTAATTTCGAATTCCTTTAATTGCTATTACTTTATACTGAAGACTTCCGCAATGGCGGATATTGACAACAGCATTGAAATGCTGATGGGAATCGATGAATGCTACTGTACAAAAATATCAGTCACCACCGGGAATCGAACCACGGACCTCTCAATTGCCGGTTGAGCGCCTTAACCACTAGACCATGGAGACCTTTCTGCACAGGAGCATTCATTTTCAACTTGGCCATATCGGCTCGTATCTCACAAGTTAGTTTGAAGTGACTGACAATTGAATAAACTGACAAATATACATAGCCTAAACAGAATTTTTATTTTAATTTCGAATTCCTATAATTCCGATATGGCCAAGTTGAAAATGAATGCTCCTGTGCAGAAAGGGCTCCATGGTCTAGTGGTTAAGGTGCTCAACCGGCAATTGAGAGGTCCGTGGTTCGATTCCCGGTGGTGACTGATATTTTTGTACAGTAGCATTCATCGATTCCCATCAGCTTTTCAATGCTTTTGTCAATATCCGCCATTGCGGAAGTATTCAGTATAAAGTAATAGCAATTAAAGGAATTCGAAATTAAAATAGAAATTCTGTTTATTTATATTTGTCAGTTTATTCATTTGTCAGTCACTTCAAACTAATTTGTTTTTGAATTGAAGGTATTGGCATTTTTTACCATTTATAGTTAATTTCAACTGATTTAAAAATTGGACAATGGACTGCACACCTATATGGGCACTTATTTCTAAATTATCTAGAATGGAATTGCTGAAAATGAGTGATGTATCGTCAGCAAATAAGAGGGCTCTACCACTAATTAATTCTTTAGGTAAACGGTTGACATATAACAAAAAAGCAATGGACCTAGTATTGACCCCTGAGGCACTCCAGCTTGCACCTCTAATTTATTAGATTTATTCTTTACTATACTATTACCAACTACTGTAGTTAGTTCTACACATTGTTTTCTCCCAATAAGATATGATTCAAACCATTTCAGTTCAACCCCATTTACATGCACCTACATTTTGCAGTATTTCCAATAAAGTTCTATGATTAACACAATCAAATGCCTTTGACAGATCTAAGAAGATTGCAGTAGCTTTATCACCTGAATCTATTATATCTATTAGTTTTTCAACTAGAGAAACTATGGCTGTTTTTGTTGATCTCCCTTTCTGGAAGCCATGCTGTTCATCACAGATAAAGTTAGCTTCTTGAAGGTGCAGAAGTAACCTATTTAGAACTAATCTTTCAAAAATTTTACTCATTACATTTAAAATACTAATGGGCCTATAGTTTTCTACCTTTTCTCTATCACCACTTTTGAAGATTGGCAAGATCTTCCCCTCTTTTAAGTTATCTGGAAAAACACCTTGCTCTAATGAATGATTGATCAGATGAATCAAAGGGTCTAACAATTGATCTTTACATTCTTTCAGAATTTTACTGGATATCCCATCCATTCCTACAGTTTTTTTATTATTCAAACTATCAATGATATTTGACAACTCGTCTTGGCATACTGGGTGGAATTTTAATTCGTTCTGAATCCCCTCAGTATTCCTCATGTTTGCATCACTAATACCTGTATTAAGAGATTTTTGAAGATCCTTAGCAACCAGTTAAAGAAATTACAAATGTCTACACTATCATCAATATATTTGTTATTTTCGTTAATTATTCTGGGGACACTAGTATAAGCATCTACATGAGCTACTTGCCTATTTTTGTTTATTACATCCCACACTGCTGTGTTAAAGTACACACTATTATTCAAAATTTCAGCTGTTTTCTTACATTTCGCTCTTTTCACTTCTCTTGTATAATTTTTCTTTAGAGCTTTGTAATTATCTTCACTTAACATTATGAGGTGCAAAACCGTTACCTGGATTTTGACCTGATAATCCCGGTGTCGCTCCGGGCCAACCAGCTCGAGTCGGCGGGTGGTCGGGATAAGGCGACGAGTCCAACACTTCCTTTTGAGGCTCCCGCCGCGCTTGGGGTTGCCTCACCGGTTGGAAGTACCGTCGTTGGGCGCCGTTTAACTTTCCCGCTCGCCGCGTGGCGAATTCGGGATTCCGCGGCCGCGCGGACCGGCCGCGACCTAGCGAGGAGCAGTGTTTGCTCCCTCGCTGAGGCGTAAGAAGGAAGGGAGGGGTTTCCTGGGGATAGGGAAGGAAGGGCCGAAATATGGCTACTCCTGCCCCTTTACAGCGGAGGCGGCAGCCTCTGCTGCTGCGGGTAGGAAAATAGGGGTTTTGGGAAGGGAGTCGGGAAGGTACCCAGCCGGGAGAGGACGCCTCTGCCGCTTTCCAATGGGGGCGGAAGCTATTACCCCCTGCTGGTCTGTGGCCGGAGTTCCAGGCACTGCTAACCTTAGCCGTTCCTGGTTCTCCTGCCCTGTTAGGTAAAGTGAGGTGAGGGATGGAGGGTGACGAGGATGCGGCGGAGCACAAATCACCTGCCTGGTTAAAGCGCGGGTCTTTGTTCCTCTGCCGCGGGATAATAGGGACGACTGGTTGGGATCGGTACACCCCTGCCCAACACGAAGTCGGCCGGAATGGCTTGAGCTTTCCCAGTCGGGGAGAGAGGAGGAGAACGACAAACTCCGGCAGGTACACCTCTGCCGCGGAGGCGGCGGAGATTGCTTAGCCTTCTATCGGTCGGGGAATAAAGGAGATGACTCTACGACCGTGCGGAACAAATCTCCCTCGGCGCGACGTAGCCGCGGGCCGAGTCGAAATGATTCCTCACGACCGAGGTGGAAGGAAGGGTTTAGGAGGATGGCGGAGGGTCGCGGAGGTTATTATACCCACTGCGGATATCAGCGGGGGTATATTGGCCTCTGCGGACAGGAGGTTAATGGGATGAGGGATTCTAGGAGTAAAAGGAAATAGGGAAGGAACGGGATCGCGTTCGAAACCACGAACCGTTTGGAAATTGAGAATTCCCAAACCCACGTTCACGGATTGCGATAATCCGTGACCCGCGCCGCGACCTCCACTTCAGGATTCAGTACTCGCTCGTACTTCGTCCTGACCGAACTAACACACGTCACTCCGCGCACAAGTTCGAACTATCGGCCTAGTGAGTTCAATTTTCACCACGTGAAAATTGACTGCAGTACAGCTCCTGCTTCACGACCGATCAACTCGAGGACTTCAGGAAGGAGTTTTTTTCTCACTGACTCGCTTGTCAGCAGACCCATTCCCCGATGGCTAAGGAACTGGTGGGGGAGGCCTCGGCGCAGTAGTGAGCACTCCACCGGTCTAGATCGTTATCAACGTTCTATGACTTGACCGGTGGCTGCTCCTCTCTACTTGGCCGGGCGCCCCAACAATAATTAATTAAATAATTAATCATTTAATTAATTATCCGGCCGTCACGGCTTTGCCACGTGACACACCCGACCTACTAGGGGATGGGGGGGGGAAAGAGGTAGGAAAGCCGAAACACTATGCCCCTGCTCATAGGAGGAAGGTTAAGTGGTTGGGGAAAAGAGAGAATAGGCCGGAGCGGAAAAGCCACTGCCCCTTAGAGGAGTGGGGTGAGGAGGGGAGCTAGCAGAGTGTTCCTGTGTCGTGGGTGGCGGGTGGCTGGGTGGAGTTACCTTAAACTCAGCAATCTCGCACCCAGATCCTTCGGCCGTCCGCGAGCTTCACCCTCACACGTGGGCGTCCCGCTCGGTGCCTACGGCCCATCGTGTACGATTGTCGTACACGACGTCGTTGCGTTGGTTCCGCGGGCTTGGGAACCGCAACAAACGGCGCCGAGCCACTACCGGGTTCGGCCGCCTCCGTCATCGTTGAGACGGTCCGCACTACCAGCGACCCCGTCTCACGATCGTCCCTTTCTCGGACCTCGAGGAAGGGAACTAAATCCGCCTCTTCCTCCATCGCCACGTCGGAACACCCCGGTCTTTCCATCTCGGAAGGGGTGCCGACCGCTGGCTCCGCGGGGGTCGTAATAACGGCCACCGCGCCCATCACCTCCTCGGAAGCCTCCGCCGTCGATTCGGCGGGGTCCGCAGGTGATTCCGCCCCGTCTTCCTCCCCTAAGGGATCTGGAAGCCGGAGCGGCGGAAGGCAAAGCTGCTTCCGTTCCTGGGTCATGTTGTCCCAGCCCTCGCACATCTCGACCCACGAGGGTCTCTCCTCCGCCCGCGGCAGGGCAGGAATGAGGTCTTCATCCTCCGCGTAGTATGACGGGGACAGCGAGAAGTCTCCACCTCCTTCGCCCAACAACGCCTCCTCCTCCGCGGCGCTCAGCGGAGGGAGGCTGTCGAAGGGGTCGGCCGCCGCTAAGATGTCGCCGACGGTCACCATTGTCACTGCCTGAACCCGGCGTTGATGCCGGTCGCCAGGTGCGGCGACCGTGGATGATGCCGCGGGATCCCGCGGGCGCGCTAAGGTGGGGTAGGAGGTGTGGATCTCCTCGACGGCCTCATCAGGGTCCACGGAACCACGTATTGGGGCCCCGCGGATTAGGTCGTCGATTTGACACGCGATGACCCGCTCCGCTTGCCACCGCGGTAGGTCCGCGTCGCCGTTACGGTAACGGGATTCGTCGTAAGACTCCCACTGTCTTACCTTCTTTGCCCTGCTAAACTGGCGGATTAACGCTACCAGTCTAGCGCGCTGGGGCCGGTTGATGATCCTAAGCGGATCAAACAACCGTATCCGGTGCGTGACCGGGTCGACAACGGCGACGGCCGTCTTGTCGTCGACCTTGACCGGCACAGCCCAAAGCACTCCGCGACTAAGCCGGGAGAGTGGACTGACCAGAGCCTTAATAGGGAGACTCCAATGTCTCGTCTTCAGACTCTGGAATGGCGCGTACCGCATGCGGTTCGTACGCGGACGTGCCTCGGCTAGGCCGAGAAACGTGTCGAGAAATCCGAGGCGTTTGGACGGCATTGCACAACACTACACGGCACGGCTGACTCGGTGATGATCCGGAGTAGACTGACGCTTGTTATTCAGATAGAACCGATCACCGGTTTCTACCTGTACAGATAAGGCTCGGTGAACGAGGTACCTTATCTCCCTGACCGACGGTCAGATTCAGGTGGACAATTGATAATTTCTACCCCGAAATTTATCAATTGTCACCGACCCGATATCTCTGTGATATCTCAGAGCTACAATAACGAGTGCTTGCCAGGCTACTCGTTATTTCAAGCTTACAGCTTTAAAATTCTAGGAATAATTTTCCTCAGTTATTTTCAGTTTTCAATTGAAAATAACTACTTCCTTAACGAACAGCCCCGTTCGTTAATACATAGCCACGGCTATCCATTATGCAAATATTTATTACATAATGCCCCCGAATAACACGACACAATATTCAGGGTATCATCCGAATAAAGAAAAATACTTTATTCGGATTATCATCTTACATTATGTCGTAAGACAATACTTAGAAAGAATCACCCTTTCTTCCTTCGATAACAACAACCTTCTGTTATTGTTATCTGACGCTCTTTGCTAAGCGTTAATAGGGGGAACGATTCTCTCTTGTTATATTTTGAGAACGGAACGCTGGGTGTGTTGTTCCGCTCTCTCACCTTAGGTAGGCTATTATAACAAGTCCGGCCACACTTTATGTGGGTGAGCCTATTACACCGCCATAAACTTATGGTGTGTAATCAGGTTTTTCCCGCCTCGGAAAACCTCTAGCCTTTCCCTTTCGGATTCGTCCCCACTCTGTCTGTACCGACAGGTGGTGACGTCATTCGCTCGGGGGGGTTTCTCGCACCCACCCCTGCGAACCCTTCGCGCGGCAACTTGCTCGCCTCGCCCGCAGTTTACTGACATGCAGGTCGAGGGGGTAGTTACCCTCGCCCGCACTATTTCTCCGCAGTTTACCGACATGCTGGTCGAGTAGCTTCTAGCCCGCTTGTCGCACCGCCAGAGCGACTACTCGCACCGGTGTTTCCTCTTCCTCTTCATCCTCTATACTTGGGGGAAATAGCTTCACATCCTTGGCGTGAATGACTATTAACCTTCCCCCCTCGGTCCTTAGCTGTACCGTTGTCGGACTCAACATTTTCACGACTTCGTACGGACCAGAGAATTTCGGGGCCAACTTAGCCGCGAATTGATTCACTCCAGAGGATAAGTAGTGTTCCCTCTTAAATACCTTTTGCCCAGGTATCACTCTCAGAGGCCTCCTACGCAGGTTATAATACCGGCTGGTATTTTTGTAGGCCTCTTCGAGGTTGTCTACCACTATTTCCCGCAATTGTGATAGGATCTTCAACCTCCTCAGTTGGGTAGGCTTACTACCCAACTCCGCTTCAAGGCGAGGGTCGTCCGTGTACCCGCCTTCCAAAGCGCCTGGCTCGCGTAGCTCGCGGCCAAAATTCAAGTACGCTGGGGTGAATTTCGTACCTTGGTGTACTGCGGTGTTCATTGCGAAACAAAATTCGGCAATGTACCGATCCCATTCCACGTGACTTTCCCCGAGATAGAGTTGAATCATGTTTTTCAACACTCTATTTACCCGCTCGGTCGGATTGCAACTCGGCGAATATGGCGGAGTAAAAAATGGCGTTATTCCGTTATCCTCACAGAACGACTTAAACAATTTGCTGGTGTATTGGGTACCATTATCGCAAATTAACATTTTCGGAACTCCGAATCTTGCTATAACCAGCTCCCTAAGAGCTCGGAGGACCGACACGCTATCCGCCCGTGCTATGGGCCGCGCCTCCGTCCACTTCGTGAACTGATCCTGGAACACGATGAGATATCTATTCCCTCTCTTGGATCTTGGCAGGGGACCTACCAAGTCTGTGCTAACCGTCTCCCACGGATGAGATATCCGCCGCGGTTGCGTCATCTGCCCGTACGGGGCACGTTGTTCCACTTTATGTCGGAGACACGTCTCACACTTCCGTACGTATCTTACTATGTCCCTGTAGAGTCCAGGCCAATAGTAACTCTGAGCTACTCGCTCGTACGTACGGTATACGCCTTGGTGACCCGCGGTTGGCGCATCATGGCTCTGCTTCATGATTTCCATTCGGTACTCGCGCGGAATACAGAGTTTCCATCCGTCGCTGCTATCTTTGTCCGGCTGCCGCCGCCTGGACCATACGTGACGGTAAAGCAGTCCGCTGCGTACTGTGTAATCGGGGTACTTTGCAGGAGTCTGAGAGATGCCCCTCTTTATTTTTCGTACCCAGTTGTCGTCTGGAATACGGTCGCTAGTCGTCGCCACTGGATCTCCTAGCTCTGACCTATTGTCCTCGCCTTTCTCGCTCGGTATAGAGCGAGATAGTGCATCTGGCACGACATTCAACTTGCCGCGCCTGTACTTGATGATCAAGTTAAATTGCTGCATCTCCATAATCCACCGCGCCAAGCGTCCGGAAGGATTAGGGATGGCCCGCAGCCATGTCAACGACTGGTGATCGGTAATCACCGTCGTCTCGTACCCCTCGATATAGGGCCGAAATTTGCGGAGGGCGAAAATTACCGCCAGGCATTCCTTTTCGGTAACGCTATAACGTGCCTCGGCTCCCTTCAGTCCGCGGCTCGCGTAGGCGATTACCTTCTCCTCACCGCCAATCTCCTGCGTCAGTACGGCGCCTAGCCCGTAATCTGAGGCATCCGTTTGGAGTTGGAACGGTAACTCAAAATGCGGGTACGTTAATACCGGCGATTTGGTGAGTGTTGCTTTTATTTTGTTAAAAGCAGCCTCCTCTTCTTTACCCCACTGCCACTTGGTGTTCGTCCTCAACAGGCGGTGTAGCGGGGTTGCTAAGTCCGCGAAATTGGGGACAAAGCGCCTGTACCAGGATGCCAAGCCTAAAAAGCTACGTAGCTTTTTTATCCGCTGAGGGGTTGGAAAATCTACCACAGCCCGGATTGTTTCGGGGTCTGTCTGTAGGCCTTGCTCCGTCACTATGTGACCTAAGTATCTCAACTCGGACTTGAGGAATTGACACTTTTCCACGTTGATGATCAGGCCAGCCTCCCTCAACCGCTTAAAAACCTCCGCAAGGTTTTGAATATGTTCTTCCAGTGTTTCTCCCAACACTATAACATCATCCAAGTAGGCAAAAGCGTTGGGTTCGAGCTTCGGCCCTATTACACGGTCCAATAGCCGCTGAAACGTCGCGCCCGCCGAATGTAGGCCGAACGGCATGACTTTGAATTGAAATAGGCCTCTACCGGGAACGGTGAAGGCCGTTAACGGCTTACTCGCCTCGTCCAAGGGTACTTGCCAATATCCATTTTTCAAATCGATAGACGATATGTAC
Source organism: Conomelus anceps (assembly GCA_948455865.1). NCBI lineage: Eukaryota > Metazoa > Arthropoda > Insecta > Hemiptera > Delphacidae > Conomelus > Conomelus anceps. Next base: position 152,995,872 of record OX418216.1, read on the forward strand.
CGGGCCTTACGGAGCCGGTCTAAAATTCCCGTCATATTTGGGAGTGGATAAGCATCCCTATGCGTTATTTCGTTCATTTTCCGGAAGTCAATACAAAATCGTAACTTTCCGTTCGACTTCCTAACTAGCACAATCGGCGAACTCCATGCGCTACTGCTTGGTTCAATGACCTGTTGTGACAGCATCTCATTGACCTCCTTGTCGATCACCTCTTGCATCGCAGGGTTGCGAGGGTAGGGGCGTTGGCGGAAGGGTTCCGCGCCGTCCTTTAGCTTTATCCGGTGGGATAACATATGAGTCATACCGGGTATGTTCTCAAATTTTTTCAGTTCCGCTGCTAGGAACTCATCAAAACGCACTCGTTCTGATATTGTTGCTGCCGCCTTCCCTGACCTGGAAGTGGGTAGCTGCATCCTCCTCTTGGGGATATCAATGCGGGCTCGCATCATTTTCAAGTGACTGAAACCTAGAATCATTTCCGACTCTAGTTCGTCACTTACCGCAACCCGTAGAAAAAACTCTTTTCCACAAATTTCCGCGGCTACTCTCAACTCCTCAGCGACAGGTAGCACCTCGCCGTTTATCAGAGTAGGTTGATGAGTGGCCGCCCGCGACTTACTGTTTCCAGCCGCCTTAATTTTCCTGGCTACGTTGGCCGAAATGTACGTCCATTCGGCTCCCGTATCGACCAGAGCGTTGAGTTCAACTCCTTTGAACCCAACTCGCATAAAAATGCGGTCGTCCTTCTTGCGGCGCCCTTCGCAGTGCGTCTGGATAGGGGCCATTCCGGTTTTCACCTTATCACGGCGCTCCGCCGGTGTCCGCGGGGGTTCCACCGCCTCGCGCGCGGTCGCGCGCGGTTCCCATTCAATTTCTCGAATGTCCGTGTGAATGTGAACTTTGTGCTCACGTAAAAACTGCATTCCGAAGAGCAAATCAGCGCCGAGTCCTTCCATGATAGTAGCGCTCAATGGGAGTACTATCTGGTCGATCGTGACGTCTGTCACTATTTTCCCTCTTAGCCGCGCCGCTGTCCCGTTGGCGAGGATCGCGCGGTGCTTCGCGGGTTCACTCCTCACGAGTCCTGTCTTTCGAAGACTCTCGAACGTTTCCGAGCTCACATAGTTCGACTCCGCGCCAGTATCTAGCAATGCTTGACACCTCTGGCCCGCTATGTAGGCGGTAATATACAACCGGTTATCATGGCTTAGTTCCGCGTCCAATTCTAACCGCCTTGTCGACCGCACCACCGCAGTCTCAGTAGACTTTTTTGTCTGCTTTCCACAATTACAGTCCTTCCGCGGTTTCCCGCATCGCCTACACGGAGCGTTGTCTGGGCGGTCTGATTTCCAATGCCCTGGTTTTCTACACTGCCAGCACACTGGTTCCGTGGTTTCAGGGATAGGTTTAACCTTGCCCTGGACCTTTTCAGCCTCTGCCTTGGGCCTTGTCGCCCGCGGCGGCTCCTCGATCTTACAATTTCGTACACCTTGCCGAAGTTGCTTTTCCTCGGACTTAATCTGCTCGTACTGCCGTGCTAAGCGTAACAGATCGTCCAACGTCCGTACATCCGTCTGGTGGATATACAATTTATATCGAGGTGAGAGGTTTCGATACAACCTCTGTATCCTACTCTCGTCCGAGTAGTCGCCTCTCCGCCTCATCAGGGTGAGTAAATCCTCGACATATTCGTCGATTGACTCGCCCTCGCGCTGTCTCCGCGCTAAAATCTGGTTGTCTAGGTCTTCATCGTACGTCAAAGGGTAGTATCTAGCCTTGAAGTCGTTCATGAAGTCGCCCCAGTTCCTCCATCTGTCTCTCTGGTTCCTCATCCACAAGGTGGATCGGCCCGCCAGCAGCTCGGGTAAGGCAACTAACAACTGATTGCCCTCCAACCCGTAAGCCTGCTGTAACTCGCGGAGTCTCTCAACAAAACTGGGCGCATCGCCCTGTCCGTTAAATGAGAGTTTCCAACTCCGGACCTTGTCGCATACCGCGCCCGGGTCCATGAATGAGTTGGAATCGGTCATTGCCCTTATCCCAAGTCTGGGAGTTCGGTCCGCTGTATCAGGATGCCTTTCTGATACAACATTTCTTGAGCCCGCTTCTCCCGCGGCGCTCCGGCTAGTCCCGGCCTCCTCGCCTATGACCTTAGGGTTGGTCGGCGGGGTTGTAGCCCTCCGGTGGTATTCAACAAGAATCCTCCGAATTTCCATCAGGGTACCTTCTGTTGGCAAATTGAGGAGTCTCAGTATGTTCACTGCCTCTTCTTTGCGCAACTTGTACACCCATGACACGCGTGGGTCATTTGCCGACTCCTGCACGTCTTCCGCGGCGGCTTCCGGCCTCCGCTCGTCCTCGGATTCGCTCCGCTCGGCACGCTCGCCGTGCTCACTCATCCTGACACTGTTGTCCTCGTTACCGGCCCCACGTTGGGCGCCAATTTATGAGGTGCAAAACCGTTACCTGGATTTTGACCTGATAATCCCGGTGTCGCTCCGGGCCAACCAGCTCGAGTCGGCGGGTGGTCGGGATAAGGCGACGAGTCCAACACTTCCTTTTGAGGCTCCCGCCGCGCTTGGGGTTGCCTCACCGGTTGGAAGTACCGTCGTTGGGCGCCGTTTAACTTTCCCGCTCGCCGCGTGGCGAATTCGGGATTCCGCGGCCGCGCGGACCGGCCGCGACCTAGCGAGGAGCAGTGTTTGCTCCCTCGCTGAGGCGTAAGAAGGAAGGGAGGGGTTTCCTGGGGATAGGGAAGGAAGGGCCGAAATATGGCTACTCCTGCCCCTTTACAGCGGAGGCGGCAGCCTCTGCTGCTGCGGGTAGGAAAATAGGGGTTTTGGGAAGGGAGTCGGGAAGGTACCCAGCCGGGAGAGGACGCCTCTGCCGCTTTCCAATGGGGGCGGAAGCTATTACCCCCTGCTGGTCTGTGGCCGGAGTTCCAGGCACTGCTAACCTTAGCCGTTCCTGGTTCTCCTGCCCTGTTAGGTAAAGTGAGGTGAGGGATGGAGGGTGACGAGGATGCGGCGGAGCACAAATCACCTGCCTGGTTAAAGCGCGGGTCTTTGTTCCTCTGCCGCGGGATAATAGGGACGACTGGTTGGGATCGGTACACCCCTGCCCAACACGAAGTCGGCCGGAATGGCTTGAGCTTTCCCAGTCGGGGAGAGAGGAGGAGAACGACAAACTCCGGCAGGTACACCTCTGCCGCGGAGGCGGCGGAGATTGCTTAGCCTTCTATCGGTCGGGGAATAAAGGAGATGACTCTACGACCGTGCGGAACAAATCTCCCTCGGCGCGACGTAGCCGCGGGCCGAGTCGAAATGATTCCTCACGACCGAGGTGGAAGGAAGGGTTTAGGAGGATGGCGGAGGGTCGCGGAGGTTATTATACCCACTGCGGATATCAGCGGGGGTATATTGGCCTCTGCGGACAGGAGGTTAATGGGATGAGGGATTCTAGGAGTAAAAGGAAATAGGGAAGGAACGGGATCGCGTTCGAAACCACGAACCGTTTGGAAATTGAGAATTCCCAAACCCACGTTCACGGATTGCGATAATCCGTGACCCGCGCCGCGACCTCCACTTCAGGATTCAGTACTCGCTCGTACTTCGTCCTGACCGAACTAACACACGTCACTCCGCGCACAAGTTCGAACTATCGGCCTAGTGAGTTCAATTTTCACCACGTGAAAATTGACTGCAGTACAGCTCCTGCTTCACGACCGATCAACTCGAGGACTTCAGGAAGGAGTTTTTTTCTCACTGACTCGCTTGTCAGCAGACCCATTCCCCGATGGCTAAGGAACTGGTGGGGGAGGCCTCGGCGCAGTAGTGAGCACTCCACCGGTCTAGATCGTTATCAACGTTCTATGACTTGACCGGTGGCTGCTCCTCTCTACTTGGCCGGGCGCCCCAACAATAATTAATTAAATAATTAATCATTTAATTAATTATCCGGCCGTCACGGCTTTGCCACGTGACAACATACTTCTAGATAGTTTGAATTCATCATATGCATCTTTAACCCTATTTCTTTCTGCAAGGATATCATCAGTTATCCACTCTTCAATCTTGTCTAATTTGTTCTTTACAGGGACTTTTTTAACTGGACAACTCATAGTAATATGAAACCTTAAAATATTAATGAAACTATCATATTTGTCATTTAAACTATTGCTATTGTAAACCCTACTCCAGTTTTCTTGTAGCAGATTCTGCTTCAAACAATCGATATTCCCCTGTTCACATTGTTGAATTTCTTTCATTACTCTACTCTTTTTAATTGATTTATGACCTTGCAACCCCACCTCTAAGATTTGATAGTCATGATCAGATAGTTCCGAGCCGCCTAATCTTGTTTTAGAGTAATCTATATTAGTAAGGATGTTATCAATTATTGTTTGTGATGTTCTTGTGACTCTGGTATATTCATGAACTTTTATTTCCAAGTTATTCATGTATATAATATCCTTTAAGTCACCACCGGGAATCGAACCACGGACCTCCCAATCGCCGGTCGGGCGCCTTAACCACTAGACCATGGAGACCCTTCTGCACAGCAGCATTCATTTTTAACTTGGCCATATCGGCTCGTATCTCACAAGTTAGTTCGAAGTTACTGACAATTGATCAAACTGACAAATTTACTTAAACAGAATTTATTAATTTCGAATTCCTTTAATTGCTATTACTTTATACTGAAGACTTCCGCAATGGCGGATATTGACAACAGCATTGAAATGCTGATGGGAATCGATGAATGCTACTGTACAAAAATATCAGTCACCACCGGGAATCGAACCACGGACCTCTCAATTGCCGGTTGAGCGCCTTAACCACTAGACCATGGAGACCTTTCTGCACAGGAGCATTCATTTTCAACTTGGCCATATCGGCTCGTATCTCACAAGTTAGTTTGAAGTGACTGACAATTGAATAAACTGACAAATATACATAGCCTAAACAGAATTTTTATTTTAATTTCGAATTCCTATAATTCCGATATGGCCAAGTTGAAAATGAATGCTCCTGTGCAGAAAGGGCTCCATGGTCTAGTGGTTAAGGTGCTCAACCGGCAATTGAGAGGTCCGTGGTTCGATTCCCGGTGGTGACTGATATTTTTGTACAGTAGCATTCATCGATTCCCATCAGCTTTTCAATGCTTTTGTCAATATCCGCCATTGCGGAAGTATTCAGTATAAAGTAATAGCAATTAAAGGAATTCGAAATTAAAATAGAAATTCTGTTTATTTATATTTGTCAGTTTATTCATTTGTCAGTCACTTCAAACTAATTTGTTTTTGAATTGAAGGTATTGGCATTTTTTACCATTTATAGTTAATTTCAACTGATTTAAAAATTGGACAATGGACTGCACACCTATATGGGCACTTATTTCTAAATTATCTAGAATGGAATTGCTGAAAATGAGTGATGTATCGTCAGCAAATAAGAGGGCTCTACCACTAATTAATTCTTTAGGTAAACGGTTGACATATAACAAAAAAGCAATGGACCTAGTATTGACCCCTGAGGCACTCCAGCTTGCACCTCTAATTTATTAGATTTATTCTTTACTATACTATTACCAACTACTGTAGTTAGTTCTACACATTGTTTTCTCCCAATAAGATATGATTCAAACCATTTCAGTTCAACCCCATTTACATGCACCTACATTTTGCAGTATTTCCAATAAAGTTCTATGATTAACACAATCAAATGCCTTTGACAGATCTAAGAAGATTGCAGTAGCTTTATCACCTGAATCTATTATATCTATTAGTTTTTCAACTAGAGAAACTATGGCTGTTTTTGTTGATCTCCCTTTCTGGAAGCCATGCTGTTCATCACAGATAAAGTTAGCTTCTTGAAGGTGCAGAAGTAACCTATTTAGAACTAATCTTTCAAAAATTTTACTCATTACATTTAAAATACTAATGGGCCTATAGTTTTCTACCTTTTCTCTATCACCACTTTTGAAGATTGGCAAGATCTTCCCCTCTTTTAAGTTATCTGGAAAAACACCTTGCTCTAATGAATGATTGATCAGATGAATCAAAGGGTCTAACAATTGATCTTTACATTCTTTCAGAATTTTACTGGATATCCCATCCATTCCTACAGTTTTTTTATTATTCAAACTATCAATGATATTTGACAACTCGTCTTGGCATACTGGGTGGAATTTTAATTCGTTCTGAATCCCCTCAGTATTCCTCATGTTTGCATCACTAATACCTGTATTAAGAGATTTTTGAAGATCCTTAGCAACCAGTTAAAGAAATTACAAATGTCTACACTATCATCAATATATTTGTTATTTTCGTTAATTATTCTGGGGACACTAGTATAAGCATCTACATGAGCTACTTGCCTATTTTTGTTTATTACATCCCACACTGCTGTGTTAAAGTACACACTATTATTCAAAATTTCAGCTGTTTTCTTACATTTCGCTCTTTTCACTTCTCTTGTATAATTTTTCTTTAGAGCTTTGTAATTATCTTCACTTAACATACTTCTAGATAGTTTGAATTCATCATATGCATCTTTAACCCTATTTCTTTCTGCAAGGATATCATCAGTTATCCACTCTTCAATCTTGTCTAATTTGTTCTTTACAGGGACTTTTTTAACTGGACAACTCATAGTAATATGAAACCTTAAAATATTAATGAAACTATCATATTTGTCATTTAAACTATTGCTATTGTAAACCCTACTCCAGTTTTCTTGTAGCAGATTCTGCTTCAAACAATCGATATTCCCCTGTTCACATTGTTGAATTTCTTTCATTACTCTACTCTTTTTAATTGATTTATGACCTTGCAACCCCACCTCTAAGATTTGATAGTCATGATCAGATAGTTCCGAGCCGCCTAATCTTGTTTTAGAGTAATCTATATTAGTAAGGATGTTATCAATTATTGTTTGTGATGTTCTTGTGACTCTGGTATATTCATGAACTTTTATTTCCAAGTTATTCATGTATATAATATCCTTTAAGTCACCACCGGGAATCGAACCACGGACCTCCCAATCGCCGGTCGGGCGCCTTAACCACTAGACCATGGAGACCCTTCTGCACAGCAGCATTCATTTTTAACTTGGCCATATCGGCTCGTATCTCACAAGTTAGTTCGAAGTTACTGACAATTGATCAAACTGACAAATTTACTTAAACAGAATTTATTAATTTCGAATTCCTTTAATTGCTATTACTTTATACTGAAGACTTCCGCAATGGCGGATATTGACAACAGCATTGAAATGCTGATGGGAATCGATGAATGCTACTGTACAAAAATATCAGTCACCACCGGGAATCGAACCACGGACCTCCCAATCGCCGGTCGGGCGCCTTAACCACTAGACCATGGAGACCCTTCTGCACAGCAGCATTCATTTTTAACTTGGCCATATCGGCTCGTATCTCACAAGTTAGTTCGAAGTTACTGACAATTGATCAAACTGACAAATTTACTTAAACAGAATTTATTAATTTCGAATTCCTTTAATTGCTATTACTTTATACTGAAGACTTCCGCAATGGCGGATATTGACAACAGCATTGAAATGCTGATGGGAATCGATGAATGCTACTGTACAAAAATATCAGTCACCACCGGGAATCGAACCACGGACCTCTCAATTGCCGGTTAAGCGCCTTAACCACTAGACCATGGAGACCTTTCTGCACAGGAGCATTCATTTTCAACTTGGCCATATCGGCTCGTATCTCACAAGTTAGTTTGAAGTGACTGACAATTGAATAAACTGACAAATATACATAGCCTAAACAGAATTTTTATTTTAATTTCGAATTCCTTTAATTCCGATATGGCCAAGTTGAAAATGAATGCTCCTGTGCAGAAAGGTCTCCATGGTCTAGTGGTTAAGGTGCTCAACCGGCAATTGAGAGGTCCGTGGTTCGATTCCCGGTGGTGACTGATATTTTTGTACAGTAGCATTCATCGATTCCCATCAGCTTTTCAATGCTGTTGTCAATATCTGCCATTGCGGAAGTATTCAGTATAAAGTAATAGCAATTAAAGGAATTCGAAATTAAAATGGAAATTCTGTTTATTTATATTTGTCAGTTTATTCATTTGTCAGTCACTTCAAACTAATTTGTTTTTGAATTGAAGGTATTGGCATTTTTTACCATTTATAGTTAATTTCAACTGATTTAAAAATTGGACAATGGACTGCACACCTATATGGGCACTTATTTCTAAATTATCTAGAATGGAATTGCTGAAAATGAGTGATGTATCGTCAGCAAATAAGAGGGCTCTACCACTAATTAATTCTTTAGGTAAACGGTTGACATATAACAAAAAAGCAATGGACCTAGTATTGACCCCTGAGGCACTCCAGCTTGCACCTCTAATTTATTAGATTTATTCTTTACTATACTATTACCAACTACTGTAGTTAGTTCTACACATTGTTTTCTCCCAATAAGATATGATTCAAACCATTTCAGTTCAACCCCATTTACATGCACCTACATTTTGCAGTATTTCCAATAAAGTTCTATGATTAACACAATCAAATGCCTTTGACAGATCTAAGAAGATTGCAGTAGCTTTATCACCTGAATCTATTATATCTATTAGTTTTTCAACTAGAGAAACTATGGCTGTTTTTGTTGATCTCCCTTTCTGGAAGCCATGCTGTTCATCACAGATAAAGTTAGCTTCTTGAAGGTGCAGAAGTAACCTATTTAGAACTAATCTTTCAAAAATTTTACTCATTACATTTAAAATACTAATGGGCCTATAGTTTTCTACCTTTTCTCTATCACCACTTTTGAATGAATTCTTTGTTTCCCATTCAAGAACAAATGTTGAAACTGTTGTAAAATGTCATTTAGAAATGCTGAATAATCAAGCAATTGATGCACCTAGCCCAGTAAATCAAAAATTTTCCTTTGATGAAATCTCTCAAGCTGACACCCTGAAAGCCATTCAACATATAAAAACTAATGCTACAGGGTCTGACAAAATATCAATACAAATGATTAAGAGAATCCTTTTTGCAGTTTTGCCTGCAATAACATCTATCTTCAATGCATCTATTCTCACTGGCACCTTCCCTAAAAAGTGGAAATATGCCCTAGTTCGTCATTTAAACAAAATTTCATCACCCACTAAAGTTCAAGACTACAGACCAATAAGTATACTACCTGCCCTTTCAAAAGTACTTGAGAGAATAGTTCATTCTCAGGTTACTAGTTTCATAGAAATGAACAGCCTGCTTCATGATTACCAGTCTGGTTTTCGTAAGCACCATTCAACAGAAACAGCTTTATTACGAGTCACAGATGATATAAGACTAGCAATGGATAAGCAGAAATGTACTATTTTATGTCTTTTTGATTTCTCTAAAGCTTTTGATACAGTAAATCATGACATCCTATTTGCCAAGTTACGTCTTTTAGGATTTTGTGAAGAAGCAATTTCATGGTTTTGTTCATACCTCAGTAATAGAGAGCAATGTGTTATAGTTGGAGAAATCAGGTCCAATTCAAAAACTGTTATACAGAGAGTACCACAAGGTTCCATCCTAGGCCCACTTCTCTTTACCCTATATGCAAATGACCTTCCTTCCTCAATTCAGTCTTGTAAGTATCATACTTATGCTGATGATCTCCAAATTTACCTCAGTTGTCATAAAAACCAATTAGATGAAACGATAGCAATTTTAAATAGAGATATTTCAAGAATAACTGAATGGACGAAAAAGAATGGCTTGAAACTCAATCCAAGTAAGACTCAATCAATGATAGTAGGATATTCTCGTCTTATAAATAATATTAATTTTGATTCTATTCCTAAAATAGAGGTTGATGGCCTACCAGTACATTATTGTGACTCAGTTAAAAACCTAGGTATAACAATGACTAATACACTTGACTGGACAGATCATGTTACTGGAACTTGTAAGAGGGTATTTGCTGCAATGCATCCATTGAAAAAGATGCAGGATGATATTCCAAGACATCTTTGACTTCTACTGATCAGATCCCTCATTTTCCCATATTTTTCATATTGTAATTCAGTTATCAATGATATGACTGTCACTTTAAATGCCAAACTACTACGAAGTTTGAATTACTGTCTCCGGTTTGTATATTCTCTCCAAAGACATAAACATATAACAGATTATTTTATACAGAGCTCTACTCTCAAACTACCAGAACAAGAGGATCATTAGAATCACAAAACTGGTCAACAACATATTGAAAAATGGTAGTCCAAAATATTTCAAAAATGATTTTAAATTTGTATCAGAAGAGGTAGAGGTGATAATGTTACATTTACTAGAAGAGGTGACAGAACCTTACGAACTCCAATACATCGCAAGCAGAAGTCATCTGCAAGCAGAGATGTTTATTCTCATTCCAGCAAAATGATAAAAGCTGTAATAGAATTTATCTTATCACCTCTTACTCATTGTTTGAATGCTTGCATAAGAGAGTCTGTTTTTCCATCCAAGCTCAAACATTCCAGAACTGTCCCTATTTACAAGAAGGGAGACAAAGACTTACCCAAAAATTTCAGGCCTGTATCTATTCCACCCATTTTCAGTAAGATCTATGAGTATGTCATTGCTGGCCAACTCTATGAGTTTTTTGAGTGTAATGATTTGCTTGCAGACTCACAGTTTGGCTTTAGGAGAGGGAAATCTGCTGTTGATGCTGTCAGTTCAGTGGTGGCAAATGTTATTGATGGCTTTGATGACAAAAAATACACAGGTATTGTCCTTTTTGATTTGAGTAAGGCTTTTGATGTTGTTGATCATAGTATCTTGCTAAATAAGCTTGATTATTTGGGTGTCTGCAACAAAGCTCTTGACCTCTTAAGATCTTATTTGAGGGACCGGAGTCAGACAGTATGTGTTCAGTCAAACCTTTCAACCCCTCTGTCTGTACCCCATGGAGTCCCTCAGGGATCCATTCTGGGGCCTCTGTTGTTCTTGGTGATGATGAATGACATTGGGTTCAGTATAAGTTCAAAAGTTGTATGCTATGCTGATGACTCATCAATAGTCTCGGTTGATGGAGATATCAGTGTTCTTGGTCAGAATATGATCAGATTTCAGGATGAGGCTGCAATTTGGTTCAAGGCGAATCGGTTATTGCTCAATAAAGACAAGACCCAGATGTTGGTGCTTGGTTTGAGGCAAATTGTTGGTGGTGCTGGGAGTGCAAGGCTTCTTGGCATAACATTGGACCAGAGACTGACATGGAGTCCTCATATTGACCATGTCTGTTCCAAGCTTAGTCGGGTCATCTATCTGTTGCGCCAGCTAAGGGATTACGTACCCAAGCCTTTCTTAAAGACATGTTACTTTGCTTTCTTCCAGAGCACTTATATGTATGGTTTGACCTTGTGGGGTTGTGCCCAAGATGTTCACAGGGTTTTGCTGCTACAGAAGAAGGCTATTCGCATTATTGCTGATGCTGCTTACCTGGATCATTGTAAACCTCTGTTCATTGAAGAGAAAGTAATGACAGTGTATGGTATGGTGGTCTCAATTCTCTTAACAAATGTAAGAATGAATATTGGTCAGTACCAGCTTAGAGATGAGGTGCATAACTACAACACCAGAAATAAGAGTAGGATAGATGTGCCATATACTCGACTAAAGAAAATATTGACTGATCCCAGTCATTTGTCATTAAAACTTTTTAATAAGCTTCCTTGTTTTGCTAGAAATCTGCCACTTTCTACTTTCAAACTCAAGTTGAAGAGTCTTCTAGTGAGTAATCCTTTATATTCGATTACTGAATTCCTGGCATTTCCTCCTTCAGTGGTAAATAATTATTTTAGGTAGCCAATAATTGAAAAAATTTCATTGTTTTGTGTTACCAGTATGAAATTTTTTTATCTACTTTTGACTGATGCTACTTTCTAGTATACATTGATTATATATAAATTGTAACAAAAATTTTGTTGAAGTATCTAGTTGCTAATTGAATTAAATCTATTGTATTATTCTGCAATACACTGTTTGTAATATTATGATCTAGTTTGTAATGACGTTTCCGATTGCACTAATGTGACCCAAAGGAAGAATAAATTCTTATTCTTATTCTTATTCTTATTCTTATCGCACGGAGATCATTCATAAATCATTTGTTGTAAGCGGTTGCCGGTATTGGAACTTGCTTCCTACTGATTTGAAGAATTTGGATAGACGGACCCGTTTTGCTGGACATTTCTGGAACGGATGTCTGCAACTGTTCGGCCCTGAGCTGATTTCATGAAAATTTTGGCAAATCCCCTAGTTAAGTAGTTTGTATGGATGTGTGTTTTATATAAAAAATAAATAAATTTAAAAAAAGTTTTAATATAATTAATCAATATTTTATATCTTGTGTGTGTGGGTGTGTGTGTGTGTGTGTGTGTGTGTGTGTGTGTGTTCTCTCTCATTTTAGCAGTTTTGAAATAGCTACAGAACATTATTTGTTGTTTTTTTATATATATTTTTAATAGTTTAAATTTCAAGTTATAAATGTATTCCAAACTCATAAGCTAGAACTAAGTTATATTGCCTAAGGTTAAGTTAAGAATGCTTTTCTTTAATTACTCAATATTTTATATTGTGCGTGCGTGTGTGTGTGTGTGTGTTCTTCTCTCATTCGAGCAGTTTTAAAGTAGCTACAGACTATTATTAGTTGGTTTTTATATATATTTTTTTTTTAATGATCTAAATAATTGTATAAATTTCAAGCTATAAATGTATTACAAATTCGTAAGCTAGAATTAAGATATATTACCTAAGGTTAAGTTAAGAATGGACGAATTTTGTCCAGACTTCGCCATTTTATGTAAATACGTCACTAGGATTTTCTTCAGTTAAAATTAATATCATTTGCTGTACATTTGCTACCTATGCGACGGTAATAATGCTAAAAATCATTTAAGAAATTTTGTAAATTTACATAAATAAAGTGTTCTAATCTAATCTAATCTAATCTACTACCTCCACTTGTTTCTGGTTTCTTTGGGCGCGCTCTCTCACTCTCTGATAACATTGCACTTGTTCATCCTGCCTGTTGTAACCTGTTCTATGTGTACTTGTTTAATCCATTATGTTGTTGATTTGACTCTGTTAATTAATGTATATAATGATCCTTTTGGTAAACCTTGTTGCTGGAAGCCTACTGATATGGCCATAGAATTTTAATCTTCTTTTTCTTCCTGGATTTCTTGTTCCATAATGATCTGCGTTGTTAATATGAACCTTTTCATGGTAAATTCAACGACTTGCAGTCAATTTTTATTGAGAATAAATTATATTTTTACTCACTTCATGTCAAACGTTTTCGAGTCATGAAGAATCATCTTCAAAGATGTCCTAGATCGCATGCCTTCTGCTAGGTTGGACATCCGTTCTGTTGCATACCTGAGTGTAAAGCACTGGAGATTTATTTTTGTTAATTTGAAATTATTAATATAGATCTTAGTTACTAAGATTTTGTATGTATATTTTTCCAGTATAGCCTACTTATAGTGCATGCTTTTATGCGCAGCAATAGTTTCAATTCAATTCAAATTTATTTACTGGTGATTCAACCAAATACAGCGCTGTCTTAAAAATTCTTGCCTTCAAAATTAAGCCTCACCTCAGCTAATTGATACAGTAATTATGGTAACTAGTGTATAGGATTGTATATTTGTTGATCTGACTTGTCTTATACTTCTTCTGGAGTCTCCAAGACGTCATTTAACAAAAAAAAGGTTGGCTAGAAACTTTATTATTTTAATCGTGATAAACGGAGTACCGCAATATTTTTTCAGAGGATGAAGCCCACATTGGTCTGAGACCTGTGCATGGGTAATGAGATGTATGATTGTTAACAGTTTTAGGTTGCCACCGGGAAGTGATTTTTCAGCAGAGAACAGACACTTTTTTGTTGGCAAATCCAATCGGTCACCCTTCCCAATAGGACTCTCGAGTTTGTAGCTTATCTTCTATTATAACAGCTGAGGTCACATAAACTTGTAAATGAGATGGACTACAACAAAAACCTAAGAATGACAACTTGTATGGTGCTTGCATAGTGCAGCATCCAATACTCGATGATAATCACCTTCGAGAAATCAAACACATGCAGTTGAATGGTGGTATTCACACGGTTAGTGTATTCACACTGAGTATTGGTGCTCCACTGTGCAAGCACCTCCACCCAAGTGTTTCCACTTTCAACAAAACAAATTTCCTTTAGGTGACAACAAATAATTGGAAGCAATACTATTTAATAAACAGCTAATTGCTGTTATCTGTTGACGAAACTCTAATTGAAGGACGAGGAGAGGGAGAAGAATGAGAATACAAAATACGAAGGGGAAAGATGATTAAAAGGAGAAAAAAGAAGAAAAAGGAGTGAAACGGAGTTAAAAAGAAGGATATTAATAAGAACAAGGATAAGAGAGGAAAAATATGATGATGAAGGAGTGAAGAATAAAAATAATAAGAGAACAAAACGGGGAAAGAGCAATAGAAGAAAAAAGAGAAAACATGGATAAAAAGGAGAAGGAGAAGGAGAAGAAAAAGAGGAAGAAAAAGAAGTGGAATATGGAAACAGAGACTATTAAATTTAATTTGTAGATTGGTTATTACACATTCTAGAAATCCAGATTCAATTGAATCGGGCAACGTGCTAGTGAAGAAATAACAACACAAGAAGATTATAAGGCAGAATTTTATTTCGGATTGAGTATAAATAAACATTTCTTACAATGATCCCTTGTAAATTGTAAGGTACCACTTCTAGGAAAAACATACCTATTTTACAATAATGATAATAATCATAATACTAAATCAACACATGACAAATAATGGCAACAATATCAACAAACAATTATACAATACAATATATATATATATATGACAGTGTAAAAATAACTATTTCATAGAAATCAGTCATAAACTATAAATAGTACTGTTATAGCAATAATAAAAGATCTATCACAAAAAATATATATGTATCATTCGTAAATATTTTTATAACTATCTTAAATAATTGATATTATTTGAAATAATGTACTCTTATCATTAATTACAATAATAATATTTCATTCATCGTATTTGAATTTGTTTTGTTTTCAATCATGAAAAATATATTACTTTTTTTTATTCAACAATTAAAATTAATAATATGATGTTGCAGTTGCATATTACTTTTTCACTTGATGTTAAAACATGAATAATTATTGTAAATAAACTTTACTAGTGAATTAAACACTTACGGCCAGTTGCACGAAAGAAAATTGAATTTGACCACCGTAAGATGACGTCATTTGACGGAGCCAGTGCAACGACTTCCCTATTGAGGTCCGTAAGATGACGTCATCTTACTATGGTTGTATTTAATTTTCTTTCGTACAACTGGCCGTTAGTTATTTGTGTGATGGCCATTTCGCATTGGTGTTACGCTTCCTCAAAAGTGCAACAAGTTCTATATTGGACAAACGGGTAGGACATTTACCACTAGATTTGACGAGCCATCACACACCGAACACCCATTCCACCATTGCGGAACACATTCCAACAAACCACACTTTCACTGACATATCAACACCTGACTCAATTCTAAATTATATGTATGATGTTGAAAATCCATCTTGTTTTTACTAATATATAATAAAAACTTGAAAAACACTTTTAAATGGAAATTGTGACTCACGTTATGGGGTGACGGCCGTTTCACTCTGATGTTAAGAGCATCGTCAGACGACCTACAGTACACTGATTAATGGCCTTGAATCAGTGTATTGTGGGTCGTCTGACGATGCTCTTAACATCAAAGTGAAACGGCCGTCACGCCATAACGTGAGTCACAATTTCCACTTGTTTTTACCTAAATTATAAACTCTAATTCACCTCACACACCCTGTTTGATTATACAACTCAAAATCTCTCGCCTTCACATTCACCCACCACCCCACATCGCCCACAACCATAAGCCACCATTCGATGGTTCGGAACCCACCTAAACCTGTAGGTCCAGCTCAATCAATCACAATCATTACCCAACTCATTACCCATGCACAGGTCTCAGACCTATGTGTGCTTCATCCTCAAGAAAACCCCCTATTTCAAAACCTGATTCATTGAACCTTCTACCGTGTCTGAGGAAGCATTACAACAATGCGAAATGGCCATTAAATTAATAAGTAAGTGTTAAATTCACTAGTAAAGTTTTTTCAATAATTATTAAATTAATAAATCAATGACAAATATTATATAATTATTTTATACATATAATGAGATGCACTGTGTATGTTATTAAGGATTTATAAAATTTATTTAATTTCAACAAATTATTTGCAAAACATTGTTGAAAATTCCATTATTCTTGTAACAGTGAGATAATTGAAAATATGCTTAACAGGGGATAATTACATAACATTATGATATGACTGATTACTTCAATATCTTTTGCTATTACAATTAGCAATTGAATGTGAGGCTGTGCATTTAATAAAAAATTTGAGTTTTGAATTTTTCAAAATTAAAAACTTAATTTTTTGAAGTTGGATATCTTGATAATGGCACTAGACATTCGATGGTCAAGAGTTAAAACATGAAAATTATTTTTTGTCTCATTATTTTTTCAAATTCAAATTCTCAAGAAAAAATCGAAAAATGTCGTTAATTAGACCCCAAATTATCGAGATTTACAAATTTCAATGATTGCTAAGATTCAACAGGCTAATTAGACCCCGAAATATTGAGGTTAAAAGATTACAATGATTGCTAAGATGCAACAAGCCAAGGCCCTGTTTATGAACGTTCCTTCAGTCTCTTGACTCGAGGGAATATTGAAATGTCGTGTATTTATATAGTCTAGGCATTTCTAGAGTCCCTCGAGACAAGAGACACCGAAGGACGTTCATAAATACAAGCATTATTTCAACTCTGAGAAAAGTTCGTGTTCGTGTAACATAAATTATCGATTAATTCGATTTATCAATTAATATAAAGATTAATTCCGATAATCACAGTTCTACCGTAGTATTCATTATCCAAGCTTGCATAGCAACCGTACAATACCATACAGATTGAAATTGGGAGATAAATACATAGGATGATAGACCTACAATTTTAGGTGGGTTCCGAACCACCGGGATAAAAAATGAGATAGATCATGGAGGAAAATACAGACACAATAACAATTACGATTATTGTATACAGGTGAACATTAATATATACAAATCAACAATATATAAATATATATATTATATCTATAAATATATTAAATAATATTAATGTATCAATATTCCTCAATATAGTCAATATTTTACATTTTCAATATGGAGCAATTTAAGCGAAAATATACTAAAGCTCATTGATAACGTTGATTGAAAGAAACAGAAAAGCGTTCAATTATCAATATAACTTTTGTATAACGTAACTTTAGCGGAAAGTTACACTATTTTACGTTTTTATTGTGTTGTAATAGTGGAACGTTATAATAAGGTTACAGTATGCAAAACTCCCTTATAAATGAAGATAATACCGTATAACTGTACAAATTTTGTATAGCAGAACTTTAGCGGAACGTTCTACTATACAAAATTTGTATGGTTACATGGTATCTTGATTGATAAGGGAGCTTTTGCTTGCTGTAACTGTATTATGACGTTATAATAAGGTTACGCTAAGTCAAAAATCCCTTATCAATTTGATGTAGGGTAGACTGTTGTACCTTGAGCATAGTGTACCTTGGAACAGGGGAAATTTCTGTTCAGTGCTGCTATCTAGAGTGTTATATCTCAAGTATGTTGAAGACACTATTGTCAAGAGTCGCTGACAGCATTTCAGTTCACTTGTGAAGACTAGTGTGCCTTTCATAAATAAATCAAATTTTTACATCACGAAAGTAAAAATATCTGAAGTAGTTTGATCCTTTTTGTTTGGGAAACACATTTACGAGTTGCACTGCAATTGGATTCAGTTGATAGCTGATCTTGTGGTGAGTAGATTCATGCTCTTCAGTTCAAGTTATTCATCAATCTCTAGGTTAGGTAGCCATGATTGTTTGAGAGCATCACCTCTTGTTCCTCGGAACATGTTTCAAGGTACATGATGCTATTTTTCCTTTTTATTATTCACAGGTGACAATGCCTAGGAGCAAAACTGGGGTGAAGATGCCCCCCATCGATTCAGATTCAATAAATAAAGCTGTAAATAGAGTAGAGTTGTAAATAGCTGTAAATAAAGCGGTTTTGGCTCCTCCAGAAATAAGAATACCACTTCGGGAAGCCTGCAAAGTGTATAATGTAAAATTGGCAACTCTGTCAAGGATTGTTTCAAAGTTCAATGGTTCTGGGGTGGAAAAGTTCACTTATAAATCAAAATTGGATGTGAAGAAAGTGTTTTCAGATGATGAAGAAAGTGCTTTACTTGATTATATTAAGAAAGTTGCAAAAATCAATTATGGGTTATCTAAGAAGAGTGCAATGGAATTAGCTTACAAGTTTGCATGTGCTAATGGGAAAAATTACCCCCCGAATTGGGATGAGCATAAAATAGCTAGTGAAGAGTGGATGAGATGTTTCATGGAATGCCACATTGATCTTTCTATTAGAACTCCTCAAGCAACCAGCTTAAGTAGGGCTACAAGCTTCAGTAGGTCAAATGTGAATTCTTTTTTTGGCAATATTGAAGAAGTTCATCAACGCTTTGGTATTTTTTCACCAGATCGAATTTGGAATTTGGATGAGACAGGAATGTATACAGTTCAAAAACCAGGAAAAGTAGTAGCTCCCAAGGGAATTCGTCAAATTGGAACAGCTACTTCAGCTGAGAGAGGCAACCTTGTAACATTGATAACAGCTGTGAGTGCAAGTGGGATTCACATACCACCACTGTTCATTTTTCCAAGGGTTAACTTCAAAGAGAGAATGTTGTATGGTGCACCACCAAGATCGATTGGTGCTGCTGTAGTATCTGGTTGGTCAAATGAAGACACATTCAGACAATTTCTTGAGCATTTTGTGAGATTTGTAAATCCCACAAAAGAACGTGTTCTATTATTCATTGATAATCATGAGACACATTTGAGCAGTCTAGCTCTTGACATAGCATCAAATTCTGGCGTGGTAATAGTCACATTCCCTCCACACACATCCAATAAGCTTCAACCACTTGTTCTCTCAGTGTATGGGCCTCTTAAGACTTTCTACAATCAACTAGTAAGTGACTTGGCTTGTAAATCATCCTGGTCAAACTTTTGACATCTATGCAATAGCAGAAGTTGTAGGAAAAGCATATTCCCTAGTGCATTTACTCCAGGAAACATAATGAGTGGATTCAGAGCTGCTGGAATTTCTCCTATTGACAGGAATATCTTTTCTGAAGAAGACTTCTTGTCTTCATATGTCACAGATAGGGCTGATCCAACTACTATAAGCACACAGCCCTTGGCAGAATCTAATAATCAACTCCAGTTAGCAGGCACATCAAAGACTCAACTTCACTCATCAAAAACAAACTTGATAGAAACAAACAAATCTACACCCTGCATCAGTAAGGCTACTGACACTAGTTCAATTCTTGTGTCACCAGAAGAAGTGGTCCCATTTCCCAAGGCAGAGCCATGAAAAAACATCAACAGAGGAAAAAACCAGGCAGAACAAATGATTGCTACAGATACCCCAGTAAAACAAGAAATAAAATTGGAAAGAGAAGAAAAAAAAGTGAAAAGCTTCATATCAATGAATTGAAAAAGGTTAAATCACAGAAATTGAAAAATAAAGAATTTCAAATGCCAAAGAAGAGGATGCCTAGTAAGAAACAACTCTTTCAGTTTTCATCATCAGAAGAAGATGACAAGGTGCCCCTTGTGAAAACCAATAGTGACAATGATGATGAGGCCTGCATTTTTTGTTGTGGAACATTCAAAGATGTAGAAGGTGAACAGTGGATAAGGTGTATCACCTGCAAACGATGGGCACATGAAGAGTGTGCTGGTTTAGAAGTCAGGGTTTGGAAAACCTATATTTGCGATTTATGCAAATCAAAATAAAGTGGCAGATCTGTAATTCCAGTAGCCTACATTCATTCTCAAGACTCGAAAACTGTATTTGAAAAATCTCAAGATTTATTGTGACTGATTATATTCTAAGAACATGCTATATTTTGTACTTCAAATATTCATTCCAGTTTAAATACATATTATATATTAAACTTCTTACTATTCAATAAAATAAACCATTTTCATATTTGTTAACCATTTGATTTCTCATCAGTTTTTGCTCACGTTCCAAGGTACAAGAGTTTCAGTACATTACCATGATTTACCATGAAACACTATACATGCTATTTTGTTATTTTTTTAATTATAAATACTGAAGTGAAAATTGTTTGGATATAATGGGAGTTCATTGAGCATGAATGTAAGTTTTAATTGGCATAATTTGCAGTTTTCTAAACCTAAAAAAAAATTAAATAGAATGAGATCTAAATTTTGTTCCATGGTACAACAATCTCCCCTACAATAAAATTATAAATTGATGCTTCAGAGTAAGTAATTATATTTGAAAGTTTTAGCATAGTGTTCCGCTATTTTACACATGCTATTTCTCAAGAAGGCTTGCCATGTAACCTACAATTTCAGGTGCATTCCGAAACACTGGGATATTAAAGCAGATGAACCAGATCTGAAGCAATGCTTAAGAATACGAGTGAAAAAATTAGAAAGTTTTGTAATACTTTATATTTAGTAATATTATCCATTTAAAACATAATTCAACAGTTTTCATATATTTTATATGCCTATATACAATCACACATTCAAATATATACACACACACATTCACTGTCTTTTAATTAATTTATAGATCAGAAAGGTCCTAACAGATAGTAAGATAATTATTAATCTATCACATCTGATTCAAATATGGAGGGAACGTTTAAGAATATTATGTTAATAGTTTATAATTTATCCAGAGTGTTCAAATAAGAAAGTCCTGTTTTGAGCTTTGAAATAAAAAGCATATGACATTCAACGGTGAGGAGACCCACCTCTCCATCATTCGAGCCATGCTATGGGGAACTTACAACTTTAGGTGGGTTCCGAACCACCGGGTCAGCGATAGTAAAGCTGATCAGGGTATAATCTGGTGAATTTCCGGCTTACTACTAATATAACATAAGTCAGAATTTTCAGAAGTCGTAATTTGACATTGAATTCTAATAATACCATTCAAATTGAATCAATTTATTAGAAATGTCGTTGAAAAAACATATATCTAGGGCTAAGATATTAAGTGAACATAATAGGTTAGAAAGTGATGTTAATACAGCTTACTTTATTCCATGCATTATCAAAGTAGTGATAAAATGAGGCTATTTTAACACTACTGTCACTTTTCAGTATAAGAGTCAGTTTAATCAGAATTTAGGATTTTTTCAAAACAGAGTCGAAATTAATGTAATGCATTGCTTGTACATCAGCTGATGTAAAAATCTTGAAATCAATTTGAATTTCAATCCAAAACCTAACAACAACAACAAACCTGCATTCTAGTTTTAGTTAGTGTGGGTAAGTTATACAATTGTTTGGCAAGTGAAATTAATTGTAATATATTGGTAATTGTAGATAAAATATTGTATGCAACGATTGCATTTTGCCTATATATAAGCCACTCATGAGTTTTTTGGGACACTCGTGTCCTAATTTACATCTCACTTGCAGCTTAAAGGCAGTCAAAATACAATCGTTGCATAAACTATTATTTTCAACAGAACTTTCCTATTGGAACACACCGTATTATCTATCACATATCAATAAAGTCTACATTGATAATAGTTTATTTCTAAATATTACAGCTAAGGTGACAGTTATCAATAATATTGGAAAGTGCAAAATTTATTATCTACAATAGGAATACGAGGGCTATCCAAAAAGAAAAGTGAAGATAGATTGTAGTAGAAAAGGTATTACAGTAGTTAGGAATGGTTTGCTAAAATAGTCAAGGTCATTTAATATACATTGAGCTGGTTTTGCAAATTGAACACAAGAACTATTATGATTAAAATGTACTAAATTAATTTATTATTCATATTTAGAACTAAATATGTAGTTTCTAGGGTGTGATGTGGGGGAGTGTATAAAAAAGTGATAAAATGTCATTTGTGAATTTTCATCTAGAAATTATGGCATCTATAACGTGTATAATAATTTCAATAATTACATGACACACATATTAAACGGAAAAACTATCACAATAAATCTACGCCTGGTTTCCCAGTTGTTCAGCAGATCATTTAGCAGCTATTAATTCAACAGCGGGCCTTAGGCTTGTTTCACACATACCTGGCTGCCAGGTATCTAGTATTCGGCATAATTACATATGATTTCAAAAATCGGTCAAGTGTGAAGCACTCCATCTGACACAATGTCCCTACAGCTAGGTAGACAACAACGGTTACCCAACTGCCGGGTACGTGTGAAACAAGCCTTAGGATTGTGGCCTACGTTATTACAAAAGGTCTTGGGTCAAAAATTCCCAATTTATATGACGTCACCTCATCTGATTTATTTACTTTTTAGTTTGAAATCGAGATATTTTTAAATCAGCTGTAGCAGTATTCCATTAGGTCAGCGGTTCCCAACCTTTTTTCTTCTGCGTACCCCTTAGACCATATTTTACAGACATAGTACCCCCAAAGTCCTAACTACTTTTTTACTTTACTATAACAATATTTTTATAGGGGGTTTAATGCCCATTTATTGCAATATTTGAACAACATATCGACGCCTATGAATGGGAATTCAGCTAAAGAAATAAAATAGTAGGTAACATAATAATTTCTGCTGAACACCGATTTATTTTATTGAGGACATCGAACGTAATATGTTTAGAGATGAATATTATAATTTAAATTTCAAAATGTTACAAGTATCAGAATAGAATACATTATAGATAGAATAGTCGCACAACAGAAACTGTTCACCACTAGCATAGAACAACCATTCCTTAGTCTATGCCACTAGACAATAAACATCCGCCATTATGGATTATTTTTTGCGTACCCCCAACTAGGACACTGTGTACCCCTGAGGGGTACGCGTATCCCAGATTGGGAACCGCTGCATTAGGTGAAAGTTTGGTGAACATAGTATTGTTTCAGCTCTGAAGTTTCTAGTGAAATTCAGTATCCTCTTTGTTCAGTGCAGATTTTAAATTGATTCATTTTATCGATTATCTTTAAATCAATAAGACTCCTATGAACTTTTCAGTGAATAAGTGTAGCCAACGTAACCTTCAAAGATTTTTATGAACTTTCCAGTTGAGAGTTTGTGAGAATAAGTTTTGTAGGTACTAAAATTCTGTTTGAATGTAGATAAATGAATGAATAGATTGATAAATGATGCAAATCAGACTAATGTGTGTGTTTTAAATGCATTATTTATAATGTTTTGCATCATTTCTTTATTAATGTGAAGCAGGTAAATACATGAAACTAAACTAGGCATTATTGCTATTCTAGCCTTCCTCAAATAGCAGGAATGTATTATAATACATTAAATTGTTCAGTGTCCAGCATAATAAAATTAATCATCATTGAAAATTGAATTGAAATCAAATCTCAATGTTGTTCACCTACATTTTTTATTAAATAATTTAATTTGTTAGCATGCCATGTGATAATAGCATGAATTAACTAGCCAACCTATACAGGTTAATGAATGTATGACAATGAATATGATATTAGCCTTTCTATGAAACAACTCAATTATTGTCTTTCAATATTGTATTGAAAATAATATAAAACTATTCTGAACATTAATGTTCACTACTTGTAATTATGTGTGAAAAGGTGAGTGCAGAAAGGGAATTAACTCTCTTATGATGTTGAAGATCCATCTTGTTTCCACTAATATATAATAAAAACTTGGAAACACTTCAAAGTGGAAATTAACTCACTTTAAAGCATGACGGCCGTTTCACTCTGTTGTCAAGAGCATCGTCAGACGACCCACAGTACGCTCCACTAAAAGAGTGAAACGGCCGCCACGCCATAACGTGAATTAATTTCCACTTAAGTGTTTTTTAAGTTTTTATAACTCTTAACTGAAGTAATTCTTCAAATTTGATTGGTTAAATTTTTAACTGTCATTCTTCAAATGAATATAAGATCTACATTCAAATTCATTCAATAATCAAGGTTTTTATTTTCTTGGCTCAGGTCAGATTTTATTGACGTTTTTATGGTAATTGCTCGAAATTCTTAGTGATGCAATTGGAGGTAATATAGGGGTTCCTTTTATTGAGTAGATTTGTATGGAAAAGTAGTTAGATGGGATGGAATGACTATTCTAATTATTATATGAAGTGAGCTCAATTGGATAAATTCATCTAT
This sequence comes from Conomelus anceps, assembly GCA_948455865.1. Taxonomy (NCBI): domain Eukaryota; kingdom Metazoa; phylum Arthropoda; class Insecta; order Hemiptera; family Delphacidae; genus Conomelus; species Conomelus anceps. The sequence continues at coordinate 153,020,270 of OX418216.1, forward strand.
AAAATAATCTTTGTATGACTATAAACATGAATATTAGAGTGGAAACATCAGTGTTAATAATGATTTAGCTTGGGATTGATGAAGAAATGAAACCGTTCATCTGGTAAGTAATAGGGGTGTCCTGTCTTGGCCCCAACGTTGCCCAATGTTTGTCAGTGCCTTATTATCTTCCAATATTACAGAATCAATTGTCTGCAAATAGCGTGTATTGCAATTTTTGCATGTGGTAAGTATTCCTGAGCTTGATCAATAATTATTTTTTTATTTTATGAAATTCTTACAGAACGATATTCTTTCAAGTTTCGTATTTAACTTGATTCGTATTAACTATTTACTCGTATTAACTATTAACTCGTATTTAACTAACTCATGCAGTCATGATATAAATTTAGATTAATCGATTTTTTGTGAACACCTGTTCAATAATTTATGGAAATTGTTAATCAACTCTACCTTATGATTTTAAGCAGTAGCACCAAATGAGATTACGTCATTGATTAGTCCCAAGGCCTTTTGTAGCATAATACGTGATACGGTCTTAGGCCATGCTTAAGACCGTATATTTTTTTAATGTATGATAACAATAGATTGGCTACAGTTATTCATTGAGGTTTCAGGGCAGTTATTATATTACTTAATTACTGATATAATTTATATTAGAAATTTATAAGTCAAATCAATATAAAAATCAATTGAGCTTCTTAGCAAATCGAGCTCTTTCAATGAAGAGTTTAATAATTTAAATAACATAAAAACTGATTGAAATGTATAAATTGTATGCTAATAATACCCACAAAAGTCTGAGACTTGTGCGTGGGTAAATGGATACAAAAATGCCAGACCCAGACCAGGAATCGAACCCGAGATTATCAGAGGAGCAGCAGAATGCATCTAACAAAAAATAATTCAATTTAAAATATTGGTTTTTCTATTTGTACATAGTGGATTCAAATCAACACAAATTAGTCAAGAATAATTTTTTTGAAACACACACGAAGAGATTTATTGCAATATAGCGCTACAGCAAACTAGATTATAGCTAGACTAGTGTAAACTCTTGCTAGATTGCAAGTCTACACTTCTACAGCAGTCTAGACACTTGCTGGCTGTAGACCATTGATTGCAAGAATCTAGTAAGTATCTACACTTGTTTGCAATTAAGCCTAGACTTATTAATTTATATATTTATCTACGAGATCGCTCTACCGCAATAAATGTCTCCGTTTGGATGCTCTAGTTTTGCATATTCGTAAGTAGAATGCTTTTTATAATATAAAGTGAATAGATTATGTAAAAGGTGATGTACAATCTGTGATAAAAATTAGTTATAAAAAATTATTAGCAAAAATAGAAATTTAAAAAAGGACAATTTTCTAAAAATATACATAAGACTAAGGCCGCTTACACAGTGGAGCATACTTGATGATCATCACCATCGCAAAATCAAACACATGCTGTCAAACGGTGGCATTCAAGCTGCTCCAATCTGTTATACACCATTCTACAGAATGTCTTTGATTTTTCGATGGTGATTATCATTCGAGTATTGGATGCTCTACTGTGCAAGCACCTGATTAATAAAATAGTTGAAATTGATCGCCATAAGTATAAAATAGTTGAAATATTTGCAAAAAGAAGAAAACTTCAGCATAGTTTGAGAAATAATATTCAAGGAGATATCTAAATATTTTAAATTGAATAATTATTTTCAACTCAAACTAGTAATAAGAATAGTTCAATAATCACAAAAATATGGATAAAAATTGTGAAATTGACGAAAAATAGGGAAAATTAGAACTGAGATAATTGTAATTATAAACAACTAGTCAATACAGTAATCAGTTACCCTATTTATAAGATCCGATTTACATTTAATGTATAGTTATATATCTGATGTTTTAAAAATATCAATAATTATTTCAACATTAAAATAACAACAAGATACGTTCTTTATTTAATTGATATAACTATTTATATTATTCAATGAGTTGTTCATACACATATTACAACGTTAAAAACGTTAAAAAGTATTTAGTTTTCAATACATAGTTCCGTATTTTTGAAGCTATTTACTGAGAGAAAATGAAGGAGAGTGAGAGAGATCTTCAGTGACGCATTTACAGAAAACTTCTTGGCAGAAGAGTTTACCAAAGAAAGAGAGAAATTAGCTGCAAAATGTTCGAAATTGCTCTCAGAAAACCGCGTTTCCAGACGCGCGACAATAAACGCCGCGATTTAATTACTATTGAGTCAAATGCGTCGTTTCATGCATATCGCAGGTATCACACGCGGTTTTTGTCGCAGGCGACTCGAGTGGCCAGTTGCTGCAACTCAAGGGGGCGTGGCCCAACCGGTGGCTCAGTAAAAGCTCGATATACACTGCATGCATGGCTTTTCTGAGCATTCGTGGCGGTCGCGCGCGACCGCGACTGCAGTGATTCTATACAACAAGGCTATTTCTTTTACCGTGAAAGGCATTCACAAAACCTGAGGCTTTTTTATTGACTTTTATCTGAATCGATTTCTATTTATTGAATGTGGCAGTTAGTTGACAGATTAAATTTTCAACAAAATTCAATATTGTCGACTATTTTCAGTGCTTTGTTTCAATCTAATTTCCAATTTAATCTACTTGAAATGAGAAAAAATAAGTTACAATAAATACTTTCAAGTGATAACCTTCTATAAGACTAAAAACATACCTAAGAAGATGTGGATTTAATTGAAATTTATCAATAGAAGCAATTATAGGCTTAAAGCATGTTTTTTCTTCTAGCTTGGATGAATAAATAAATAAAAGATTGAATGTCGTTACAAACAAAATAAAAATAAGACAGATCCATTATTTTTATTTTAGTATTTATAGTTCAAGTATTTTTTTTCAATTGGAAAAGACTCAAAACCGATGTCAATTGAAATTGTAATTGCAAAATTATGTCCAAATGAAATCATGCACGTGTAAAAGTGTCACCAAAACACAAAAAAAATAGTAATAAAAAATTTACAATCAAACAAATGGGCAATAATGAAACGCTTTCACGAAAAACTGTTATCAATGTACTGAAGTCACCATTGAAAAGAAAAAATTAAAACGAGATGAAACAAAACAAAATAAAGCAAAAAGAAAAACAGAGATAGATGAAGTGTTAGAAGTACATAGACTAACAATAGAAAAACAATTAACCAACAAAATTGGTCGACAGATATAGAAATTTCGTCCAAAGGGTGTATTTTAGAGGTTAATAACTTTAAAATCAATTTCAAAACCAACAAATTGTAATAATAAAATGAAATTAGCATTTCAATAGATTTCATTTAATAACTACAATTCAATCGTTTTTTAATTCCTTTCAAAATTCTACATCTCTAAAAAACGCCCTTTATATATAATAATGAAACCTCAATTAACTAATTAACTAGTAATAAATTCGTTATCGGGTTTATCAACACAGTTGGGGCCGTATGTATGAACGTTACTTGAGTTTCTCTTGACTCGAGGGACTCTTCAAATTCCTCTATTCTAAAAAAAAATTCAAGAGTCCCTTGAGTCAAGAGACACTGAAGGAACGTTCATACATACGGCCCTTAGTCTCAAACTGAGGAGATACACGCAACTACTTCGCTCATAGTTGCTCAACATAGCTATCACACTACTAGCAACATACGCACTGATAGATGCATTACACAGTTGGTCAACTGTTGCTTGAAACATTCACCAAACTACTAGAGTTACGTAACTACTAGTTGACTGACACCACAGTTGATCAACTGTTGCCTGGCAAATCCATTAGTTTTTGAGTTGTGTAACTAGTTGACTAAGAGTTGAACAACTAGCAACAGATTCAGCGACTAGCCGCAGTGGTGCAACATTGTGAGTCACCTGTCGTTTGCATAGTCGTCATCGTGGTACAGTGGTCGTGGTGACGTTGATCTGCGTCATTGAGTAGTTTTTGATGGTTGAAGTGTTGTGAGGAGCAGCGCTGTCATTCGTCAGCCTCACAACCTTTCCTCTCCTCAGATATTCGCTCAAAACACTCGTACATGTACGTAAACTGCAAAGAATTAAAAAAATCATTTATTATTTTATTAAATTATTGACCGAACGAAGAAAAGTCTCTGTTTCAAGTCGACCGTTTTGAATTTGTCTGTCTATCTTTGTAATGCATTTACGGCTAAACGCCCAATTCTACTTTATTCTATGAAATTTTGCATAAGGAATGAACAGCTATGCTTATTTTCAAAATTTGCTTAAATATAATAGCCCAGTCAAAATATGTCCATCGAGAGAAACAATTGATAGAGAAAAGGTATTATCGCCAATCGCTTCCTCTAGCCTTGGGTAATAACATACCAAAAGTCCCCAAGGGTGGGGGTGAGATCAATAAGGATGGTAAGGGGGGGGACTTTGGAAAGGTACAATTTTTCAGTTTTCTGCTTAAAAATCAGTAATGATGACTCAAACCGATTTTTTGTTCCTATCAAAGTTAAAGCTGACAAAATTCACTACGAAAAAAGTCCTATGCATTTTTTGTAGAAACAACCGCATGTTGCGGGCTTCTCAAATCAAGTTGGTTGCATAGTATACCACATTATTGCTTATTGCACAGGAAGAATGTTATTTCAGAGCTATTCCACCTAAAATGTTATTTAATATACTTTATCTACGACCATGTCATAATGTATACATTACAGTTTCACAATTGATGCCAAAACAGCTGTCTTTTCGAAATGCTTTTTGAAACCCGATGCATAATGAGCTCATTATAGTACAGGTTCTACATTATAACACGGGTTCTGGACCAATCAGAAGCATTTTTGATGGAATCAATATCGAATTCAATATTGTGAAACCATCAGCTGATTTGATCAAACTGCTACACCAGCTGCTTTAACCTAACAATTTACTATAACTTCTCGTATTTGAGATGAGAGGTTAGGTATCTCTGACAGTCACAGGTAAAATGAAATTGTTTTAATTAAATGTATACTAGTGGTCGTAGATAAAATAGTGTATGCAACGATTTTATTTGGCCATTAAAGCACTTGTGAGATATTTATAACACTCGCATTCGCTCGTGTTATAACTTAAATCTAACTCGTGCCTTAATAAGGGTCAAAATAAATAATAATAGGGTCAAAATAATCGTTGCATAATCTACTATTGATTCAAAGAAATTAAACAATCATCATACCGTTTTTTGAAGGTGAAATCTCTATGATAAATAAATAGCGGGTGAGGTAGGATTATGGAAATAGGTGTATGGAAAAGAAAGTTTTAAAATGTGAATTTAGTCCATTTATTCAAATAATAAATAATAATAAGCGTATGGCTTTTAATGGTGGGGAGACCCTTACAGGTAGTTCCACCTCGCCGGTTGTGCCATGTTACGGGGAACATGGTGGACCTACTATTTTAGGTGGGTTCCGAACCACCGGGTAAGTGAAATGAATCTTCTATTATCTGTCATACAACTTATAGTGAGTAGTGAGTACCCCCCAACCCCACCACAACTGCTTTTCAAAAAGTATCACAGATTACAGTTTCAGATAAGAATCAGAGTTTCTATGGTCTATAATCTACAGTTCTGAAAAATTTCGGTCTTTATTTAAAGACAGAATAACAATGAAGTAAAGATGCAACAGCAAAGTCCAAAACTACTCTCTTCACAAATTTTGACTATCCTTTATTGTCAAAAACATTGAATTTAATTTACACAAAAATCTATATCCACTAATAACTTGACTCCAAAAAATAAAATGTTAATAATAATAAAAAATAATAATGTTCTTTTCACTTGAAGGCTTTTAAGTTGAAAGTTCACTCGAAATGGAACTCTAAAAAAAGTTTATAATATTAAGTTTTGATAACTTTTGCACCGAAAAATACTGATCTCGTTGCCAGATATGGGACCTTCCCAGCACCTGACAACACTACTCGTATAGCGTTGCCTAGTCTACAAGTCTAACAGTCATATGGTTTGCTACCACAGTCATTTTTTTTGTTTGTTTTGCTACTCCACAATTTCTTTGATCCGCCTGATTTTGTGGCGTGAAGTGAGCTTCTTAATAAATTGCCTAGATATTTTTTCCATTTAATCCAAGATTTTTAAGACAAGCCCCGGCTGCCTAAAAAGCAGTCGTTAAGTCACTTGACAGAGGCCCTGAACTTTGTTGAGGAGCGACCTGAGAACTCGGACACCAGACCTGAGCCAGCCAGGTCACAAGATAAATTATTATTATTTTTATATTATTATTATAATTTTTATATTATTTTTTTTTATACGATATTATTATTTTTTAAAGAAGGATTTGTATGCATTTCTTGCAACTAGGGCCTACAGAAGAGTTCCTTCATTGTTTATTCTGTCAGTAAATAAATAAATGTTATGATAATTGATTCCTGATATGATTGCACTTATTAAAGTTTAATTCGATATCCCATTTTTCAAGAAATTGTTCTATGTGTCCATCTGGGTCCTCTTTGTGAGGGTGACCGATTGGATTGGCCAGAAAACCGAATTTGTTCTCTGGTGTAAAATCACTTCCCGGTGGTTCAAAAGCAACCTAAAATAATAGGTTCAACTCATCATTCAACCATTACTCACGCACAGGTCTCAGACCTATGTGTGCTTTATACGAAAAAAAAACTAATGCGAGCAGGAGTCAAATTGAAAGCATCTTGAGGAAGTGATAGCCGTGAGCCATAGTAAGCATCTGTTTAGTCAGATAAAGATAAGCTACGAACTCCTGGGCCCTCTATGCAAGGGTGACCGATTGAATTGACCAACAAAAAAGACTCTGCTCTCTAATGAATAATAAAACTTGAAGTTGACACAACAACATTTATTAAAAAATAGTGAAATACTAGTATCGGTTGTTACACCATTATCGATCTCAAACTAAAACTCTGAGTTTACTGATACGGTTTTGATGAAGCTTTTCAAACAAAACCTATTTAAAAGAGTTTATTCAGGTATAGTAAAGACAAAATTGATTTCTGGGATCAAAGTGGAGTTTATAAATTGAATTGCAGTGATTGTAATGCCTGTTATATGTGTCAGACTGGTAGAAATTTCAAACGTAGAATAAATGAACATATTAGGGATTGGAAAACCCAAAAAGGAGACTCAAATTTTGCACAGCATCTCATTAATAATGAACACAAGCTCAAGGCTCAAGAAAATTCTGCATTTAATTAGCAAAGGCAGACAATTTAGAACATTTTAGAAACTTTGGAGATAGCTAGGTTGTTAAGGTTGGTAAGAACAATACCACTAACTTTGTTTCATCATAATTCTAGCCTACATTTTAATAGCGGCACTTTCCTGTTTTTCTCGGTTGGCCTTGACTGCATTTCAGTGAGCTTCAATTTGTTAATTTTAAATTTATTTAACTCTAGCCTACTTGTGTATTGTTCTTTTATTGCTATCTGTGTGTTCACGGTTTTTGGTTCTTGATTTTGACACTTATTTTTGCTTGTTTCTCCTCCAACCAATGGGCAGGTATTGTTTTGGTCTTCAGCCAATCACAGACCTTCAATGAAGATCAGCCTATTAGAGGCACTTTCTCCCTCAGCCAATTATATCGTTACCTGTTTAGTATAATATATTAAGCTACTCTGTATTTAGTGCTAGTTTGTTTGAGATTTATAATGGTGTAACAACCGAAACTAGTGTCTATTTTCAATACATATGGTTATGACAACTTCAGCCTAATTATTCATTATGGATATCTTTCACAATATTACCTTCGCCACTAGAAAGAAAGTTAAAACTCCGTTCTGTGCTGTAAAATGACTTCCCGATGATTCGGAACCCACCTAAAACTGTAGGTCCAACTCATCAATCACCTACTCACTACTCATAACCCTCATGTCTCAGACCTATGTGGGCTTCATCCTACAATAAAATTATTGTAATACGTTAGTTCCAGTTCTACTCACGTATGGCGTGAATATCTTGACCCATCGTGGACTCTTATTGGTTCGCTGGTACTGGAAGCAGAACGCCATCGCTTCCTCATTAGCCTCCCATTGTATTATCGTCGTCCACGCGAATTCTACTACACGCGACTGCGAACAATAAAAGAAAGTTTATAAAAATTAATAAAAACTAGAAATAACTGGATAACGTTTTAACCTATTCACTGGTACATCCAGCAAAATAAGAATGCTCATAAGCATTCGTTATTATTTTCTACATTCCTGCTTGCAAAATCAAATCACATTTATTTTCTTTATGTCATACATAACAGTACTCAACATGAAATAAAACATCAATATAACAATGATTTTTTTAAGAATAACTAATAGAGCTGATGCTCACTCCCAGCGGACAGGATTTCCTTGCTGGGTAGTCGCCAAGATAATTTTTACTGTCACTGGAAATAAGATTATATCTTCCTAATAGATTAAGTTTAACTGTGAATTGTCATGTTCATTTTTATCTGGCAAATAAAAATTAAAATTGAAATGTAAGGAAAATAACCATTAAAGGCCAAGCTTGCAAAACATGCAGTTCTGATTTCTGATTGTTTGGATATATATGAGTAGTCTGAACTAATTTTGCACCATCGAAAACCCAATGCAACCCTCACAAATTTCAAAAAACCCTCGACATTTTGACAATGTTTTGGATTTTGCTAAATATTTCCAAAAATATACATCAAACGGATTAGCCTGCCGCATGCTAATTTCAATTCCCTACAATCTGACATCAGAAATGTTCGAAATAATATGAATTATTAAGAGCATTATTTTTCTAAAAATGAGAAATTTTGAACTTTCATTTGTTTCAACACACGCATTCAATGAATGATGAAACGCACATTGATAACTTTCATACGACATTTTATGTAACGTATAATTTGAAACAAATTTAACCTCATCTGCAGTAGTTTTTGGGGGTAGGGCCGTTAACAGATGTTGATATATTCGAACAACCCCCGAAATTCGAGAACCAAAATCCCTCAAAAATTAGTTACTATATCTTACTCCGCATTATCACTAACAAGTCACTCAGAAAAAAACTCTGCTGTCCAAAAATGCCAGACGGTTAAGGTGAGTGCAGTGAAACTGCCAGCTAATGTTGTATATTGCAGTAGGTTGGGAGTGATTTTATTGATCTATAAACTAATTAATAACATTCATCTATAAAACATCAAAGGTATCAGTGAAACGATATCAAGAGTTATTATATATCATAGCTTATAACTCTATATGCTCAATTTACTTTATTTCATGCTATAAAATCTATAAATCGATATGCTCATAAATCTAAAAAGCTTGATTCAAGATCGCCTCAGTTTCAAAATCTGACATGAACAATGCAAATAGGGGACACAACGAATATAATTAATAATAGACAATATAATAAATTCATCAGTAAATAGAAATTGTAAAGATTGACAAGAAGGGTCACTGTAGTCTAGTGGTTAAGGCGCCCGACCGGCAATTGGGAGGTCCGCAGTTCGATTCCCAGCGGGGACTGATAATTTTGTGTAGTAGCGTTCATCGATTTCCATCAGCTATTCAATGCTGTTGTCAATATACGCAATTGCGGAAGTCTTCAGTATAATTAATAGTACTTTGAGGAAATCGATATTAATAGATATGTTATATATAATTTCTTCAAGCTGAGGTTTCGGGTTTTCATGCGAGTTGAAAATTCTGTTTCGTTCAAGTTAGATTTTCAGTTGTTATGAATTCAGTTGCTGTACAATCTAAAATTATCTAGCTTTCTCTCTGAATGTCGCACTAAGCAATAACTTGCGTTAACCACCCACGTCATCGAACTATTTCTCAATTTGAATTTCGTCCATGAATTGATAATGAGTCGATTTTTCGTCAGTGAAGCAACAATTATTGTCTAATTTTTGATTCACTTACAATTTACTTTATTTCATAAAAAAAACAACTACTTTACAATCTAAATCAAGAAACTACCGATTTTTAAAGAAATAAATCATATAGGAATGCCTGGAACATTTTACTGTAATTATTTATCCAACGTTTACTACCTATTTTACCTATACTAATGAAATAGTTTCTAAGCACTCTTACTACAAGGTTAATAAAAATAAGAATCGGAATTGATGTTTCCTTTGCCACACAACAATGCGATTAGAAAAACGTCAAACCTACAAATCTCATTACATATACATCTAAAAATAGTAAAAAAACGTATGTTAGCGAGGGTCTAGGAGATCTTCTTTACAAAAATGAAGAGATTGAAAAATGTCGGATATTTTTATCATTTCTGAAAAATTGTATTTTCTGATTGTAAAATGGTCAGTTTGTAAGATATTCTCAAAAATCTAATATAACTCCTCAACTACCTATATATTACAGTTGTGGATAGAGGTGTATAATAAGTTACATTCTCCAGCAGAGAAAATCAGTATTTTTCGTTTCACTCAAGTAGTAAAGAAAGAAGAAACGTAGTAAAAATTAATAAAGAAAATGAAGCATTGCAACACTGCGAAATACGTAACACTGCGACACCAAACAAATACGTAAGCGTTAGATTCACTAGTAAAGTTTATTTTCAATAATTATTCATGTTTAAATATCAAGTGAAAAAATAATATGGAACTATAATCATGCAACCAATTCCCGTATCACGAGAGGCCTACTTTAGTCATAACAAGCTTGTAGGCCTAGCCCTATTTGAGCAGTCGAATTAATAACAGACAATAAATAAATTTGATTGTTAAAATAGTCTGCATTGAATAGAAAAATTAGTATGATAGATTCCACAACAAGCTGGTAGGTCTACACTCAGTTTTTATACTGAGAACGAAAGTACAGTATCATATAAAATGGATAAAATATTAAATGTTGGATAAAAACAATGATAAAGGGACATGAACAGTTGTGCTGCAACGCTTGGCATTATATTTCAAGGCTTACGTATCAAACAAATCTTAAAACATTCACTCAGCCGGACAAAATCCCATAAAGGGACCCACACACTAGCGAGTTTGGCTCGCGAGTAAGACTCGGCCAGCCGGGCTCGGGAGAAAATCACTAGTTAGTGGGCTGTTTTCTCCCGAGCCGAGCCGAGCCCAGCCAGACTCGCGCAGGGCTACAAGCGCGGCTGGGCTCGGCTGGGACTCGCAAGTTAGTGGACGTCTTCCGAGCCGAGCCAGACTCGGCACCTCATTATAACATAACAGATCGTCAGAAAGCAAGTATTTGCACTGTTCACAAGACGTAAAAATAAGTTAATTGAGTTATCTATTTAAGTATGTATATTTACTATTACTATGACAATACTATGACTGAAATAGGTACCAAGTTAAACTAATGTATAAACAGAAAAATAAGAAAGAAACCGTATATTAAAATTTGAATATTCAAGAAAAAATAAAAATGATAATATTGCAGTGCAGAGCTTATTTTTAATACAATACAAATAAATATTCGAATGTTGTTTTTTCAACAAAAAATACCTTCAGTAACATAAAAACAAAATTCTAAAAAATAATTTCAATAATAATAATAGCTGCTAACAGATAAATTGTGTATAAAATAAATAAATAATTATTGAATAATAATGATGATAATAATAATAATAATAATAATACATCCCTTTGCATGTAAGCCCAATGCCCATTTTATATTTATTATTATAACATTATCATTATAAATATAACAGTATTTAATAAATTGCAATATAACAATTACTTCGATACAAATGAAAAAAAATGGAAGTAATTAAAAAATATAAATTGAGTAAAAAGTAGATTAAATTAATCCTACATTTCATCTGACCTTTTGAATTCTAGGGAATTCTATTACACTTTTGCATATTTAATTGTAGATGTTCTTCTTCTTCTGAGGATGAAGCCCACATAGGTCTGAGACCTGTGCGTGAGTAATGAGTTGGATGATGGTGATTGATGAGTTGGTCCTAAAGTTTTCGGTGGGTTCTGAACCACCGGGAAGTGATTTTACAGCAGAGAACAGTCTCTTTTTTGCTGGCCAATCTAATCGGTCACCGTTACAAACAGGACCTACGAGAACGCAGCTTATCTCTATCTGATCGAACAGATACCTGCTACGCCTCGCGGCTATCACTTCCCTAATTATAGATCTATATCTATAATTATGTTATAGATCTATAAGAAAGATACTTAGAGGTGGGAAAATAATTGTTATAAAAAACATAAATCGTGCCTATAGACGCTCTGACATCTTTTTCTCTTGTGTCAGAAAAAAATTAGAAGAAATAAAACATTTCTCAATAATAATAATAATCAAATTTCAAGAATTATGAAATTTTAGCAAAACCAATACTCTCTAGAGCATAAAATGACCTTCAAAATGAGATTTTGATTGTAATTTGAAGATTTTGAGATTAGATGAGCTATATGGATCAGAATTAACATGGCGCACTCAAGCCGACCTTGAAAAGTAGCCGAGCCGGACTCGGGAAGTTCACAACACGTTAGTGGTGATTTTCTTCCGAGTCTTACTCGCCGAGCCAGACTAGCGAGTCTGGCTCGCGAGCCATACTCGCTAGTGCGTGGGCCCCTTAAGAATACATTACGAGCTCTATTGAAGGATGTGATACGTTGTGTATCATGTGATGCATTGCAAACAAAACGAGTCCCGTATCATAGTAGGCTCACTTCTACTGTTTGGCTGATCTCAAAAATCCTATTTAAAAGCACTGAGTTGACTTCTGGAGCGGGGCTACTATCCTTATGCAGAGGAAACTCGCTTCTTAGGCCCTTGATATACGGACAGCTTTGACGCGACAGATAAAACGCTGACGATGATCATAAAAACGGAGCTGTTATACGAGCAGAAAAAACGCCGCGTCGTCGACACAAACGCTCGGTGGTGGAGCTGTTATACGAGCAGAAAAAAACGCCGCGTTAGGTACCAAGGTCGCCGAATATCGAGTCAAGAGACACTGAAGGAACGTTCATAATAATTAATATAGGCCTAATGAACTTACTCATGAGGCTTCTACATCTCGATAGAGATGCAAAAATCCCTTACGCTAAATACTTTTTCAAGTTTCAATTAGGTTAAAAAGTCCCCAAGGTAGATCCATTAACTCAAGGGAGACTTGAAAAGCATTACGAAGAAGGCTGTTGAAGCATTTCTTGATATAGAGAAGCTCCAAGGAAGGTAGTGTATTTTCAGTTTCTATTATCAATTAATTGTTACTTGTCAGGAGGCATATTTGGGTATTTACCTGTTGCTACCATTTGAACTAAAAATAAATAAAAAAATATGGCTTTGGAAATATAGCTTACTCGGATCTAGTTACAGTAGGAACAATTAGTCTGGGCGCACGGTCGTTTGGTAGTCAGCCATGGCGAGGGGAGTGTTTATCGCTCATTTCTAAAAACATGTGGCCCGTGCGACGCTGCAGATGTCTTCAAGGTCAACTAGTCAACTTTTAACAGGACGGCTAGTAGTGAAACCAGAGCCACGCGCCCAGACTAATTGTTCCTACTGTACCTAGTGATAGTCACCTAGTTAACATTCGGTAGTGTAAGGCCGATTCACACTTATTGGGCACGGCAATGTCTCGACCAATCAAGACATTGATGACGTCATGAAGCCATGTTTTGATTGGTCTAGATATTGCCGAGTCCTTGCCTTGCCGTGCCATGCCTGATAAGTGTGAATTGGCTTTAAATGAGTAGTTAGTGGTAAGTGGAGTTCAATTACCTCAGGCATTCCATCACTGCGACAGGCGAGCAGTTTGAGTCCGGCACTGCTGATGCTGGCAATTACATGGCCGTCCTTATACGAGTCACAGCTGCAGTGAGGAAACACCACCTCTCCATAACCGGGGAGTTCACGCGCCAATTTCAAATACTGGAAATAGAAGATTCGCCTTTATTCATTCAAATTTGTGAAGGGAGCAGTTTTGGACTCGAGTCTGTTGCGTCTTCACATTCGTTGTAATTTTGTCACAATAAATAAATAAATACATTACAATGACGATTGACCGGACAAAGCAAGGTCTCTGCTTCAAGTCGGCCGTTTTCCATTTGTCTGTCCATCTGTTTGTAAAGCATTTACGGCTAAACGTGTGGACCAAATTCAATCAAAATGCATCTTCCTTTAAAAAATGTCCAGAGAAGTATAAGGATTTTCGAGCTTTACTTGTATTAAAAGAATATGTACTAACCTAAAAGTTATGGATGAAATAGCTTAATCAAAATTTGTCAAGAGAGCAGTTCTGGACTCTGGCACAGGCGGCGCGTCCATTAGGGCAGGTAGGGCTGAGCCCCACTAATAATTCCATAGAAGAAAAAATATTAGTTCATTAAAATAGACACTGAAATAATAAGAACAGTGCATGAATTTGTAAGGCAAGTATATTAATTTGCACGCCGATTGAGATGAGTAGCCGGTTGGCCGGTTGGTCTAGTTTCCAAGTAGCCCAGGCAATACAGAACTGAAATACATTGGCTCTATAGACGGGTGACATCAGACTGCCAGTTCCCCCACTTTGCAGCTTTATTTGTTTCAGGCATTTGAATCCAGGGCTCAGCCCACTGGTGATCAGATCAGTCTTGTAATTACGTTCTAATCGTCTGCCTGCATTACATAACCTCTCGTGGTTTGTGACTTCTGTGTTAGCATAGAAGTGCAGTGGACAGTGAACTATTATCAGCATTATTTATTAATTACGGTAACTCTTATTATTTATTAATTACATTATGTTTGTAAGTAAGTAAACATAAACAATGAATTTAAATCATGTTGACAATTTACTTTGCACAAAGTTTTAGACGTTACCATTTGAGGTAGAAAAGCAAATTAAAGAGTTATGCCCACATCAGCCCACAGATTTTAAGCTTGTTGTAACTTACACAAAGTAAAACAGAAACTTTTGTACCTCGTGGTTTGATAAAAAGCTGTAGTTAACTCCAAGCATTGAAAAACAAGCTTTATTTTGTTTTTATTGTTTATGTTTTGATAATAATCATAAGGGAAATTATGATCTTTGGACGAAAATTGGCTTTAAGGATCTCACTGAAGTGAAAAAATTAAAAAAACATGAGGAAAGTAACACAAATTTAACCAATGCAAATATCCAGCCAAAGATCACATCTACAATGGTAAGATTGTTATTACTTTTTGAATTTTAGTTCATTGACCTATCCTCTACACCCCTCTTGACTGTGTCAATATAATCACTGACACAGGAACACTCAAAAACTGTACTGCACTGTAATTATTGCCAGTATTTTTATCCATTTCTTTTTTCTTACAAAGAAAGACAATGCTTTTCCATAATCCTGATTTTTTTACAAATTGGCCATCCCAGCATAAGTTTTATAACTTGTCTGTTGGGAATAGACAGTACCAACTAGAGATGTGACCAGAATGAGAGGGTCGTTCAAAGTAACTGACTCTTTAAAATGAACTACGAACTAGTAGTTCAAATTCAGAAAGTAGTTCGTTCATTTTTGAGCTGCGTTTGTGTTTTCATCTTGTGAGCGCTCTTTGAATTGAATTAGCAGAGCAGTGCAGCAGCCTGCTGGATAAGAGCACTCACCTACCCACTCCACGAGCATTTCGAACTGTGAAGTGAACTAACTACAACAACAGCTTGCTCACTCACTAACCTCTCTCAGCTCCATAACCTGTCTGACTACTTCTGAAAAATAGAATAAGCTCTGTGCTCTGGAATATTAAACTGATGACTCAGATTCTGAGAATTATTTATATTGAGTCGCCAGACATATGACAAGGCTGTTTATTGTTGTGTGTGTATGAGTGCTTAGTGACCGCTGAGCGTCTGAACAAGCTATGGTACAAATGAGCACGTAGTAAATGTAGTAATGAGCACGAGAATTGCTGATGACTCATTTTTAAACTAGTTGAAATGAACGACTCACTTATAAGAGTGAGAGCGATTGAACGACTCATTGAAAAAAGTCATCATTGCCAAGCCTAGTACCAACAGATGATTTGAAAAAATCCAAGGATTCGACTTTAATACTGGTTGGTCTTGACAATATTCTGACTGAAATAGACCTCACGACCGACCCACAGGTGTATTTAAAAATTATCCCCACCAGAGAAAAACTTGACGCACCGCTACTGGACTCTGGTCTCTTGCATTTATTGTTTCTTTGTCTATATAGATATAAACAGAATTTATTAATTTCGAATTCCTATAAGTGCTATTAGTTTATACTAAAGACTTCCGCAATGGCGGATATTGACAACAGTATTGAATAGCTGATGGAAATCGATGAATGCTACTGTACAAAAATATCAGTCACCACCGGGAATCGAACCACGGACCTCCCAATTGCCGGTCGGGCGCCTTAACCACTAGACCATGGAGACCCTTCTGCACAGCTGCAATTGGGAGGTCCGTGGTTCGATTCCCGGTGGTGACTGATATTTTTGTACAGTAGCATTCATCGATTTCCATCAGCTATTCAATACTGTTGTCAATATCCGCCATTGCGGAAGTCTTCAGTATAAAGTAATAGCAATTAAAGGAATTCGAAATTAATAAATTCTGTTTATGTATAGTTGTCAGTTTGTTCAATTGTCATTCTCTTCAAACTAACTATATAAATATATATTTAAAAGGAGAAAAAAGGGTACTCAGGCCTTCTTATATAGGGAACATATGATCTTTAAAATGAGCTATTGTATTATATTTTTCATTTTTGTATTTTTTATAGAGAACAACAAATATTACAAATTCATAAGAATAACATATTTGTTTGAGAAAAACAAATAATTTCTAATTTTCCAATTAAGTACATTAACAAGCAATTACCAAGTGAATGATTTTAGAATGTTCTTTTATGTGCCAAATTAAGTTTTTTATTGGTCTCTGCATTCCACTATCTTTACATCATCTCTGACCGCGTTTGTGGCCGTATTAAAAACGTGTGACCGTATTATAACACGCTTGCAACGCATTTATCATCGCGCGGCAGAAAACGCGGTGCATGAAACCAGCCTTACTGGCGACTGACTAACCTCATGCTTGCGCGCAGCGTCCTGCAGCGCCTTGAGCTGATAGAGCTGGTCGTCAGGACGCACATGGCCGCGATCGACGGCGTCCACCGCCAGCCAGAACAGGTAGACGGTGGCGTCGTCGTCCGTCGCACACAGCGCCAGTTCAATGGCCGGCGTAAACAGCCACCGGCGCACGCACAGGCACGTCGCACTCGCTGTCGAGTAGTTCTGAATGTAGAGGTGGTGGGGCGTCTCCCCACACTGCAGTTTACGCTCTGCAAAAAAAAAAAAAAATCGCTAAAATAATCGCAGCATTTACTATAACTGTTGACGTGCACACACTATGTTTACATATTTTTATTATGAGGAAGCTTTTAAAACTCTCTATCATTACAGCGTTTAAATAACAGTGTTGCAGTGATAAAATATTAGATCTTTCAAATATTAGAACTATTATTTTAACTGAAACAAATAAATTAAAGGGAAGCTTATACAACTCCCTATTATTGCAGCGTATTAGTGAGTGCTTAAAATGCTTACCAAAATTGTATTCGACAATTTCGAACAGGTAGAAGTAGGTGGCCGACTTTTTGCACATTTGTATTTTGTCGACGACGGCCGTATAAACTTGATCAGCGTTGGCGCTCTTACGCACAGACACGGTCACCACTTGCCTGTCAGGCAGCAGAACCTTCAGGTCCACCGGCGAACTATTGCCCTGCAAACACCACACGAACACACACACACAAACACACATAAATATGCAATCAAACATGTAAATAGGCAAAATATTAATAAGGAAGGTCACGTAGGGTGTGGAGTTGAAAGGGAAAGAGGAGGAGGAGAAAAATAGGAGGATGGGTTGGTAGAGGAAGAGAAATAGAAGGAGGAGGAGGGGTTGGAGGACGTGGAAGAGGAAGAGAAATTAAAGGAGGAGGAGAAGAAAGACGCAACGGAGGAGGAAGAGAAGGAAATGGTGAAAAAGAAGAGAAAGTCGAGGAGGTGAAGGAGGAGGAAGAGAAGGAGAAAGAGGAGCAGGAAGAAGAAGTGGAGGAGAGGAGAATAGCGATGAATGAAGAGGAGAAGGTGTGTGGAGAGGAGTGTGTGGGGGTGTTGTAGGAGGAAAAGAAGAGGATGTCAAAGGAAAAGGAGGAGGTGGTGGGGGGAGGTGGATGATGAATACGAAGAGGAAAAGGAGAATGAGGAAGAGGGAGAAGGAGACGGAAAAGAAGGAAATTCAAATTGGAATTTCTAAAAATTGGAAATAAATAATGAATCAAATAACCTTAAATTTGGATAAAGAGAAGGAAAAGGAGGAAGAAGAGGAGGTGGTGGAAGAGAAGGAAAAAGAGTAGAGTAGGAGAGTAGAATAGGGAAGAAAAATGATGGGGAGGAGGAGGAGGAGAAAGATGAGGAAAAGAAAGAGGAGGGAAGAAGAGAAGAAGAAGAAGACAGAGAAGATGATGATGTAGGAAGAGAGAGAAAATGAATTGAAGAGAATGAAAAAGAGAGAGACACACAGTGTGTGTGAGAGATCGAGGGGGGCAGAGAGGGTGACACACACAGAGAAGTACGCACAGAGAGTGGGTGTGTGTGTGTGTGTGTGTGAGGGTGTGGAAGAGGCAGAGGGAGGAAGAGAGAGAGAATCAGATAGAGAATAGAGCGAGTGACGCGAATGAGAAAAACAAAGAGAGAGAGAAAGAGGAAGGAAAATAGGAAGAGAAAGAGTCAGAGGAGGAGAAGAGAAAGAGGAGTCATATTCTAACTCAAGTACAACAAATTAGTTTTTATTTAATAATTATTGTTATTATTATTGCACGGCATATCGATAATTCCTGCTGCAAATAATGGAATAAAGTAAAATAATCGAATCACGATATTATCAATATTACGTACATAATTAAGATCAGTCTGAACATAAACTAATAAATTCAACATTTTAAACTATAAATAGGTCTCAACGTTTTGAACAACCATTTATTTTAAATTATTTGCTAACGGGACTGAACTACAGAATAATAGACCATCTGAAACACGTTAATGACCTCCAATGAACTATGAATATGCAACTTTTTGCACAGATAATTAATCTTATATTATTAATTTAATACTCTAACGGCCGGTTGCACGAAAGTCAATTAAATTTAATCCCCGTATAAATGACGTCATTCTACGGAGATTAAACTTAGTGGAGAAAATTTAGTTGCACAAAGCACAATTACAAGCGATAACGCCGATTAGGCTAAGAGATACTTAACCGCCCGTTCACCGAGAATTAAATTTCACGAACTCCCGTCAAGTTACATTTTATAGGTTATGTTTATTGTACCAGAACATGGAACTGCAAAATTAGGTCAAAGGTGTTAAAAACCTTACAAGATGAATAAAATCTATTAATATAATATTATTGAGATAGTTGAATAATGATTCAAACAATTCACAATGAAATGATTCTAATTCATCTTTTTTTTCAACTTCAGAATCAGCTACTGATAAAATTAGTGTTGCCAAATTGTGCCTGTTCAGTTAACGAAAAATAGCTAATGGATCTTTGTGCAACAGAAATAAAGCCGTTACACTTACGAGAGTTAGTTAACTGACATTGAATTGAATTGAATTGAATTTATTGCCACATAAAAATTATTGTTATTTAATTGGCTTTCGTTCAACCGGCCGTACCTGTTGGTCATCAGAGTCGGTCAGGAAGTCTTGTACAATATCGCTTTCAGCTATCACCCTGACTGCGCACACTTTCTCTAAATACTGTTCCAACCCTCGCCTCCTCGCATCCAGCTGTTGTTCGCTCAACCTAAAGTGATAAAAAAGAGATTGAGCAAATCAGCGCTCATTTACCACTATTAAACATTAGGTTAGTTCTACGCATGCGCCGAAATTGGCACGCTTGGCTAAATTACCGTGTTCAATGCCATGTTGCCATGTTGGAGGAATTCCGCTACAAAAATCAACATGGCTGACACTGATTCTCATAATTATTCGAACTAAATAGCTTGTTTTGATATCTATAAGGTATCATAATTCTCTTCGCCATTATAAAGTAGCTGGTAGGCCTGTCTTATACCAGATATGAATAGATATCCATATATTTTCAGTTATATTTGAATTAATCCATCACAAAGCTATCATCTAATAACAACTGTAGTTTAGGATAATTATGATTCTAATATAATATATAACGGAGCTGCTTTTGACGGCTTTGGTAGCGCAGTTGGCTGGAGCGCTTGTCAGTGATGAGATATGGCTCTGGCTGCCTTCGTTTCCAGCAACCTTTGGTTTCGAATCTCTATCAGTCATGGATGTTTCTCATCATTCACCCATTCACCTCATTACCCACGCACAAGTCTCCAGAATCATGCACGCATCATTCGCAATAAATAAAAAAATATATTATCAAACAGTACATATAGAAATTATAAAACAGTACATACAAATATATGGCTCATAGAGCAGGCAAAGAGGTAACAATTTGCAGATCATATCAGTAGCCTTCTAAAGATGTAGCACAAAAATATAATTTTTCAAAATTATTTCTAAATATTTTATTTGTCAAGTGCTATTTCATTCATTTAATGTAATGAATGCATGATTTCTAAACCTTTATATTACAATTCTTAAAATTCAATAAATTTACTGTATTTTTCCTCTTTTGTATTGTATTATGTATGTATTTCAATTCATATACTTTATTACATAATTATGCCTTTAAATGCATTTATAATACAATCAATTCAACCTCAATTAATTAAAATATTAATCATAAATAAACACTCTTCTATAAATAACATTCTCAAAAACACAGTAAAATATAAATAACATTATCTAAAATACTGTTGTGACACGGAAAAGAAGGAACAGTTTTCAACATCTGCCTGTGTCAATATTGATTTCCGGAAGCAATTAATTACTCTTCTGTACTCTCTTCGCCTTGTAGTTTATTTTTGACACTTTTATGATATTTACAAAGAACTTTGTAGAATATTTAACTAGAACCTCATGGAATTTTATCGAATATTTTAGAACGTCTTATCTCTTTGTTTAGAATTCCATTGGATATTTTAGAAAAATCTCCGTCTTTCTGGATTCTGGAAAAACCTATTTAAGGCGAACGCTTAGGTGAACATTAGTTAGTCTGGTTTGAAATTTGTTGAGATAACAAGTACTGTGACTCTGTGACAGTTCCCGTTTCTGTTAATACGGACAGTGCAATCCCGTTGGCGCTATTACAAACTGTGTTAATGAACTTTCGTTGTTAAAGTACATTGATTATTATTCAGGCTTACTTAACAGTTTATACAGTGACTCGTAAGTGCTTGCAGAGTTTCAACTATTATGTATTAGACGCTTCTCCTTGAATTATTGAACAGTGTCATGAATATATAAAATATCCAAACCAACATAATTTTAGAAGTTGGTTCATTAATATGTAAACAGATCTATTGTTGATCACACCTAGGAGAGTGTGTAATCATTCTTATTTTTTTCAAGTGCCCTGGATCACAGACTGAGGGTCCAGTCTCCCAGTTGGGTGGGTGATATGTCATGAATATATAAAATATCCAAACCAACATAATTTTAGAAGTTGGTTCATTAATATGTAAACAGATCTATTGTTGATCACACCAAGGTGAATGAAAACTGACTTGTTATTTAGTAATCAATGCTTACAAATGAATTAGTAATGTAATCTTTTCAACTGATACAATAACAATGTTTTGTAAACTGAGTTTGGTTTGGCCAGGAAGAATTTAAGGCTGAGTTTCTGGCTTCAATATAAATACCGATTAAATTTACTAAGAGAGAGATTCTTTGAGGTAGCAGTGTGAGTACCACTTGTGTGCTTAAGGCTGTTAGAGTTCAGGATTGTTTCTCGAAAAATACAAGACTGTTACAGTCTGGACAGTTTAAAACTATTTTAGAGATTCATTCCAAATCTTTGACAGAGTTAAGTGCACAAGGAATAATACGTTAGGAGTGTTATTCATACGTTGGGGCAAGAGCCAGAACTTGGGATTTCGTGGCCAGATTGAGCGAGGATCGAGGATACATATTATCAAAAGGTAAATTCTTTTTTTATAAAAAAAACTTAAGATTCTTATAATGAAAACACCACAAAGTTCTTGCTAATCTCGCAACAGAAAAGCGAAAACAATTCATATTTTGTTTTATTACCCCCCCCCCCCCCCCCCCCCGATATAAACTTGTTAGTATTTAAATTAAGATTATTATGGAATATTAATAAATATTAATACATAGCCATTAAAGATTGATGTGTTTTATATCTTAAAAATTAATTGAGTTGATGTATAAAATAAAATAAGTTTGTTTTATTGGAAATTCGAAATCAACTGAGTAACGTAAATACCCAACCTTTTACAACAGTTATTATTTAATATTAGCTCGGCCTTTTGACATTTAGTGATTGATTTTTGTACAGTAGTATAACAAAATCTTTATTAGCTGAACAATATCGATTTATCTGTTGTTTTAATTACTTATTTTGTGTAAGACATTACTGAACAGTGTGAGTTGTGTATAATTTGTGTTAATAAAGTGCGAGTGATAAATTTAAGAGTTGCCAGCGTTATTTTAGAGATAGAACCCATAACAATATAGTAAGATATCATTTTTTCGAATCACCCACTTTGAGGTACGTTGAATCAATTATTTCTTCATGGATGCTTCTTTCCGTTTCTTCCAGTACTCTTTCATTCTCTCCGATCCGATGTTCCCTTTCTCTCCTCTGATACTAAATTACCTCTTCTAGCTACAGGATGATGATGATTATTATTATATTATTATTATTGAAAAAGAAACAACATTAAAACTTACGTGAACGGCCATTTTCCGGGTAGCTTAGGAAAATTGAATCCGGAAAATTCTTTCTTCAAGTTCATGTGCAAATTGGAAAACTCTCGGTACCGTCTTGAGCACAAATGTCGTCCCGCCATATATATGTTGAATACCTGACACACAAATACGTATAGATATATAAAACACATTGAATAAATCACATTTTCCAACACATTACTATATTTCCAGTACTGTTACCCATAAGGGTCTCTCCACCAATAAAAGCCAAACGCTTATTATTATTTTACTATTGTTCAACTTGAGGGAAAGAAAATAACAATTATCTCAAGGAAACCATTTTTTTTTTTAACATCTTGAAGACTCCGAACAAGTCAGTTAAAAGCCATCCTTCCGCTGCAAGAGAAGCGGACTTTTTGTGACCAAACTTCTCATCCAAATATTTAAGGTCATCTTGTACAATATGGCGTTCACCTACGGCTATGTAATACAGTAGATATACGAGGTTAGAAAGAGATGTCAATACAGCTAACTTTATTCCACAGATTATCAAACTTTGTATAATAAAAGAGAAGGGAAGTGATAGCCGCGAGCCGTAGCAGGTATCTGTTCAATCAGAGAGATAAGCTACGTTCTCGTAGGTCCTGTTCGTAACGGTGACCGATTAGATTGGCCAGCAAAAAAGACACTGTTCTCTGCTGTAAAATCACTTCCCGGTGGTTCGGAACCCACCTAAAACTGTAGGTCCAACTCATCAATCACCATCATCCAACTCATTACCCACGCACAGGTCTCAGACCTATGTGGGCTTCATCCTCAGAAAAAAAAAAACTATTTCAAAACTACCATAACTTTTTAGTATAGGAGTCCACACCAATCAGAACTCAAAATTTCTTCCAAACAGTGTCGAAATGAATATTATAAATTTGTCATATCAGCTGATTTAAATATTTTGAAATATAACTGAATTTCTAGTCGGAACTATCGACAACAATCACACATTGTAGGCCATGTTATAGTTTGGTTAAAATATCGGATTCATTGGTAAGTTAAATTAAATATAATTTATTGGTAGTCGGAGATAAAATATTGTAGGCAAAGGCTTGCCTTGAAGCAACTCGTGAAATGTTTAGAACACTCGTATTCTAACATACAACTCACTCGATACTTAAAGACAGTCATAATACATCAAGATCACAATAATTATTTCTACTATGTAATGTCTTAAATAACTTCGGACATGGAGTATAAGACAAGTCGGCATAAAGCCGGCCTTCCACTGCAAGCGGAGAGAACATTTTTGTGGCCAAAATACACGAACACATTAGGGCCCTCAGCTGTTAATCGTGTATAAAATGGCGTTTTTAATGACTAGTTTGGCCACAAAAAAGTCCACTCCACTTGTAATAGAAGGTTGGCTCTATAGCTACATATTTCCAATAGGCCATATTTCCAACGTGTTTCGGAGGACACGTTAAGCTGTCGGTCCCGGCTGCCTAAA
This sequence comes from Conomelus anceps, assembly GCA_948455865.1. Classification (NCBI taxonomy): domain Eukaryota; kingdom Metazoa; phylum Arthropoda; class Insecta; order Hemiptera; family Delphacidae; genus Conomelus; species Conomelus anceps. Next base: position 153,044,560 of record OX418216.1, read on the forward strand.
AACAGTCGTTAAGTCACGTCAGAGGCCCTGAACTTATTCAGGTGCGACCTGATAACTCTGACACCAGACCTGAGCCAGCCAGGTCACACGATATTATTATTATTATTATTATTCTAATAGGCCTACTACACACTGTACTCCGTTCACGCAAACGAGAGACAAACCAAAACAATCGTTTGCGTTTGTGTGAGTGAAAAAGTCATGACTCATATGAGCTATAAACCGATCGATTAATTTCTACCGGTTCACACTGAGTTCAGTATCACATTCGCTGTCACAGTTCGCGTTAATTGTATTTTTTGTAGTTAATTGTGAATCGGCCTTGTTGTTCGAAGATACAATCTCGCACGCGAATCGTTGTTTACATCTTCTCCCCTTTCCGTGAACAGAGTATAGTTGCTTTACATACATGACGTCTAATATGGAGGTTAAATTATGGCTATATACAAGACTCTTTTAATATAAATAGGTTGTAAATATTTAATATTTACTTACCACATACTTTTCACCGGATTTTTCTAGGTAATGATAGTCGGGCACTGAAATGGGTAGAGATCGTTTTTCACTGTAGTCAATATAGTTGTAGCTAGCCTGATCCTCAACTGGTTCCAGCCTTTGTGCCTCCTACAAAATAATTAGATTTGTAAAATCATTTTTCTGAAAAATAAAATGTAAGTGCACACGCAAAAAGACGTAGCGTTTGTAATTCATAACTTTCCAAATTATTTTCATTTTTTTTTTTTTTTTTTTGAGGATGAAGCCCACATGGGTCTGAGACCTGTGCGTGGGTAATGAGTTGGATGATGGTGATTGATGAGTTGGACCTACAGTTTTAGGTGGGTTCCGAACCACCGGGAAGTGATTTTCAGCAGAGAAATTTAAATTTGAATCACACACAATAATAAGGAAAGCATAACAAATAAAAATGCATAAGACTTGCAGAGAATACCATGGTAGGGTATGGAGTTGAATAACCTTACCAACTACGATTACACACGTACTAGGAATAGGTTATTCATTTTAGAAAAAGGAAGGGGAGAGTAGAAGAAAAGGGGGAAAAAATTAATGATTAAGATGAGAGCCAGAATAATCTAAAGGCAAATCTCAACAAGAAAGCAAACAATCAAAAACAACTTGTTTCAAAAAGGCATTAACAGATCTGACAAATCGCAGCTCTTAATCCAAATACTGATAGATTTGGATATTCAAATGATATTCATTTTTTATTACTGAGAAGGTGACAGTGGTTATTTCGATTAAATTGTATTTTGATATTTATTGTATTGACGTTTGCAAAACATTCAATACAATATCAAAATATCAAATAAATAATCAATCAAAAATAGATAAAAATCTCGTGGGTCCTGTTTGTAACGGTCACCGATTAGATTGGCCAGCAAAAGACACTGTTCTCTGCTGTAAAATCACTTTCCGGTAGTTCGGAACCCACCTAAAACTGTAGGTCCAACTCATCAATCACCATCATCCAACTCATTACCCACGCACAGGTCTCATCCTCAAAAAAAAACCTATATGGGCTTCATCCTCAAAAAAATAAATAATAATCAAAATAATCACTGTCACCGTCAAATAAATATAATCAAAATAATCACTTTCACCGTGAGTGCACATGCGAAAAATTATATTATTATTATTAAATTATATTATTATTATTATTGCCGACCTCAAAGCGTAATGGCTGGTTTTAAAAGTAGATACGGATCATTGATCAAGAATGTACCCACTACATATTGTAAAAGTTGTTTCCTGAATTTGTACTTAAGCTGCTAAGGTGCTCATATACATTTAGTCTCACAATTGATAGTTACATTTTTGTGTTTTCTGTGTTTACAGTTAGTGTTTTAGTTATTCTCTCTTTAACATTACAATATTATATACACTTGTTTTTTTCTAGTCTTTTATCATCACTATTATTATTATTATTATTATTATTATTATTATTATTATCATATTGCATTCTCTTAGTTATTTGCATGTTTAGAATGTACTGTTTAGGAATTTTGTTTATAATTTTTAAGCTTGTGTAAATAAGTTGTCTCCTAATAGATAATAAATTGATAAAAATTTTAAATTTGAATTTAATTTTGCGAGCACACACTCATACAAAGGATTTGATACATTGTACATTGATACAACGTGGTATCTTTTACAGTCATACAAAGGTAGTTGATATCCCAACTGTAGAGGAAGCAATTTTACACACCAACTTTGTTCCACCCCAAGCTTACCGATACATCACAACAAATAACAAAACAAACCAAATTTAAAATGGAGAAAAAGCCACTGCGATGTCAGTGTGAAAGTGGCGTTTTAAAATTTTCAACGGTTTTTATTTGAAATTCATTTGATTTACCTGTGGCGTGACTGATATAACAGTGAGCGTGAGGGTATCTCCGCCAGATTTTATGAGATCGACAACTTGCTTATGTGTGGCACCCTCTACGTTCACATTGTTACTGTAACAAACAGAAAATAGACTAATTAATGAATAAAGTCAATAATTAATGAATTGAGTCATAGACTCAACAAATTAATAAATAAATTAGTAATAAGTAAAAGAAGAACAGACAGATAGCTTTGATCATGGAAGCAAAATTGTTTGAAAAATATTGTACATAGTATAATAAGGATAAATAATTTTAAAAATTACATTACTGGTAAATTTAACACTTACTTATTCGTGCTTCCTCAGACACGGTTGGAGGCCCATTGAATCAGGTTTGGGGTTATGACTGTGGGTGGGTGGATGAGAAGGTGGGGGAGATTTGGAACTATGTAACCAACAGGGTTTGTGAGGTGCAGCTGTTGATAGTTTAGATTTGAGTCTACTACAACCTATTCAATTCTAAATTATCAACAGCTGCACCTCACAAACCCTGTTTGGTTACATAATTCCAAATCTCTCCCACTTCCTCATCCACCCACCCACAATCATAACCCCAAACCTGATTCAGTAGGGCTTCAAGAAGTATTGTCAACAATTATTAATTTTTAAATATCAAAAATGAAAAGGCAATAAAACCAGAATCCAATTCATTACCTACATGGGTCTCAGACCCCAATGGACTGCAACATCAAATAGTATTATAATTTACAATTATGTTATGAAGGGACGGATTCAAAGATCCAGAAGATTCAAAGATCCTCACACGTCAACCGAAGCTTATTGTGTTAATTTACAATTACTCTACTTTATAGTTGCAAGAATGATCTATTATCTATTTTTCTATTTCTATAGAAATTGTGACTTTCCCAGTATTAACATTTCAAGAAAATTTAGATGTAAAGCTAGCTCGACTCCTGGGTGCACCCTGCATAATTTATGAGCTGGTGAATACCGCGGATTGACAAGGCAATGAGTGGTATGAATAAAGTTGAGTAAAACTTTGAGTCAAAAAGAATTCTGGGAGAGAAATAAAAATCATAAAATATGTTCCTTACGCATAAAGTAATTAAACAAAATGTAAAAATTAAACAAATTATAAAATATTAAAAACTTACTACAATTGATGGGGAATGTAGTGGCGTTTCCAAAACCGCATGGACGACGCCATTTTAAAAGTTCTAAATTTACTATCATAAATAATAAAAACTCAAATAAAATTCGGAGCCACCAGAAGTATTTTTTAAAGGAGCCAGCCACTAATCCATTCACAATCAAATGTATGTGACGAACAAAAAACTAAACTAACTTAAAACAATAAGAACCGGCCTAAAATAAAAATGTTACAACAGCTTTGGAACAATAGTAACTTATCACACTCAAAAGCAGCCTAAAATAATAATGTCACACAATTCTGAAACACAAGTAACGTATCAAACTCAATAACATTTTACAACTCTGAAACACTGGCAACTTATCACACTTAAATAAAGTCTAAAATAAAAATTTTACAGAATTTTGAAACACAAGTAACTTATCTAACTCAATAACTTGATAACTTTTACAACATCTTTAAAAAATTGGCAACTTATCACACTCAAAAGGAGCCTAAAATAGAAATTTTACACAATTTTGAAACACAAGTAGCTTATCAAAATCAATAATAACATCATTTGGGAGCCGAACAAATCCTAACTGGAGAAGATAATCAATTACATTTACAGACAACAATTTACATAAACAGACAACATGTATGAAACCATGAATCTAAATTACAAAAGTGAGAATGAGAGTAAACTGAATCAAAGCAGACAATGTTAATCTTTTGGAAGATTACATCATGTGTTGTCTTATTACATTTAAATATTATGAACTACATTCCAGTGGGGAGAAATCAAAGGAAATAGTTTCTATGTTGACAGAGTTAATCTACTGAAATATAGCATGTATAACAAAATATAAATACACACACACACACACACACACACACACATATATATATATATATATATATATATATATATATATATATATATATATATATATATATCTTATCTGAGACATTGAACTTATGACTATTAATTTCTAGTGAAACTAGAACAAGACAAATAGTAAAAACTGCTACTATTTCAAGATAACAACTCAAGGAGGAGAAGGAGAAGGAAGAGGAAGGAGAAAGATAAGAAGAAGGAGAAAGAGGAGAATGATGAAGATGAATAAGGTTGAGGAGGAGATGGAGAAAGTGAGTGGGGAGGAGGAGTGTGAGATGGTAGAGGTGGAATAGAAGAGGCTGTGAAAGGAGGAAAAGGAATACGAAGAGAAAGAGGAAGATGGGAAGAGGGCGAAGGAGAAGGCGACGGAAAAGAAGAAACTGGAATTTCTAGTTAAACCTTGACAAAAATAATGAATTAAATTACCGTACCTTAAATTTTGATAAAGTGAAGAAGAACGAAAAAGAGGCGAAGGAGAGAATAATAATGAGGAGAATGGGGAAGAAGAATAAGGTGAAGGAGGAAGAGCAGGTAAGTGGGAGGAGTGTGAGGAGGAAGAGGTAGATGAAGAAGATTTAGATTTTTAGATTTAGATGGCTTTATTTGTGTAAATTTACAATGTACATAAATGATAAAAGTATTATTAATATCAGCAACTCTCAGATCTCATAGTTCAAGTGATAGTACAATGAACGGTTGAATAGTTTGAATAGAAAATATTTTAAATACAATTAATATATATTTTAAGGTACTGTACAGCAGAAGTAGATGATATGATTGCTTAAAAAAAAAGAAAAAGAGAGCTTGGATCTGAGAGATGAATTACACAAAGAGGCGAAGTCTTGGCCATTAAGGCCATTTGAAGAGAGGGAGAAGAAAGTGAATGGCGAGGAGTGAGAGATGGTGGTGGTGGAGAAGAAAATAAGATGTAGGAGGAGGAGAATAAAGATAAAAAGGAGGAGGATGATGAAAATCAAGAGGCATTGAATCAAGATTATGAAGAGGCATTAACTGAGACATTGAAATTATGACAATTAACTAATACTGGAACTAGAAATAGATAGATGGTAAATAACTGCTACTATAATAACAACAACAACTGATACATGGACGTAGCTAGGAATTTGCGAAGAAATCCAAAGATTTTACGGAGGATGAAGCCCACATAGGTCTGAGACCTGTGTGAGGGTAATGAGTTGGATGATTGATGAGTTGGACCTACATTTTTAGGTGGGTTCCAAACCAATGGGAAGTGATTTTACAGCAAAGAAAAGTATTTTTTGCTAACCAATCCAATCGGTCACCCTTACAAAGAGGGCCCATTAGTTCGTAGCTTATCTTTATCCGACTGAACAGATACCCTCTACTATTTACGGCTATCACTTCCCAAAAATATTGATATCCAAATCAATGGATAGGCGGAAGGACGTGAGGAGGGAGGGGTGAGACAAATTTTTGCTAAACATAAGTTTAAATACATTTTGGTAATAAAATATTTTTGTTCTGATCACTAGTCTTTCATTTTTGGCCCATTGGAGGTTGAAAAATGGCCCTTCTATATTGTTAAGTAGGGTGGTTTGTTCATAATATTTATTTATTATGCTTGCCTTATTGTGGCTTGAGGTGAATTGAGTTTTGTTCATCTCAGAAACAAAACGGTTATATTAAAAGGTGAATCAATTGTGCTGCTTTTCAAACGTCAATACAATCAAAAAGGCTACATCAATATTGTGTTGCTTTCCAAACGTTTATATGGCTTGGACCCAAGAAGAAGCTCAGAGGTGTGCTGGATAGTATAAACATTCACCTGTGCAGCCAAACCCTATGTAGTGGTGGGCGTGAACTGTTTAAAATTTGATTTGGTGTGGTTTGCATACTAATAAAGGTCTGGTAGCTAAGTGAGGAAAGCAAACATCACTCCTCGTTTGAGTACAGTAGTATACGTTCTTTCGACCAAAACATAGGTACTTTTTTCAGAGGATGAAGCTCACATAGGTATGAAACCTGTGCATGGGTAATGAGTTAGAAAATAATGATTAATCAGTTGGGTCTGGTTTTAAGTGGGTTCCGAACCTTGTTGAGGTCTGACAAGTAACCCTGACGAAAGGCCTAAGGGCTTATGTATGAAAAGTACCATTCGTTTTCGACTATAGGTGACCTTTCAGACCTAAATATTATGTTTTGAACCAAAGAGCCTACTACGCAAGCGAGGAGTGAGGTAGGTTGCGATTACTCCCCTCACTGACAGAACCTAAGAGAACTGTATTCATGTAAAGCCCACCGAAACAAATTCTGAACCTCTATGCTCAACAGTCCACTCTCACCTTCACACAGGTTCTGGCTGCACAGGTGAGTGTGTGTACTATCTAGCACACCTCTGAGCTACTTCCAAGCCATCATTTAATAAATACGCTTGGAAAGCAGCACATTTGATGTAGACTTTTTTGTATCTGATCTGAACTAAACTTCATTCACCTCAAGCCACAATAAGGCAAATACACACAAAGAGCTTACACATACATTCTATTATGTAGCTTATCCAAAAATTTCAATTTGTATTTTCAACATCTGCGTTTATGTTCTATGGAATGTTCTGATACTTATACATTGTACAAATTTACTGAAACATGTACATTGCCTGTAATAAATAACAATACGAAGTTAAGACTAAAAATGAATCTTATTAAATCTGTGGGAAGTGATAGCCACAAGCAGGTATCCGTTCAATCAGATAAGATGAGCTAAGCAGCTCGAACTGCTTCCTTTCAGGAGTTTCAACAAGACAATAAAACTGTTTAGTTATGACTGCATGCCTAAGGCCGTCCGCCCAGAAAGCGTTTGCCAAGCGTGGAGTCAACTTCACGCTTCCAGTAAATGACTATCATTGGATGAGCCGTCACACGTTAATCAGGGGTGCCCACAGGGGGGGGCTATGACGCAGACTGCGTCATTGAAATTCTTGGGGGGGGGGGTGCCAAAAAACGTTTTGGGGGGGGGGCGTAAAGTTGATTGAAACCGTGTTTAACGTGACAACATTCAAAAATATACTACGAAGTCACCAGATAGAATGTCAATTAATGAAAATATATTTATAATTATTATTATACAATTGAATATGAATTAGCTAAAATAGTTATGTTTAGGATTTGTGCAGGAAGTTATTATTCAAACTTAGCAAGACGCTAAGAGAGTGCTCTGAAAGTAGTTTATACAACTTTACTCTCCTTAACAGTTACTAGTTAATCAGCAGAAAGAGCAATAAGTCGATTTAAAATTATCAAAAACAGACTCAGATCAGCTATGGGAGACTCATGGTTGTCCACTCTAATGGTTCTAGCTGCAGAAAAAGATGTACTTGAGTCTATTTCTAACGAAGAAATAATTGAAAGGTTTTCTGTTTCCTCATCCCAAAGACAAAAACTTCTATGTGGGGTTTACAGAGATAGATTTAACAAGCTTAGAAGGTGCCTAGCTAACTTGTAGATGGTCACAGCCTACAAATTTAAAGGTATCTGTTCAATCAGATAGATAAGCTGCGTTCTCGTAGGTCCTGTTTGTAACGGTGACCGATTAGATTGGCCAGCAAAAAAGACAATGTTCTCTGCTGAAAATCACTTCCCGGTGGTTCGGAACCCACCTAAAACTGTAGGTCCAACTCATCAATCACCATCATCCAACTCATTACCCACGCACAGGTCTCAGACCCATGTGGGCTTCATCCTCAAAAAAAAAAAAAAAAACTTAGAAGGTGCCTAGCTAACTTGTAGATGGCCACAGTCTACAAATTTAAAATGTTTGTCTTCAAACTGTTGATGTTTTTCATGTATTTTACGATAACTACTTACTAATAAGTAAGAACTACTATAGCAAAACTTACTAAATACTAAAAATTCAGTAATTTTTCATAACTATGTCTTTATGTTGTTTTTGAAAGACACTTCTTTCGGTTGTGTGTTGTAAATAACTATACATGAAATGTGTGCCTTTTATGTACTTCATCCATACATAAATTCTCCCAAGATTATGAGAGATATCACTAAGTAAATAACCTGTTGTTTAACTACTGTCCAATAAATGTCTTAGTATTTTGAATTTTTGTCTTTTACAAATGAAGTTATTAACTCATTGTTTTCACTTCCTTTAAATGAACAACTTTTTAGAATTATTTAACCTTAATGTAATTGAGACACCGAACATAAACTTATAGGTATTTCATTTTTATTGAACATTGTGTATTTGTAATAATATTTTATTGTTTAAAAACCATTTAGGTTCAAATTCTTATTTAGCTATTTTGCAATTAAGATTATTGAGCAGAAGTTCATATATTCATTTCATTGATATTTCTTTTTTACCTTTACAAAAAAATGTTACCTATGTAAATAATCTCAAGAAATATACATACATTTTGTATATTATCGACTGGGTTTGAATTTTTTCAATAGTTATAAAAATCTTCTTTTAGTTTTAGAAAGAATACGGGGGGCTTTTTTCGCATTTTTTGGGGGGATGGCTAATTTATGGGGGGGGGGTTTGTTGCTAAATTTAGGTGGGGGGGTGCGTCATAAGGCTTAGGGGGGGTGGGCACCCCTGTCAAAACTGACACTGTATTTCAGTAAAAGTGAGTGTAAATCACATTTAATTGAAATACAGTGTTAGTTTTGATATTAGATCGAATTTCTTATCAATTACTATGTATTTCAGTAAAAGTGAGTGTAAATCACATATTTAATTGGAATACAGTGTTAGTTTTGATATTAGATAGAATCTCTTATCAATCACTTCCCGGTGGTTCGGAACCCACCTAAAACTGTAGGTCCAACTCAACAATCTCCATCATCCAATTCATTACCCATGCAAAGGTCTCAGACCTATGTGGGCTTCATCCTCCAAAAAAATACATTGTTAGTTTTGATATTAGATAGAATTTCTTATCAACTACATAAAATATTTGGCACCGACTTCAAAAGATTACTTGTATGAAATTTAAAATTTTCTCAGTTTAAAGTAAATACTTTATTTTAAACTTTTTAGTACGTGAGTATTTAATCATTTCACTGAAGTCGGTTTCTTTTTTTGCTTTAAAATATGTTTTTTAGTATGTGCCGTGAAAATGGTATTAGACTTAAATGGGAAAAATGTGAAGTACTGAAATCTGAAATTACTTATTTAGGGTTTAAAACTGACAAAGATTGCATACATAAAACTGATGATAAGATTGCAGTTGTTAAGAATGCAAAACGTCCTACAAATGTATCAGAGTTGAAATCTTTTCTAGGGTTTGTTACATATTAGGGCCTACTCAAGGTTTATACAGGGCATGGCTAATTCTCTCTCACCTTTATACAACTTACTCAGGAAAAATGTTGTTTTTTCGTGGTCACAAGAGTGCGAAACTGCATTTCAAACAATTAAGAAAGATATTGAAACAAAACTTACTCTTGCGGATTTTGATGTCACTAAACCTATAATTGTTGCTACTGATGCTAGTAAATATGCTATTGGTGCGGTTCTTTCATGTTTAGATGAAAAAGGTGTGGAAAGGCCCATAATTTTTGCTAGTATATGTCTCACTGCAGCTGAGCGAAATTATTCCCAGATAGACAAGGAAGCATTGTCAATTTATTGGGGAGTTAAGAAATTTTTCAATTACTTGTTTGGTCGTCATTTTACTTTACTGACTGACCACAAACCATTACAAAGCATCTTAAATGCTCATGCTGCTACTCCATCCATCAGTGCTACACGTTTATTACATTATTCATTATTTTTACAAGGTTTTGATTACACCGTACAATACCGTAAGACCACTGAACATATGAATGCTGATTTTTGCTCAAGATTTCCTATGGAAATGGTTAATGACAATACTATTGATGAGGTTCAAATTGTACAAATGAATCAAATTAATATTTTACCGGTTACAAGGGAACAAATAGCTCATGAAACTAGAAAAGATCCAGATATGTGTAAATTACTTCGACAAATTTTAGGTACTGAAAATGGTGAAAATACAAACAATATTGCTGAATATTCAGTTGAACAAGGTTGTATTATGAAAGGCTTACGAGTTATGATTCCAAAATCTTTACAATCTAAAGTACTTGAGGAACTACACCAAGGACACTTAGGAATTGTAAAAATGAAAGGCCTTGCACGAAGTTATGTCTATTGGCCAAATATTGATTCTGATATTGAGCTTGTTACAAAGAATTGTATACATTGTGTGCGTCATTCTAGACAACAGTCTAATGTGAATTTACATCCATGGCAATTTCCTTCAGGACCATGGCAAAGATTACATATAGATTTTGCTAATCCTTCTCCAGGATTATGGCTGTTAATACTTGTTGATAGTTACAGTAAGTGGGTTGAAACTTACATAATGAAAACTCTTTCAAGCAAAGAAACAGTTGAAAATTTGCGTGAATGTTTTGCTAGATTTGGTTTACCAGTTACACTAGTATCAGATAATGGTACTCAGTTTACCTCTAGTGAATTTCAAACCTTTTGTACTAATAATGGTATAAAGCATATTACCAGTGCTCCTTTCTTTCCTGCATCCAATGGTCAGGCGGAACGTTTTGTACAAACTGAAGTCAGGATTAATTAAATGTTGCGAAGGTATGATTGTAAATTCTACTTTACGGTTCAAATTAAATAATTTTTTAATGAACTACAGAAAAGCACCACATGCTACTACTGGTGAAAGTCCATGTAATTTACTCATGAAAAGAAATATTCGAACTAGACTAGATTTGATGCTACCCAATATTACTGACAAAGTGTTAAATACTCAAAGAAAGGAAATGCAAAAACAGACAATTAAAGATAAATGTTTCAATATCAATGATAGAGTTATGTACCGAATTTACAATAATAAGGGTAAATGGAATACAGGTATTGTAGCTGATAAAATTGGTTCTTCTATGTACAATATCATTACTGATGATAATCTTTCTATTAGGAGACATGCTAATCAAATGAAGGATTGTAAAATTAATTTAAAGGATTTTTCAACTGATATACCTAATGTTCATTATGATACTGATGTAATTGTGCCTAAATCAACAGTACTTTCTTAACAATCGAAAGCTATTACAAGCAATGATGTAGATGATTCTACTTTCTTTTCTAATTCTTTCAAGAATGTTTTACATTCAACGCCAGTTTCTACAAAATTACCGATTGTGACAGATACTATTTACCATACGCCACAGGCTAGACCTGTTAGGTTCAGAAAACCTCCTGAAAGGTAGGTTTCACCCTAGGTTTCATTACGGGGGGAGGTGTCATATATCCTTGTACAACATGAATTTTAGTTTTATTTTATGCAGTTGGCAAGACTGTGCCACACCAGAGAGACAACGCCTACTGTACTATGTCTCTATTGTCGATTGAATTTTCATGATGTAATGAGTTTACTTACGCTATTCGTTCTTTTAATAAAATGTATTTCATCAATTACAATGAGTTTGTGATTACTTCTACCACCTACGTTACAGAATTGAATACTATAAAATACATAGCACAACAGAATGGTTACAAACACACACTAATAGACAAACTACTGCACAGAATATCAACAAAACCAATCACTCACACCAGCAACAAACAGAATGACAACCCCCATACATTCATCACACTTACCTACCTCAACAAAAAAAACTCATAAAATAGCAGCTTCATTCAGGAAACTCATAAAATAGCTTACAGAACAAATAATTCACTCAAAAAACACCTGCATTTTCAGACAACATCTCAAAACAAGTACAACAGATCTGGAATTTACAAATTGAAATGTGATGACTGCAACAAGTTCTATATAGGACAAACTGGCAGGACATTCACCACTAGATTCAAAGAACACGCAAGAGCCATCTCACACCCAAACACACATTCCACTTTTGCTGAACACATCATTTCAACAGGCCACAGTTATACAGACATTGACACTAATTTAGACACACTACACTTCACTCACAAAAGCCATAAACTCAATGTTTTAGAACAATATGAGATTTACAAACATGCAAAGCAGGAACCTGACAACATTTAAAATGATCAACTTAACTTCTTCTCACACACTCTATTTGACAAAATAATCCCAATTTCAAACCTCCCGCCTACTCATCCCCCCACCCCAGCACCATTCCAACATACATAACCCTCAAACTCATACCTTAAGTCAGTGTACTGTGGGTTGTCTGACGATGCTCTAGACAACAGAGCGAAACGGCCGTCACGCCATAACGTGAGTTAATTTCCATTTAAAAATGGTTTTTTAAAGTTTATATTACATATTAGTGGAAACAAGATGGATCTTCAACATCATAAATAAAATTACTTCCAATTCAATGACGAATATACTACAGCCATCCTGCCGACCTCCCTATGTGATCACCCATTTCTAGCATAATGGTCGAAATGTGTCTCCAACACTAAGAGAAAATCCAAATATTAAAAAATAATTTAATTTCTGTGGAATAATTTAATATAAGAGTCCTTCACCAACATTTTTGATTGCCGGCCGCCACTGCAGTGCTCAGTGAGTAAAATATTTTAATTTTCTACTCAAATATTTGACTTCATAGTCGTGCAATTATTCATAAAGTCAAATACTGTAATTATTATTAGTAATACGCGCAGTTCATCATGTATACCAAATTTCAAGATTTCAAAACCAGTAAATGTTACCAGTGTCATTTTTTGGAGGATGAAGCCCACATAGGTCTGAGACCTGTGTGTGGGTAATGAGTTGAATGATGATGATGATGATTGATGAGCTGGACCTACAGTTTTAGAATAGAATGACTTTTTTATTTGTTGACGTGGCGAAGTTTGGACAGTTATGTCCAATCTACCACTTGACCAGTTTTCGGTGGGTTCAGAACCACCGGGAAGTGATTTTACAGCAGAGAACAGTGTCTTTTTTGCTGGCCGATCTAATCGGTCACCCTTACAAAGAGTGCCCAGTAGAACGCAGCTTATCCCTATCTGATTGAACAGATACCTGCTTCGGCTCACGGCTATCACTTCCCTGTCGTCTGGTCTATTAAAATTCAAAGATGTTGAAGAATTTGAATAGACCAATCAGACTCCACCAGTAACATTTACCAGTAAATGAGAAGGCTCCCATAAACTCAACCAATAATCTACTTTTCAACCTGATTTTACAAATTGTTTGGGGGGGGGGGCTTGAAAACGCTTTTGGCACAAAATGGGCAATCAAGAAGTGGAAGGGCGACGACTGTATTACTAGTAACAATACTATTTGATCTAAAACTGTTATTTTTCTAAGAAAAATTTCGAAAATCCAAAAATATATAGTTTTAAAAAGTACAATAATTATTATAGTTATTGTCGATTAGGACAATATTGTCGATTTGAGAGCGTTAATATGGTAACATCAGCTGATGAACCGGGTCCACTTTGATTCGGTCTCCTGTAAACAAAAACAGTCCCAGTAATACCAACTAGAACCACATGATAATCAAGTTGGCATTGCTACCAGTTACCGGCTTTCATAATCAGCTGACTGCCTCCATTTTCTTCAACGTCATCATCAAACCTCAAACCTTCATCAGTTGATGTCTAGCACTGATAGAGAGAAGAGCTGTTTTGTGCTCCAGTAGATTTTTCAACACACATCACTGGAATGTTACCTTAAATTTGCTATTTAAACAGTGCCTACTGATTAAATACTGAAGTGCTCAAATGATTTAGTGATGAATAATTAATGGAAAATCAATTCTGGATATCTTTCACAAGGTAAGCAGTTTCATATCAATTTTTGCAATTTAGTCTATTTTAAGACACCCTTAAATACCATAGTTTCTTAATTGCATAGCTTTGCTCCATTATTTTGAAGTGAGAAATAACTAAAATGAAATGGCTAAAATTTAACCTAAAAAGTTCATCATCACTAACTCTTTGAAATCTGTCTAGTCATTTTCAGTTACCAACTCTAATTCAATAACTATGTTTCAATACTCGGGTAGGGTAAACTCTACTAGTTTTCCCCTTTATTAACTTATTTCAAAGCCAAGCTAAGAAACTATTTAATAACTACAGTTTTTAGTATAAAAACCAAGAAAGAATTGTTATTCATTTTTAGGTAGACTTTTCGCTATTCATTATTATACATTGACCTTGACTACGGTACCAATTTATTTTATAGATCATTAGAATTTATAAATTTTATTGGGACATTCTCAGTGAACATGCATTTTCTCATTTTGTTAGTTTTAATCTACCAATGCTGCTTGATTTCAAATTTCTCATGAATTTATTTTTATTATTGCTTCTATTTTCCCTTGGACATTATTTTCCAGACAGTGTGCTTCAAAAGTCAATCTTAAAACTATCCATCAATTTAAATTTCCTTCAAAAATCAAAAGCAGAGAATTTAAATTGTTTTTGACTGAAAAAAGAAATAATTCATTGTTTGAAAAATAAGTTCAGAACTGGTCGTCGCCTACATTATAATTATTATAAATTGATAGTGATATTATATAATCAAATTAAAATTAGTTATCACACTAGTAGCCTCTTAGTGGAATTTCAATGAGCTTTTATATCATGATGATCATCCAAGTAACTAGTAACTATATTGATAAACCTCTTATTAGAACTTGTATGCATACTGGGCTAATTTAATTTTATGATTTCAAGAAATGTTTCTTACAAGCCAGCAGCTACCGTACTGATTTGAACCATGATCTACCAATAATTGATTCAAACTATTCCAATCCTTATAGATAATTAATCCATATTCTTTTCAATGAGAAAATGTTTTTCAGTCTCATTTAATTATTATCTTTAATCTCTGTCCTTTTGCTCAAACTCCACTTACTCACTACTCAAATATATACACATCCCACTTGCAATTTGACATGTTCAGTGACTATAGATAGGCCTACTGTACTAATCCAACATTTTCTCAAAATTATGTTGCTGCAACCCAAATTGACCAATTTCTTTGATTATTTCACAATTATTTTTAGGATATTATAAAATTGGGTTCCACTATTTGACGTCGTTTCAGGCATTGCTGGATATAGTTAGCAAGATTATTAACTTGAAGCTAGTTTGTAAAATATTTTTTCAAGTTTGGTTTCTCAGTCGTTTAGTAAATTATTCAGTAGCTATTGATTCATTAGCGGCCCTAAGGCTTGTTTCACACACACCCGGCAGTCGGGTAACTGGTGTTGTTTGCCCAGCTGTACGAACATTGCATTATATGGGACTATGTAATCATACCGGATAAACAATAATGGTTACCTAACTGCTGGGTATGTGTGAAACAAGCCTTAGGGCCTCTAATGAATCAATAGCTTTTGAATGATTTTCTAAACGACTAAGAAACCAGGCATGAACCATATATTAAATTGATCATGATGTTATTTCCATGCCAGTGAATCGAAATGACTCATTCCAAATTCAATTCCATTGGATCACCAATTAATTCTAATATATACTAATGATAGTCTTATTGGGATTGAATAGGAAATTTTAATTCATTCCAAGTATCCTCCAACATTATTCTCAAGGGCAGAGATTGTTCATTGATATACTTGATGAATGAAGTGGCTGTTTTACCCTATCAAAATTTCAATATAATTATTGTTGGAGCCGTATTGATACTGGTTTATTTTGTATGGCTTTCCATTTTTAAGAACAAGTATTTCTGAGTTTTCAACTATATCCAGCAAAACATATGATGCAGTATCAGTATATTAGGACACATTGTTTAATGCTCAAGATACTTGATCTTAATCAGCATCATCACTTCAAACACATTCTATAGTCAATTGAATATTGCCAGCACATATCAATTTCCAATCAACTTTACAAACTTTTATCAATGTAACACCACCACATATTTTGATATAATTGAAGCAATCAACACACCTCCAAATTTTTAATAGCTTAACTGAACTATTTTTTTTTTTCAACAGGATGACTGATCAGTTCAACCTACTTCAAGAAGGAGATATGAAAAGACTCAACTTCACGGTAACCTCTTCAGTAGGTCAAGATGGTGGAGTACAAACTGGCCAGGACGTGAAACTGGAGATTTGGTATTATGTATCTTGCTTTTATAGTCAGTTAGGTTAGAAGTTTCCCACCATTCTCCTGCATATGCTAGGAGGTTTACAGTTGTTAGTCAAGTACCACACTCTTCAACCATGCTCTTGGATTGTGCCACAAAGTCATATTTGTGGCTTCGATGGCAGGGTCTGCATCTGAGAGTCCATGTCTCTCTTGTAGAGTTCATGACCGCAGTTGTCAGATAACGCTGCTATACGTCCGTCTTATGATGGAGTGGTACTGTTTATTGTAGCTGGTGGGATGTGTTATGAGGCTAACAATCGTGAATGGAGATTTGTTGGGTTGTAGGGCATTTGCAGTTGTTAATCATGTATCACACTTTCTATCCGGGCTCTTGATTTGTGCCATGACATAATCTTATCGCGCTTGATGGTTTTTTGGCTGGGTTCAGTGGCTCTCACGGATGCTTCGAGAGTCTCTCTCCTCGCTAAGGCCTTGTGACTACTTGTTAGTTCCACAAGGAGAACAGGGTGCACTGCTCAGTCGCCACAACCATTTTATTATGGTGTGGTACATTTCATTGCAGCTGGTGTGTTGATATAAGGCTAACAAATGTAAATAGGGATTTGCTGTTAGATCCCTGTCAGGATTCTCATGTCACATTCATTGTGCATGGACTGTGTTACCCTGTGATCAAGAGATGCCGGTTGCCAGGTGAAAACCCTGGAGTAATGATGTCTCCGACATATGTTGAGTGCAGGTGTTAGCACCTTTATGTTTGGTAATTGTGATAAGAGATTAGATTAGACATTGATTATGCAAAAATTGTGGGAGTGGCTCTCACTTTAGCTTCGGCTACTGGCTTTGTGCTTAGAGCTTATGCCGTATTTACTGTTGCCAGTGAAAATGCCATAAGCTCCAACACACTGAGAATAGAGTTCACTAAATCAAATCATTTATATATCCTCCTCAACAAAAATAGAAACATAAAAATATAAAAAATACATCTGAATAATATAAAATAAAATTGCACTAAATCAACAAATATATAACTAGTTTATATGGTATTTATATACCAGTTTCAAAAGTACAAATCATGATTTGAAAGAATCAAAAAATTTTCTGGGGCTCTTATACACATGCTAGGAAGTGGAAATATGTGATACTATTTATCAATTGCTTAGAGGCGCTTGCCTACAGATGGTAGGAATGCAAATATTTGAAACTATTTATTGATAGATTATTGGCGCTTGCCTACAGATGTAGGAGTGCAAAAATATTTGATACTATTTATTGATAGATTATTGGCGCTTGCCTACAGATGTAGGAGTGCAAAAATATTTGATACTATTTATTGATAGATTATTGGCGCTTGCCTACAGATGTAGGAGTGCAAAAATATTTGATACTATTTATTGAAATATTATTGGCGCTTGCCTACAGACGTAGGGGTGCAAAGATATTTGATACTATTTATTGATAGACTATTGGCGCTTGCCTACAGATGTAGGAGTGCAAAAGTATTTGATACTATTTATTGATAGATTATTGGCGCTTGCCTACAGATGTAGGAGTGCAAATATATTATACTATTTATTGATAGATTATTGGCGCTTGCCTACAGATGTAGGGTGCAAAAATATTTGATACTATTTATTGATAGATTATTGGCGCTTGCCTACAGACATAAGGGTGCAAAAATATTTGATACTATTTATTGATAGATTATTGGCGCTTGCCTATAGATGTAGGAGTGCAAAAATATTTGATACTATTTATTGATAGATTATTGGCGCTTGCCTACAGACATAGGGGTGCAAAAATATTTGATACTATTTATTGATAGATTATTGGCGCTTGCCTATAGATGTAGGAGTGCAAAAATATTTGATACTTTTTATTGATAGATTATTGGCACTTGCCTACAGATGTAGGAGTGCAAAATAATATATTATACTGTTTATTTATAGATTATTAGCGCTTGCCTACAGATGGTAGGAGTGCAAAAATATGTGATACCATATTTATTGATAGATTATTGGCTCTTGCCTATTCATGTACGGTGAATGTGATAAGAAATTAGATTAGACATTGATTATTCAAAATTTGGGGAAGTGGCTCTCACTTTAGCTTCAGCTACTGGCTTTGTGCTTAGAGTTTATGCCATTCTCTCTGGCAATGCTTTGGCAGTGAAAATGTCATAAGCTCTACCACACTGAGAATAGAGTTCACTTGGGTACATTCAAGCATGGAAGCAATAATTTAAGGGTAGTTTAAGGGTGCTGTCCTATACTTGCTAGGAAATAAAAATATGTGATACTATTTATTGATAGATTACTGGCGCTTGCCTACAGATGTAGGGGTGCAAAAATATTTGAAATCATTCATTGATAGATTATTGGCGCTTGCCTACTGATGTAGGGGTGCAAAAAATTTGATACTATTTATTGATAGATTATTGGCGCTTGCCTGCAGATGGTAGGAGTGCAAATATGTGATACTATCTATTGTTAAATAAGGAATTTTCCCCATTTAATCACTCTTGCTCAAGTCTGTTTCAGCCACACTGTGTTGTTGTCATCACCACTTCTTCTCGGGTATTCTTCTCAAACAGATTCAACTCCATTCGTGCTACAGTCTTTTTTTAAGCTTCATCTACTAGGTAATTAACTGTTTTTCTTTTCTTGTAGAATCTATTCTAAATAACTGAAGAAATCACAATAGCCTTCATAGCTAAACAGATTCGGTTTCAGAGCAATTCAAATATCTAATCCAGTGCTGAGTTTCAAGCATTGCATTTTGAGATTTGTCCAGATATCTCAACGCAGTAATAATTGAATGTTTCCATGAGTGATGATTCTGAATCTCCATCAATAAATCAGATAATAAATCCAGCCAATCCGACTTAGCTTTTTTAAATGCTATCCAATTCTAAACTATTCTTGATTATTTGAATTAAAAATTAAATTATGTTGTTTTAAAACTATTTAGTGGACTTTATGCTTTGAAAATTTCTTTTATCTCTGATTGTTTTCTAGGCTAGTTTGCCAGCAGAAGTGTTCATCTAATTGCTATCAAAGAGGATGGAAACTCCAAAACTAAAACTGATAAGATATATAGTAGTACCCGTAGCTTACCTGAACAGAATTTTTGTTTGAAGCTTGGTATTTGATGATCCAGACAAACTGCTAGCTGGACAGTTACTTGAAAAAATATTATTGTTGAAAATGATAGAATAATATTCTTCAAAAGATTATATTGTTTTCATATTGATGCAGGAAATTTGATGAAAATTTCTGTAAACATGATTAGGCTACCAATACACAGTTTCAGTAGTTCGTTGGTATTATAAACCTTTTAATCAGAATTGAAATGCAATAATTTTTGTTTAATGTTGAAATAATAATTGTTTTTTGCTTTTCTACTGGTGGGGAAGGAATTATGCACAAATTCTGGAACGCAGATTTCAGGGTTATACCGGAACGTTTTTCTAAGTATGTCGGGAATTAAAAAAATATTTTTTAGCAACTTTTTATATTGTACTTGTAATTGGGCATGCATTTATGTTGTTACAATTCTTTGTTATATTGTGCTTTTCATGGCATTGATTTAAAAAACGTTATGTATTAATAATAGCAAAAAAATCATTTTCTATTTAAATTCAAACAATGAAAATATATATAGTTGATAAAGTTTCTATAGAGTACAAGTGACCTTTTCAGATTATTTCAAGTCTCAACTTTTGTAATTTTATCGATTGTGGCTATTGTAATTTGTGAATACTGTTTGTATTGACTAGTCTTAATACTTCAAGGCATGATTTTGAAACACAGTTTGTACAATCCACTACTAGGTAGGGCATGCAGTTCTCTGTTACTTCGTTTATTTGTTTTATTGTGTATTTCTTGTCATTGATTTTACCAGACACTTTGTATCAATCATTGTTAAAAAATGTCAGCTCCCACTTCAAACAATTGAAGATATATCTAGTTGATAATGATTTATAATTTAAGTATAATTTCAAGTTTCAACTGCTGTAATTTTATCGATGGTGACTAATGTAATGTAAGAATACTGTTGGTATTGACTTGTCTTGTACTCCATGTGTGGAGTTTTCAAGGCTTAATCTTTAAAAAATTCAAATAATAATAAATAAAAATACAGGATGAAAAGGGCAGAAGAAGGAAGAAGCGAGAAAGGTGGGAGGTCTAGGCCACGGGCTTCTCCATCTTTCTTAGTATATTATATTGAATGATCAACATTTAATTTAATTTCCACTTTTAATAATATTTTATTGTTATATAGATAGGAAACATTGTTTTTTAAATGTTATGATTTATTCAAAATTATTTTCTCTTTTGTATGAATTTCATTTATAAAATCTTATACTGGGTTCTCTGCTGTACAAACCGATGGAGAATTTTGAGAGTCTTTTTTTGTCCATCTTGAATTACATCTGAAGTTCTGCTCTTCTGGTGTATTTTGATGATGTTCTCTTTTTGGTGTTTAGGGAGGGGGGTATTGTTTGCTGGAGGGGGGTATTGTTTGCGGTACTGGTTCTATTGTGTTGCTACGGTGTCAGTTTGTAGAATAGCTTTTGATGTCTATTTGTTGTATCAGAGGAGTACTGCAGAAAACCCAGCAAATGAGATTTATATTAAAATATATTCTTTTTAAAACAATTATTATTTATTAATAGAAAATGTGGTCAGGGGATACTGTTTGGTTGGCAGGACAGAGGTGATCTCTGGAGGTACCCCAGGGGTTGCCTCTCAACTCCAACACTACTTCCCTCCGTTAATGGGTTGTAGTTAGGAGAAGTATCCACCTCGCGTGGCCCACAAGGCCCCTCCCGGAAGGGGGGCAAGTCAACCTTACGTCCTCGAATGGTGTTGATGCCACACCTCGTGTGGGCTGGGAAACGTACGTCCTGGGTGCCCTCGGTTTGGTTCATCTCTTGACTGGAGGCAGTGTTGAGATGTCCCCTGACGGTGGGATACCACAGTGACTGCGGCCGACAAGGCTCTGGCGATTGGCGAAGTTAGGGACACCCAAAGTTAGTAGACAGATCTATCTGCTACTAATCTTGGTGGTCTCTCACTACCGCTTTTCATGAATTTTTACTATTCTTCCTTTCTGTTCTCAATTCCCTTTTGGGGCCAAGTAATAGGTGTTGTTAATTTTAATTTTTTTATTTTCTCATGTAGGCATCTATTATTTTATCATCCTATACATTTTGTATATTATCGACTGGGTTTGAATTTTTTCAATAGTTTTATAAATCTTCTTTTAGTTTTAGAAAGAATACGGGGGGCTCTTTTCGCATTTTTGGGGGGGGGCCTAATTTATGGGGGGAGGGGGGATTGGTGCTAACTTTAGGGGGGGGTGCGTCATGAGGCTTAGGGGGGGTGGGCACCCCTGCGTTAATGTAACTCAACAAATGACAACCATTTGAAGCGTGATGTCAACTCCACGTCTTCACTGCCTCACTAATAATTTTTTATTGAAAAAATCGAAAAAGCCAACTAAGAAATTTTTAGAAGATTGTTAGAAAACAAGTGTTAAAAGTTAGCCTGTCGGTGTTTTATTGGTTGATATTATTCTATTGATAACGGTTTTAGTGCGGCTTATAGAATTCCAGGAGTTATAGTCAATCATAACGAGCTAATTAAGAGTTTAATTACTGTAGGCATCATAAATCTATTAAAATTACCAGTGAGATATAGCCTATAAATTTAATCTCCAACAGTTGATAAAGTATACCGTAAGCTTACTATTGCTCAAATAGGATGTTCTCAATAAATTAGTATGTTTTATGAATGAGTTCGAAGCATTCTATCAAGGGTTATCAATTTGTATTGACTAGAAATGAGATTTCAGTCCGGTCAACTCTAGTTACTTATTAAGTATGATATCAAACAGGAAAACAGCAATAACGATGGCCTTATTAGTGACAGTTAAATTCCCTTAAGACAAGTTATTGATCAATCCCAATTAATCAGAAATTTTGTTTGGTTGCAAGATCTAATAATACAATTAGCCTCAGAACGACGTGTCTTTTGTAAGTTGATGTAACAGCATCTCATGAAAACTAACCCAACTTACACTATTGTTCATAGAGGAGGTTAATAAAGTTGGGAAAAAAAATTCATATGATAAAAAACCGATACCTATCAACTGACAAACGTACCGTATGTGCCTGTATATCGGGGTTTGTTTTGAGGTGTGGAGCATGTGAATAAATTACGAATGATGGACAAATAATTGATATAGTAGTTGATTATTTGAACTTACACTTCCAGTATTCTATCTCCTTTTCTGACACCAGCCTTTTCAGCAGCTCCACCGTCAAGAACTGCACTGACATGTTGAAGAGGAGCATAAAGTTCTCCATTTATGCTTCTCAGCTGCCCGCCTTCACTGACTTGTCCACGAACATTAAATCCGAACCCTGTTTCAGTTTTAATAATTGCCACTGTTCGAGGTCCTGAAGGAATATTATAATTCCTTCCCTGTTCCTTTATATGACCCTCCGAATCGTTTTCGGCCATATTTACACTTCAGACTTCACGATACGACATAATTCCGGCTGTACACCACGGCCTACCTGATCGTGTAGCTGATGAAATACACCTAAACAAATTGAAGTAATATAATTGATTCATTTAAAAAAATGCATTATTCAATAGATGCAAATTCTTCTAGGAACGCTTTTTAAAATCATTTTTAACAATAGAAGTACCACTAGAATATCGAGTTAACCTGAAAAAGTATAAAACTCACCTAACATGACGTTAAATTTATTAAACCAGCTGCTCAAAGTTATAAAACAGCTGATCTTGTTATTGTATGAGTTGTCCGCTGCAGTTTGGTAGGTTAAGTTAGGTTAGAAGTGAAATAATTATATGAATGTTAAAACGCTAAACTCTATGATCAATACCTTTAAAAGAACACTCATGTTATAATTTTTTGAGATCTACTTAATCACTCGCATACAATATGGGCTTCACTTTGTGGAATTTATTTGAAGCTACATTACTCTGTTTGAATGCCGTATGCATACTACACGAGGAAAGATTTTTGGCCAAAAGTAGGTATTCAATGAACGTTTGTATGGTTTAAAATAATTGAGTGATAATTAAAACGTTATTGATCATGATAGTTTGTCTCCTTTAAAAGTTTAAGTGGATAGATTAGCTACAAAGTTAATATTTCTTCATTCTGCTTTGGTAACTCACACTACTTTATTGTGTTCCTCTTGGGATTTGTTGAGTACCTGTTCTAGTTGGATTCCTCAATTATGGGGTGTATTTTATTTCAATTCAGTAATTTACAATTCAAGATTGTTACTTACAAAAATATACATACACCAGCAAAACAAAATTACTGTTCACAAACTTTCTTGCAATCCAGCTTTATGTTTTTCTGCTTATGTTCATTATTGAGCTTAAATATTTCATTGAGTATATTTAAATCATAAAATTATTTCATTATTTATTGTGATAAACTGTGTAAACATACCAATTACCGCCCCTACACTTCTAACCTTAAAAAATGAGCGTCTTTTACAAGAGCTGATCTTCGCCAAATGATTCATTAGATTTGTTTCTTTAAAATATATAAAGTTTAAAAATCGATGCAAAATTACGCATTTCAAGGTTAAAATTGAAAGGGGATCGATAATGATGTTTTTTTTTTTAAGGATGAAGCCCACATAGGTCTGAGACCAGTGCGTGGGTAATGAGTTGATGAGTTGGACCTGCAGTTTTATGTGGGTCCGAACCACCGGGAAGTGATTTTACTGCAGAGAACACGGTCTTCTTTGCTGGTCAATACAATCTGTCACCCTTACAAACAGGGCCCAGGAGATCGTAACTTATCCTTAATAATTAGTTGGACTTCTTGAGCATGGTTATGATTTAATGATGTTCTACTGATACTGTTAATAATTATACTGTTTCTTAATTTGTATGCATGAGATTGTATCATTTATATCTTGATGATCTAATTATGATTCTCTTTTTCAGTTGGCTGGGGAATTAATACCAACGTCCAAGGCTTTGGAGAGCCCCAATCTGTAAAATTTCAAATTTTGAATTTGGTTAGATCCATACGGACCGTCATGAGAAGTGAGTAATAATCTTGTACTCCTCTGGTATTTATTCATTATCTAAATAGCAGATTCAATTGAATCTGGAGTTTTAGAATGTGTAATAACCTATTTATAAATCCAGTTCAGTTGTCTCTTTTTGTCTTCTCCTTCCTCATCCTCTTTCTCCTTATCATTATCCTGGTCCTCCTCCTTACTCTTCCCCTCCTCCTTCTACTTATCCTTTCTTTAAATTATCTACAAATTGAAGTTAATAGTATCTTTTCTATCCCCCTCCTTCTCCTCTTCGTTCACCTTCTTGTCCTCATACTATCCTCCTCCTTCTTCCTCTCCGCATTCAATCCCTTATTCTTCATCGATAGAGTATCGTCAACAGATAGCAGCAAGTAGATGTTTATTATATTGAATATTTTCAAATACCTGCTCCTCCTACTACTACTGTTCATCCTTCTCTTCCTCCTCCTCTTCTCTGATATTGTACACCTTCTTGTATTGTATTGTATTCAACGTCTATTTTATATGACCAACGAAACTTTGATGAAATATAATGATTAAGATTAATTTTTATTTCTGTTCATTCCCCATTCACCTATAAATCAACTAAAACCCTCCTAATATGAAAGTTTTATTTTATTAAATTACAAAAAAAAGAGAAAATCCCCATTTTTACAATATAATCATACATAACAAATCAAAATAAATAGGCCTTAATGGTCCTTGTTATATAATAAATATTGTTACAGTATATTAATAAATTCCTTAGTTAATATTTTTCAATGCCTTTAAAATTCCCCAACATTGGGTTCTTTCTATAACTATCATGCATTTTTATAGTATTTTATATTTTTAAATCAATTTTTATCACTGTATTCAAAATTTATGTTCAAATCTACCGAAATCCTTCTAATTACCTTGTTTTTTTTTGTTTTCCAGTACCACTGATATTCTTCAACATAGCGACCATGTTTATAAAACTGCTACTAGGATGAAGAAAAGCGGAGGCAATTAATGTCCTTCAATATCCAAAAAATGTACTGTACGTCAAACTTTTGAAGTTGGAGACCTTAACAAATGGACTAATCAATCGAAAAAACTTTTCCCAGAACGAAACATTTCCATTCCATATTTTCTCAGCCCGTATAAACAATTATTGTGATCATCATTCATAATTTTCGCAGCCATTTACTTTTATTTATTAAAAAATATTATTTATGGAATTATCGTTTTTAGACATATATTCATTTTTAGACAAAGTAACATTGAAGTGAAGATACGTACAAAGTCCAAAACTAATCTCTTCACAAATTTTGACTATGTTATATTGTCCAAAACATTAAGCGTTGAGTTTCTCAGCGCCTATTTCGTTTTATATGAGATTTTTCTTATTACACTACGTTAATTATAACGACAATGGCAACCTGAACACTACGCATCTGCCTGCTGTAAAATAAAGATGCTTAAAAACTTGTAAATGCATAGTGTTTAGATTAAACGTTTCGGTTGTTACATTATCAATCTCAAACAAACTCGTGAGTTTGTCTTGAAATTTGTTTTGAAGTTGTCACAACCATATTTATTGAAAACCGTGAGATACTGGTTTCGTTTGTTACACCATTACCTATCTCAGACATTATCAAACAATAATAGGTTTGAGATTGATAATAGTGTAACAATCGAAACTAGTATCTCACGGTTTTCAATAAAAGTGGTTGTGACAACTTCAAGTCTTATTATTCATTAAGGATATCTTCCCCAATATCACCTTCGCCACTACAAAAAAATATGCATAGAGTATTGATCTTAAACGTACTTTTGCGACAACTCTACCCTTAGATAGAGATTGTTAACTCAATTTCATGTGTATTTCCTCTTGAAAATAATGGATATTGTATTAGTCCACTGCATGAAACATTTTCTTGGTAGTTCTAGGATAGTGATAGCCGTGAGCCGTAGCTGGCTTCTGTTCAATCTGATAAAGATAATCTACAAACTTCTGGGCCCTCTTTGTAAGGGTGGCCGATTGGATTGGCCAGCAACAAAAAGAAAAACTCTAAATAAAAATAGACTTAAAACTTAGAAATAAAAATGCCGATTTGCACATTTTCAGGTAAGGGATATTATAAAGTAGATTAGCAAAAATGGTAAGTAAATAATAAAATGTCAGCAATTCTCATTGAAGCCAAAGCGTTTTTAAAATTGAATAAGGACAAGACAAAACAATTTTTTTAATCTACTTTTTTTTAAACAAATAAAACCCGGGCTTTGAATGATAATGGCATTATCCCTAAATGCGCCCGTATTTACCAACTTTCGATAGCACATAGCAGGTATCTATTCAGTCAGAAGAAGAAAAGCTACGAACTCCTGAACTCTCTTTATAAGGGTGACCTTACAAAACGACTCTATTCTCAGCTGTTAAATCACTTCCCAGTTGTTCGGAACCCACCTTAAACTGTAGGTCCAACTCATCAATCATTATAATCCAACTCATTACGCACGCACAGGTCTCAGAGCTATGTGGGATTCATCCTTCGAAAAAAAATTATTCTTTTTTTTTTATTATTAAATCTTTATTAAAAAACAAATGTAATTGTACATCACAATCAGATACACAAAATTGAACTATGTGTTTGCACAGTAAGTTACATATATTACAAGAAAAATATATTCTTCAAGATTTCCATCAGCAAAGCCAAGCTTGTGCGCCGGATGAAAATCAAAAAAATAACACTTATAAACAACCTTAAATATAACTTATATCCAACATTATAAGAATACAGAGCCTATTTTAAAATATACATTTGCCTTCACCCACGTATCTATTCCAAGAGTTTTAGTTTTATTCGTGAATGGTATTAGCTGCATGGGTATCACGTTAAGAAGTTTACAGCAAATATAGAGAGTTTGATGTCTGCAAATGCGTTTAT
Source organism: Conomelus anceps (assembly GCA_948455865.1). NCBI lineage: Eukaryota > Metazoa > Arthropoda > Insecta > Hemiptera > Delphacidae > Conomelus > Conomelus anceps. The sequence goes on from OX418216.1 coordinate 153,072,046, forward strand.
TGAGATTTGGAATCAAAACTAGATTTCTTAACGGTCTTATATTGTAATCAATCTGTCTGAATTTGAATAGTTCTCTATTGCAATTTATGTATACAATAAGTTTCTTCATAAATAATTGTCTTACAGTTAATACTTGGAATTCATCAAAGATCAGTCTACTTGTATAAAGTCTAGGTCTACCCAGTGCTGCTCGTATTATATATTTTTGAATAATGAACAACTTGTTAAAGTGTGTGTTCATTGCACCCCCCCATACCTCAATACAGTATTGCAGAATGGATTCGGCATAAGCCTTATATATTAATCTAATTATATCTAAATTATTCAACTTATTTATTCTATAGAATTGGAAAATTAAATATCTCAATCTAGAAATCAGATAATCAATATGACTCCCCCACTTGAGATGTTCTAACAGAGATTGTGGTTGAGTTCATGGAAGCCTTACCGTTTACCGGTAAATGGAATTTTACCGGAAAACAAGGCGTCAGATTCGGATTCATAGTCATTAAAAATGTCGAATTAATCAATCAGACGCCTTAGTTCCCCCTAAAATTTAATTTACCGGTAAAGGGTGAGGCTCCCATGAACTCAACCATGGTTTACTCATTTTTATGTGTACTTTTTATTGAAAATAATAAATATTGCTATAAAGTTTGTTATATCCTCCATTAAGTAAAGGATTATTTAAATATTCTATTTTTTAAGGATGAAGTCCACTTAGCTCGAAGACCTGTGCTTGGGTAATGAGTTGGAGGATGTTGATGTGCTGGACCTTCAGTTTTAGGTGAGTTCCGAAACCCGGAAGTGATTCTACAGCGGAGATTAGTTGAATATGTTTTGTCTGAGGAGGACAGGTCTGAGTAACACTTGTGCGTGTGTAATGAGTTAGATGAATGTGATTGATGAGCTAGACCTATAGTTTTGGGCGGGTTTCGAAACACCGTATTGTTCAACATCTATAGAAGGTAGGCAATATGTTAATCCTTGCTATTTAATCTTGTACATTCAATCTTTGTATATTTTTGTTTTGTAGTTCAGTAACGCAGAAATATTTCAATTGCAGAGATTTAAGATTATTCTACACCTCAGATGTGTAAATAATTCGTAATTGTATGAATTTTATTTTAGCTTAATCATGTAGAAAGCTGCTCTTTCTAGAGATTTTAAATGATTACATAAGTGCAAATAATTCACAATATGAAATTCAAGCTTATTCGACAAGAAATTGGTTTTTAGAGGTTTAAAATGTGTAATTAATTATTGAGAAGTGCATGAAATTCTATTTATTTCAGCTCAGTAATTTAGAAATCTGCTCTATAAAGGGTTGTAAAATTCCTAATGAATAATAAGACGAAGCTGTCACAACCACATTTATTAAAAAATATTGAGAAACTAGTTCCGGTTGTTACATCAATCTCAATCAAACTAAAACTAAAGTACAGAGAAGCTTGAAATATATACTGAACATGGAATGATACTATTGGCTAAGCGAGAAAGAGTCTGCCCTTCATCGAAGGTTGTGATTGGCTGACAAGTCACGCCCCCTGGTGGGAGGAGTACCAAGCAAAAATACGAGTCAAATCAATAACTAAAAACTGTGAACATCTAGAAAGCAACAAAGAAGAAAAATACGTAATAAGGCTAGAATTGAATCAAACTAAAACTAAAAAATTAGAAGCTCAATGAAATGCAGTCAAGGTCAACCGAGAAATACACGAAAGAAACGTTTTTTAAATTTAGGCTGGAATTAAGATGAAACTAAGTTAGTTGTACCGTGTTGAATTCGTTAAAATAAATTTGGTCATTTAAACTACTATTGGAATCGTTCTTTACCAACCTAGTTATCTCCAAAGCTTCTAAAATGTTCAATTGTCTGCCTTTTCTTTTCACACTTTATCAAAGGTACGAGATACTTTTTAATTTTAAATTTCAGTTATCGTGGCGTATCACCTATCAGTGGCGGCGGCTTCATGAGAGCACAATAGCACGTGAACCCCCTACAAAATTGCTACAATAACTATAGTTTCAATTAATACTAGAATGGGCAAAACAGAACCAAGATTACTCATCTATTTATACGATAAGAAGGCACACCAACTGCGATTTAGTTTTGAATTATGCGCCAACGTGCCTGAGAGCAATATGACTGAATCATAGCACACTTCAAAGCAGCTCCAAGCGTTCAGCATTTGTTTAAATGATAGCCGGACGAGTCCAGTTGCTTCCCCAGGGAGGGTGTACGCCTATTTGCATTAGCTAAATGGGGAGCTGCCTTAGAGTGTGCTCCAATGCTGCCTTGTTGCGTTGTGGCAGATTGGTGACCAGTTGCCCTACCTGTCATCTGCCCGACCTTACCAGTTGATGGACCAAAGAAAACTTTACGATTTAACCTAGCCTGACAATGATATGAAATGTACGCTTTACTTCTTTCATAAAATTTAGTTTTCGTAGTTTGTTTTGGCTGGGCAACTGACAGGTAGGGCAGTTGGTAGCCCGCCGTTGCAGCACTCTGGCTGTTGTCTTGTCAGTTGTCACGCATTGTTCGGCTTCGATTTTGAGGTTAATGAAGTGATTGTTTTTAAAAAGAAGAATGGAAGGTTTAAGAAAGTATACATTGAGTGACTTGAAGGAAATTTCGTTTGCCAGTTTATCATTGGAGGATAAAATATTGATTAAAGAAAGTGGTAGGCCAATGCCGTGAGTTGAAATACATCAGACCTCTACATCTAAAACTAGGACTTACAATAGAGATTTTAAAGAACAATAATTATATGAAAAAACGGCTTTGTGGTTGTGAAAAAACAAACAAACTTTATTGTTTCACATGTTTGTTGTTTGCTCGTGAAAAAGGTGATCTGGCATGGGTTAAAAATGGATTTTATGAGGATGGATTTCATCTTCAAAAACTGCACTACAGAAACTCATTAAAACTAGGATGAGTGGTTTACAAGATCACTATAAGTTTGTGCACCTATATACCTATCATAAATTATTCAATAGAAGTACATCTTGTAGGTAGAGAACACTTTTTAATCTTCCCAGTAATATTATATATTGGAATTTCCATTCAAAATGAATGTGCTGCATCTACAGCAAGGTAAAACACAAAAATAGCCTACTTGAAAGATGGGATTTTACAAATTATAATAAATCTGGGTGCATGTTGATTTTGAAATGTGAACCCCCAATGCGTGTTTGCACGAGCCGCCACTGTCACCTATATATTGTATATACAGTTATGTACCCTGTGTGTAATAATGTCAAGCAGGAGTATGATTGAAGGGCAAACACACAGTTTTATAGGTCAACTGATGAATTTGGTTAAATTTAAATTACCGGTATAAATAAATTGAGTGAGGGGAATTTATATCGGTAAAATTTTAATAAAATAAAATCGAATAAATACGTGTATTATTTTTAATATATGTATTTTTTATATAGTAGGTTACTGTAACATTAAAAACGAGTTTCCTCGGATAATTGGATTTCAATAAGGGACAGTAACTGTTTTCAACCCAGAATAGTTTTATACGTTAGTAATATACGTCAATAATTAGTTTAGTACGTTATTCTTCAAAGTTATATATACAGTAGAACTCTTTTTCTCTGAAGGATGATGATGCCCACACAGGTCTGAGACCTGTCCTTGAGTACCGTAAAGTTTCTTTGTCTTGTGGGATGAAGCCCACATACTGGTATGTCTGAGACTTGAGTTGGAAGATGGCGATTGACGAGTTGGACCTACAATTTTAGGCGGGCTCCGAACCACCTGGATGTAATTTTACAGCATATAATGCAGCAGTAGCTGTATACTTATTAAACGTTTTAGTCAACTGCACTTGTTATTTTAGAATAGAATGGATATTATTGTCAAATATAACAATACTTTGACCTTATTATACACTGTAACATCACAGAATGAAAATCACAGACAATTAACTATAAATATAATGAATATTTTATGGGTGGATAATATTATTTAAAGTTTCTCACTGACCAGATTTCGTGCTTGATACATTCTTCTATGCTATAAAAAGCGTTATTATTTAGAAATTAATTTCATTTTAAATTTTATCTTTGGCAGATTCCTTTTTTCCAAAGACGCGATTTATAAATAAAAATAAACTTTTATTACTGTTATACTATATAGAGTTTAAGACCCTTTATTATTTATGCAAGAGTTTTGCTAGATTAATTTCTGCAGCCTGATGTTTGTTTTCACAAAGTTCAATTTCTTTCTTGTGTGAATTTGCTGCTTAACAAAATTATATTCTTCTCTTACATGTACACCATTGCAATACATTTATGTTAATACTAGAGAGGGTCATTATTTGTAATTTTTTTAAAGTGTCCTACAAAATTCATTAAGTCACAGTTCCGCTGTAGCAAACATACGTTAAGGTATTTTAAAACATGGAGTGTAGTAAAACTAAAGTCGCTTAAAAATACAACAAAAAAAATTGTCTTAGGACTGATTCTTGATGGACACCAGTCCTTGTACGCTCAGTGTTAGACGAACCATTGTTAAAAACAATAATTTAATCCCACCTTTCAAATAACTTTGTATCAAATATTCAAATCTATGCTCTTTATACTGTTTCACAGACCTTAAATTTCTTACACATTATACTGAGTGTCACACAGTGTCAAATGCTTTAATGAGGTCCAATAGGCCATACCCAACTATAAATTACTTTCCAAAGTTAATTCCGATAGGTTAGAAAGTAATACTTCAAATAAATTTGATGGTTTGAGCCTTTTTACTCGCAAATAAATTGATTTCAGCATAAGTCCAGACAAAGCCAGGAATTCAAATTTGCCGGGCTGTGCAAATGACAGCCTTGCACACTTCAACTCAATTGTTTGTTTTAATCCACTTAGTGGTGACTTATTATGGTTATCTCATTTGGAAAATTATGATAACTTTATAAAAAATATAAATTTTGATTTGTTCTGTTTTATAGATTGGTTAAAAATGGCAGAAAGTTGCTGTAAAAAAATACTGTCTATTTTGTGAAGAAGAGAAATTTTGAGCCGTTAGATTGGTAGTAACGCTATGCTGGCCGTCATAGAAACATTTTATTCAGTACAAAAAACTAAAACAGAGAACAGTTGGATTTTCTTCCCTGACCCGGTCCATATACATATATTCTATCTTCAGTATATATAGATATACATGTATATATATGTGTGTGTGAGTGGATATGACGCATTGAATAAACGCGTGGACTTTTAGAAACGTGTCCAGTGAAATATTGCCGGTTCTGAAATTTGTCAGTATTTTCAACGTATTTTTTTTGAACTTTGAAATTCGGGGTTTCATATTGATTTTACCGTTTAACGTTTTCGACTGTTGACATGCCAACAGGGAATTAGACCACGTTGTGATTTTGTTCACGCCTTCTTCCTGTGGAAAAAAATCGTTACTAAATCTCTGGTGAGTAATATCTTTACAATCTTGAAATTTAACGATATGGTTGATCAATTTGTTAAATAAATAGTTACTGTGCAAATACTGTACCATATTTGAAATTTTGTAACAGAAATAATTGTCTAAGTTTATTTTGCTCGCTGAATAACCTCACCTTTTATTAATTCACCTTTTTCCAATCGGTCAAATTGCAGCATACATTTCAAAAACATAAAGTTGTAGGAGATAACCTCAAACATTTTACCGTTAAGAATGATTTATTTGTAACTCCTCTGTCATTAATTCACTAAGCTTATACACTACATTTATTCACTTAACCTTATTCATCAAAATGCTTTTTGTCATGAAAACCTGAAATCAATCATTTTTAGAATAATTTAATCCAATGATCGTATGTTTTTCTTGTTCCCGTCTCCGGTCATTATCGACACTATCTCATATTATTGAGATGGAGTATCGATACATCATCATAAGAATATTTGAATCAAAAACGATTTATTGAATTTAAACAGCTGACAGCTCATCATCGATTTCGGCGGCCGGTCGGCCTAAAGTTGACATTTTGAGGTTAATTTTACTTTGTAGATCAATATTAACCCTTCCTTTTTTTAAAAAAAAACTCCTTGAATAAAGATATAATTCCTAAGATTTCTATTCTAATTTGAAATTTTGTGAAAGGCATTTTTGGGCAATTAATAGCCTGTTGTATTCACATTGATTGCATGTTAGTTAAATAAATTCCATTTTTTAACTACGCTATTTATAGCTGCAATAGCAATATCGATTTTAAACATTGAATGAGTCATAATTTTAGAAATTCATCAAGTCAATTTTGAATAATTCAAGATACGGTGAGTTATTTTCAAATTATTTATTGCATAAATTTCCTGCATTTTTTTATTAATGCTTGGTAGGGAGGTAGGCTACTTGTAGAGTCGATCCAGTATTTATTGAGATTATAAGCTTAATTTTCTCACTCTGTCCACAAATTAATATATCTACAGTATAGCTCTGCTAATATTATTTATAATAGTTTTTGTTTCTAATATAACCTTGAGACAGTAAATATGGTTTTTGTACAGTATAATATGATTAATTGGTGGGAAATATCGGTCAACACTTAGACTTATCTTTCCAAAAGTTAAATGTTCATTTAAAACTAGCAGGTTGCCCGATTCAGTAATTGAATCTAGATTACTAGAATGTTAATAACCTATCTACAAATTTAATTCTCTTTTTTATTATCCCCTCTTTCTTCTTCCCCTAACTCTCCTTTCGCCTTTCCACCTTCTTCTCTTTCTACTTCTCCTCCTCCTGCTCCTTCTCTTCCTCCTTCTTTTCCTCATCCTCCTCATACATCTTCTCCGCTTTGTCTTTATTTCTCCTTCATCTTCACTGTTCACTTTATTCTTCTTCCTCTCCTCCCTCGATCCCTTATTCGTTAGCGTTACACACAACACTGTCTTCGTCGACAGATTACAGCAACTAGCTGTATATTAAATTGGCCCCAATTAGTTTCTATACTAATACATTCATAAATCAATTTTTTCTTAAATCAAACTCAAGGAATTGTCACTGCTGCATCATAGATAACATTTTATAGTAATAACATTAATAATTAATTTTAAACCTTTCTCCCCCTTCAACCCCTTATTCTCCAGTGATAGAGCTTCGTCGACAGCAAGTAGCTGTTAATTGTATAGGTTGCCCCAATTTGTTTTTTTACTGTGTTTAAAATTTAATAAATGAATTTTTCTTAAATCCTACTCACAGATGTCATTTTGCTGTCAATTTTGACTTATAAATAAAAATACAACCGGGTAACATTTGTCAATCAATATTTTCGTTTTTATTTTTTCTCTGGTGTTCCAAAATATCAATCTTAAATTTACTGATTATTATGTTTTTTTATTCTAGTTTGTTATCTTACTATTGTTAAATGAAAATTTATTATTGTAATAAATTAACATTAATATTGTAATAACATTTTTGTACAGGAGGCATGATTTGGGAGTAACTGTGCTCTCAGTTGGAATAAATAAATAAGTTACAATTTTATATTCAGGAGTTCCATGACGAAATACTTGATAAACAATCCGATATTAAAACTGACACTGTATTTCTATTTAAATTATGATTTTTACTCACTTTTATGGGAGAGGTGCATTTCGCTTCTAAGCTTTATCCCTTTAAAGCTTCTCTTGAGAAGCGAAATGCATCCCTCCCATATAAGTAAGTAAAATTCATAATTAGAATAGAAATACATCATTTAAATAGTGTCAGTTTTAATATTAGACAATTTTACAGCCGTAATAATAATTGTGAGCGTTGTTAAAACAAACAGCAATAATCTTAAATGCCAGTAGTCTTTGCTATCTGAGTGAATAGTTACAGAAGACAGTTTAGATCTTGAGTTTGTCCCAGTGACATAGTATAGAGATGAAGTTGTAAGTGTGCCAGAATTTTTCTTGTGAATCTCATGCCAAGATAATTGACGTTTATAAGTGCTATGCTCTGCTTGCTTGCTGAGTTCGATGTGATAGCCACTCAACCTGTTTATTGCACGTGTTCTGTTCAGTTTTAGATTATTCACTACAGTTTTCTAGTATATTATTGAAAGTGGACATTCAGCTTGACATTGAATTAAATTTTATTTTATTCTAGAAATAAATGAATCATTTTTTCCTCAAAATTGAAATAATTAACACACTTCACATTTCAAATATCATACATTTTTGAAGGAGTTCGCCACATAAATATAACCAAGAAATAAAATGGAAGTGATAGCCGTGAGTCGTAGCAGTTATCGATTTAATCGGATTAGATAAGCAACGCTCTCCAAAGCCTAAGGGTGACCGATTGGATCGACCTGCAAAAAATACTTTTCTTCTGTAAAAATCACTTCCCGGTGGTTCGGAAACCACAAAAAATTTAGGTTCACCATTTTTCCAATAACCTGGCTGAAGCGGCGAGGTGGTACTACCCGTAAGGGTCTCCCTACCAATAAAAGCCACACGCATTTAGTTTCATCAATAAATACTCTGCTCTCATAATTCACTTATTTTTATCATACAATGGCTAATGGTCCTTGCACATTGGAGCATCCAATACTCGATGTTAATAATCATCATTGCAAAATGCTGTGTGACAGATAGGAGTGGCTTGAATACCACCGTTGGATAGTATGCGATTTATTCTGCTATGGTGATTATCTTTGTGCATTGGATGCTCCACTAGGTGTCAGAGAAAGATAGGATTTTCCCAAATTTATGGGTTGTTATCATGCATTGGATAGGGATGCTTGCACAGTGCACACCATCGCAAAATCAAACACATGCTTTGGAATGAAGGTATTCACACCGCTCCAGTCTGTCATACACCATTCAACGGAATGTGTTTGATTTTGCGATGGTGATTATCATCGAATATGGGATGCTTCACTGTGCATGGCATCCCTATCCAATACATGATGATAATCCACAAATTTGAGGAGAAATTCATTTTTTTTGTGAGCACCTAATAGAGCATCAAATACACAACGAGTTTGGGATGGTGATTCCCATAAAAAATGGAATGTTTGAGTCATGCTATGAGGGAAACAAGGTGGACCTACCGTTTTAGGTGGGTTTCACACCACCGGATGTGCTGTGATAAGAAAGCAGTTAGTCATAGCTGCCGGTCACCTCTCCAATAATTGTGCATTTCATGTTGGTCTTGACTCATTGGAGTTTTATTTCTGTCTTCAAAATGACGGAAATTGCTTCCCGTGAGAAAGGAAGTCAAACAAATGTCAATACTGTCTCAGCGCATTTTTTCAGTGAAGCTTTGCAAACACATGCTAATTGATTCTGACGCTTTGTATCAATATTTAAGTGATACAATATTTGTGAACTGACTGAAACGTTTCAAAACAATTCAAGTCAGTCTCAAATTCAAATTCATTAAGTTATTCAAATACACATCCACTAATAGAAATATCTTTATTATGCTTTCAATTTCGTTTGCCAATTGATTTAGTTCAATTTTCATGATTGTTTTTTCTTCTCTAAACGATTTAATTTTAATTGTTTTTCTGTCTGTTATTCTTTTTTAAACAGTTTAGTTTCCTTTTGTTGTCATTTTTTAGACCTACGATTTCTATTTTTCTATTTTATTGTATTTTATCTTTTTTTTAGCTCTTTTTTTCACGATAATTACTCTTTATTCACTTCTTCCATTTTCTTTTCATTATCTTCTTCTACTATTCATTTGCTCATTATTCCTCTATTTCTACTTCTTTCTCATCCTCTTTTTCTTCTTCTTCTTCTTCTTTACGTCCACCTTCTTATTCTCTCCAACCTTCTTTTCCTACTCATCCTCATCCACCTCTTTCTCCTCATCATCATCTTCCTTCCAGTCCTTCTACTCCTTCTCCTCCTCCTCTTCCTCTTCCTCCTCATTTTTACCATCTTCATCCTTATCCACCTCTTCTTCCTCCTCCATATCCTCATCCATCTTTTTCTCTCACACTCACTTTCTCTATTTCTTTTCTCTTTCTTGCCCACCTGGTTTCACTTTTCTGTTATCAATTGTTTATCATTAATATAGTTTGCTTCACCACCCCTGTTCAAAACTGACGTTGTTTTATAATTATATGGGCAAGCGCATCTCACTCCCACAACATTCTCTCTTTCCTCCTCTCTTCTCTTCCTCTTTCTCTATCCCCTCTTGCTCCCCTTCTCTCTTTCACTCTCACTCTCTGTGACTCATTCACACTCTGTCACATCTCACACACTATCTCTCTCTCATTCTCATTATTTTTCTCTCTCACTCTCTCTCTCTCTCTCTCATATTCATCTCCCATCGTTTTACTCTGTCTCATTCACTCAGGTACGTTTTTTTGAATTGCAACCTTGATCTACTTTTTGCTTCCTGTCTGAGAAAGGCGTAGACTACGCAGTAGACTACAGTTTAGGCTGTCACACATCCGTGATTTTCCACCCATACAATGAAAAAGGGAGAGAGTAAGAGAGAGTGAGCCCGAGTGGTAGGGGTGGAGCACTGTCAGCCTACAGTGCGCATATAAGTGCTATGGGCAGAGCCCTGTTTTCAGGATACTCCCATCGTAGGTGTCACGAGCTGTGTCAAAAATTGACATAACTCTGTAAATTCCACTTCTATTTTCTCTCTCACTCTTTCTCTTTCTCTCTTCTTACTCTCACACTCTCTTGTTCGTACTCTTACTCCAAGTAATTCTTTATAAGTTTTTACAGAAGCATGATTGAATAGAATTGAATAGCTTGTATTGAAAAGAATGTGTTTTTGAACTTAAAAGTGAAATTTCTAATTAAACTTGGACTATTAACATCGAATACTTCTAATTAAACGTGGTTGATTGTATTTAAACATGAACCTTTTAATTACAATTGAACTTAACCTAAAATTTGGATTTTTCAGTTGAAAATATGTGAAGGAAGCAGTTTTGGGCAATAGTCTGTGCATCTTTGTTTGACTTTGTTTTTGTAATGAATGAATAGATGTGTTTCAATTTTATTTTTTATAAAATGAAAATATGTTTTTTTCAAGATACAAATTGAGGAACAAACCATGTTACGATTTGGCAATGGTTGATAAAATAGAATCACTTTTATAGCTAAAACTTTAATTATTATATGCTTGTAAAAAATATATATTTGGCAAAAAATGGTTTCATGCACACTAAAAAGTGTTCCTAATCCCCATATCATGGAGCGTTTGCCAAGCGTGGAGTCGATTCTACGCTTTTAATAAGTGTTGGTTTCATACTCACTAACATTTTTCGTAGTCTCCACATCACGGAGCGTTTGCCAGGCGTGGAGTCGAGTCTACGGTTTTTTATAAGTTGTAGTTACACACACACACACTAAAAAGTGTTCCTAATCTCCACATCACAGAGCGTTTACCAAGCGTCGAGTCGACTCTAAGCTTTTAATAAGTGCTGGTTTCATACTCACTAAAATTGTTCCTAGTCTCCACATCACCGTGCGTTTGCCAAGCGTGGAGTCGATTCTACGCTTTTAATACGTGTTGGTTTCATACTCACTAATTGTTCCTATTCTCCACATCACGGAGCGTTTACCAAGCGTGGAGTCGATTCTACGCTTTCATGATAGAGAGAGAGAGAGAGAGAGAGAGAGAGAGAGAGAGAGAGAGAGAGAGAGTGAGAGAGAGAGAGATTGAGATTTTTAGTAAATGTAATTTTACTTTATTTGAGTAAAAAAAACAAGTTATATGACTACTTACTATATCCTTGAATGACATCACTGAAATTCAATGAAAGATAGATGAAAAATAGATACAAGACGATACGTTACTATTGCACTGTTTTGTAAATTTGATTACTGACATTAATTAGAATGTTGGCATAATAAATAAAATGGAATATCCAGGTGATGCATTTACACAGAAAGGCGTAGTTAGGGCAGAATAGCCCTATCTTACACTGAACCCATAGAGAGAGTGTGAGTGTGAGCTGTGGGAATGGAATGAATGATACCGGAGCCCGTATGATTGAAAGCTTCAGTGTATTTCTTTTTCAACTGTTATGCAGGCTTGTTCAACGTTTTAATGGAAATTGAAATTATATAGCTCGGCTTGCTTGTTGACAGCAGACCAATTGTACAAATTGAATTAAATTGACTAGATTAAAGCGACTAAGACTAATAGGGGGTGGCGCTTAAAATTTTTTGTATTATGCTTTTCTGTAGTCCACTTGACAGCTGTCACAAAAGCTTATCATACAATACACAAGAGAATTAAACCTCACATTTTTTACGACCATTACAATCAATAAAATTCACGTCTGACAAAATATTAGGGTATTATTGAGGCATATCTGTTTGGAAGACCTAGCAAAGAAGAACATTTCACAGATAATGTAATGAAAAGTTGAAATAATAAAATCTTGAATTGACTAGTACGACGGACGGACAACGGCACGATTTCAATAAGGCCCTGTCGGGTCCTTAATAATGTCTTCACAAACATAACGCTTGGCTAAAATATAAATTTTGAGTGATTAAAGGTCGACATCGGCTATGGTAGCCTACTGTACATACATGCACTAATAGTTCTGTAGATACACGTAGATTTCACGCCCAAGAATAAGGTTGCTTGCACAGAGGAACATACTCCATGTATTCAATGATATCACCATCGCAAAATTGAACACAATCATCAGACCTAACCCTTGATTCAATTCGCGTAGTCTATTTCATATCTGTTTTCCACTAAAGTCACTCTGCATCACATCACAAAGGCTGGGTTTCTATTTTCCAGACAGCTGATTGCTCTCAAATCCGATCAGATTTCACTTGTCGAATGAATTTATAGAAAAAATTAATTGAATTATGTAATTATTTATGTATTTAGTTAGTAAACACTTCTCAATGATCCATCCTTCTTCTTGACCAGCACCACTCGAGAAACAGATATTATACCTATGGTAACTTGTGTAGAGTTTTGGCCCAAAAATCTCAAAATTCAAAATTATATCAACTTTTTTGGACTGTGATGGTTCTCAGAAACGATTCGTTATAATCAAATATGTTCTTCGTATGAATGATCAATGATAAATTAATACATATGAAGGCCCAACCAGAAGGCTACCTTGAAATCTGATTCCAATTGCATAAGATGGAGAAGCTCATTTTAAAAATCAACTTTTTCCTTTAAAAGAAGGCCTAATGCCTTTCCTTTTTTCCATAAAATGTTCGTTTTATGAATGATAACTCAACCAGAAGGCCCGAGGGCTATCTTTAAATCTGATTCCAATTGCATATGTGGAAAGATGTGGAGAGAAAGGAAGAGAGTGAGATAAAGAGAGAGGGATAGTGAGAGTAATTGATATAGAGAGAGATTGATAGAGAAAGAGAGAGAGAGTGTGTGTGTAAGAAAAATGGAGTGTGAGTGAGTGAAGGAGAAAACCACTAGAGAGGAGATAAGATACTAGGAGTAGGCCTGCATGAATCTCCTAAATCAAGAGAGAGACTGGCAGAGATAGAGTGAGAGAGATGAGCGAGTGAGGGAAGAAAGAGAAGAATCAGTTTCTTCAGTCCTATATTCTCTCCCATCAGTTTTTTCACCCATTTTTCGTTAACTGTACCTTTGTACACTACGGTATAAGCTACCTTAAACTTAGAATCGTACCGAAAAATTAGCTGTAAAAAAACTGGAATTGGCTATGAACATGAAATGAAATAGAGCTTTGTAAATGTCGTTGAAACAAGAGAAAATAATGAGAACAAGACTTAGGTTGGACTAGGGACAACCACATTTAGTTTCAATAAATTTGATGATGTAGTTTCGATAGTCAGACCATTTTTTATTAGTAATACTTCTTTTATTGTCTATCCGTGAATCGTAGCAGGTATCTGTTGAATCTGATAGAGATAAGCTGCGTTCTCCTAGGCACTCTTTGTAAGGGTGACCGATTAGATTGGCCAGCAAAAATGACACCGTTCTCTGCTGTAAAATCACTTCCTGGTGGTTCGGAACCCACCTAAAACTGTAGGTCCAACTCATCAATCACCTCCATCCAACTCATTACCAACGCACAGGTCTCAGAACATGTGGGCTTCAACCTCCAAAAAAATTCATAATTATTTGCAACAGAAGAATAAATATCTAAACAAATGCATTGGCGTGAACAGAATAAGAAAGCCTTGTTCTCCAGCCAAGAGTCTTAGAAAAAGTTTTTTCTAATATTTCTATTTATTTATAAAACATACAAAAGCTTACGGGACAACCAATTAAGTGCCTTTATGACGTACAATAAAATAACTTTAAAACTGTCAAAAATAAATATTTCACTAACAGAAATGCTGTGAAATCACTTCCCGGTGGTTCGGAGTCTCTCTAAAACTAGGTTCAACTCATCCATCACCATCATTCAACCCATTACCCACGCACAGGTATCAAACCTATGTGGGCTTCATCTTCCAAAATGAAGAAGGGGGAATTGTTTATACAACCACGAGTCAGGATTTACAATAATTTCAACTGAAACTCTGATAATAATCATCAACAAAAAGTTCTAGTGGAAATAATACAATTCAGAGAAATAGATCAGATTAAATTAAATGAAAAAAAATAATAAAGTTGAATTTATTCTTATTTATAGATAACCGTTTACCTAAAATCCTCGATTGATATCTAAAAGCCAGGTTTTACATGAGAAAGTGGGGTTGGGACAAGGAAAGTCTCGATTAACACACTCAAATGAGTGATTCAGATTCAGATAGCTTTATTCGATTAAAAGTACAATTCATATGACTTCTGACTATTACCTTACAATGAATGACATCACCTAAATTATGGAAGATAAAATATAGATAGAAGACGATACTTTACTATTACACTTCTTGTAAGTTAGATTACTGACAAATAAGAATATTTGCGTAATAAATGAATTGTAATATCAAGGTGATGCATTTACACAAAAGGGCGGAGTTAGGGCAAAATAGCCTATCTTATAATATAATATAATATCTTACACTCAACCTACAGAGAGTGAGAGGGGGGATAAAGATAAAGATAAAATTACTTTATTTACGTAAATTTACAAAATATAACTGTGACTGATTAAAAAGAATATTATTAACAACACAATAAATAAGAAAATGAGAAAAAGTTTGGATATTAACAATAACATTTTTGTGAAGCATTTACGTAATAAGGGCGAAGTCTGGACAAAAATTCGTCCATTCAAACTTAACCTTGATAACTTTGAACTGCGAGACTATATACAGTAATTGGTAATAATAGAATAAAATTTGAATACAAATTGAAAAAGTTTTTTTTTTAAGATAAAATTACTTTATTTACGTAAAATTATATCTATAGAGAGAGAGATAATTAGATAGATAATAGAAAGATAAAATGTCTTTATTTGGGCGATGTTAGGTTATTTGGTTATAGAGAGAGAGAGCGATAGAGAGAGAGAGAGAGTGAGTGTGAGTGAGAGAGGAGATTGATTGATTACTTTATTCATAAAAATAAAATATTCAACAGTTACAAGTATAAAACACAATATACAGGCATCGCCAAGTATTATTACATAGAATATTAGTCACTTATTATAGAAACATGAAATTACGACTGAAAATGAGATTATAAAAACTTGGTGATGCATTTGCATGAAAAGGCGAAGTTAGGGAAGATGTCCCTTCCTTACACTTAACCTTTTTTTGTGTGTAGAGAGAGAGAGTGAGAGAGAGTGAGAGAGAGAGAGAGATAGATAGATAGATATTTTTATTTGTTAATTGTCACTAGGCTTATCGCCTATGGTGACAGATACATATTAAATATACAAACATACAAATGCAGAAAAAATAATGATAATAAAAATAAAATTAAAATGAAATGGAATGAAATAAAACAGATACATGGAACACAAAAACAAAATAATAAAACTTGTTGTTTACATAAACTACCGCTGCAAAATTGAATTGAACTTGAAAAAATTATAGCTCTTCATTCAGAAAATTGAAAAGTCTGTATTTAAATGTTCTATAGGTAGGTGAAAATACAATATTTAATGGTAAGAGGTTCCAAAGTCTTGAGGCAGTAGCAGTGAAGGACTGATTGTACATGACTGTACGTTGATTTGGAATCTGAAGGAAGAATTCATGTTGCCGTGTCACCCTAGAATGAATGTTTGCAAGAAGTGTAAACCTATCCTTCAAATATTGGGGACCTTTCCTCTCTACAATAAGGCGATATGTAGTACACAACAAGAAATACTTCCTTCTACCCTTCAACTTTAACCAACGCAGCCTTCTGTAGTAGGGTGTAATGTGATCATCCATTCTTGCGTCAAATATGAAACGAATAGCATAATTTAGAGCACGCTGTTATTTTAAATTCAATTCCTCTGTCAAGTCATTATACACTATGCTGCCATAATCAATAATAGGCAATACCAGACTCCACACAAGTGTTGTACGAAGATGAGCAGGAAGAAACCTTCGGAGTCGCTTCAACTGGTGCATAGTAGCAAATACCCTTTTTGTCATGATATTAACCTGTGTAGACCAACTCAGATTTTTATTGAGGTGAATGCTTAGAACTTTCAAAGAACTCTCATATGGCAGCATGTGACCCTCAATCTCAATCTTGGGCAAAGCATTAAAATCAATTTGGTTGTACAGCCTACCATAAGCAATAATCATGCTTTTGCATTTACTAGCATTGAGACTCAAACAATGTGCCCCAGCCCACTCAACCAATGAGGATATGTCATCATTCATACCAGCAACGATCTCGGAAATATTATCAGAAGCACAGTGATTATAACAGACCAGATCATCAGCATAAATATGAAATGAAGAATGATGAAGAATTTGAGGAAGGTTGTTGACATAGATGGAGAACAGGAGAGGTCCTAGAATTGAACTCTGGGGGACACCGGCTACAACAGGTAGCCACCCAGAAGTTCGTCCATCAGCTCCCCTGACACACTGACATCTATTAGAAAGGTATGATCTGAACCAAGATAGGCATGAAAGAGAAAAATTGCATTGTGATGAGAGTTTGTGAAGTAGGATTGAGTGACAGATATTATCAAAAGCCCTGCTGAAGTCAAATGAAACAAGAAGAGTTAAAGAACGGTTATCCATAGCTTTGCGAATATCATCAGTGATTTTCAATAGAGCTGTGGATGTACTATGGAACAAGCGGAACAAGTAATTGTTGAGAGAGAGAGGGAGAGAGAATATGAGTGAAAGAGAACAAACAAAAATAAATACAGTGAAAAAAATTCCCAGACAGGAATGGTTTGGAGACCGACGTTTACTTTAAAAATGTGCATCTTGTCAAAAAAACGCGGGCGAATTTCTATTTTTGTAAATAGGAGGGGGTTTGGGTAGGCGGCGGGGTGGAGGGAGAAAGAGCAGACTAAATATACAACGGCAGTGGTTGACTATCACATCAGACAGGCATTCTATAATATGTTTGGGTACACACATTCAGGGCAGAATTGAGGAACTATTGAAACACGTTACAGACAGACGAATGCAAAACGGTCGACTTGAAACAGAGACCTCTCTTCGCTCGGCCAATAACAAACATCAATTACAAAGCTAGTGGATAAATAATAGTCGAATGAACTTTCAATACCATCAAAATGAAAGTTTTTGTCTCAACACTGGCTTGCAAATCAAATAAAATGATGAAATCTGACCCTTTTAACCAGCATTAAGCAGAGACCTTCAGTTTAACTGCTTTCTGTTACAAGTCAGGAATTACGCCCCTTTAGTCATAATTTAGTTAATTATGCTTGTGACGTTATGGCGGTTGTCCTAAATGCTAAATGTCAAATCGAGATTTATTTGTTAAATGAACTGTTGTATGACAATTTGACAATATTGTGAGCAGCTTCATAAAATTGGGTCATCTTCTCTTTCTTTTTCTCCTTTTTCCTCCTCCTCCTCCTCCTCCTCCTCCGCATCATCATCCTTTTTCTTCTTCTGCCTCTCCTTCTTCTTTCTCCTCCTCTTTTTCCTTCTCTTCTATCTCCTCTTCCTCCTTCCCCTCCTCCTTTTTCTCCTCCTCCTCCTCTTCCTCTTTCTCCTCCTCCTCCTCTTCTTCTTCTCCCTCCTCGTTCTTATAGTCCTCTTACACCTTCTCCTTCCCCCCATCCTTTTCCCCCTCTTCATCCTCATACTCCTCATCCTCATCCTCCCCCAACTCCTGATACTCCTCCTCTTCCTCTTCGTCCTCCTCCTCCTTCTACTGCTATACCTCCTCCTCCTTCTCCTGCTTACCTCCTCCTCTTCCTCCTCCTCCTCATCCTCTTCCTCCTTCATCTGCTATCTCTCCTGCTACCCCTCCTCCTCCTACTTTTTATCGTCCTCCTCGCTCCTCTAGTCCTCTTCCTCCTTCTCCATCCTTTTCCTCCTCCTGTTCGTCCTCCATTTCTTACTCCTTCATCCCCTCTTCCTCCTTCTAATAATTCTCCTCCTTCTTCACCACCTTCAACTCCTTCTCCACTACTCAGTGGCGTAACGTTTTCCAATTGGGCCCCCCGCAACCGATTTTCCGAGCCCCTCTCCTCAAAATCATATAAATATCCTCCCTCACCCTTACCACCCTCCCCCTGAAGAACTTGCATATTTTGTGAGCAGTTATCATAATTATGTAAGAACTAAATGCCTTTTTCTCTATTAAATTTTAAAATTCAATAATGTTTCAAGGGATGGACTAGTCTAATGATTTTGGCTGTAGCCTACGGGTTTCTGAAATATGGAAATAGTTGAGAGGTGATTTTATTATAAATAATTAACTTCATAGAAACCTTGAAATTGAGGTTTTCCATAGGATCCACATTCACATTCTCTTTGCTAGCACCTCCACTCCTTTTCCCAGAAGTGGTATTCTCTCAGAATTCGCCTCGTTCGCGCGCACGGACACAGGTTAAATTTTAATAAGAAGGCACTTTTACAGTGAAATTGTTAAGTCAGGAAAAGAGAAGAAAATTCAAGAAATTTCCTGGTGGAAAAGAGAAAACGAAAACTGCTTATACTCTTGATACTATTACAATATAAGAAAAAATTCTACTGCATTGGGAGAACTGCCACAATTGAACCAAAATTTTATATACTTATACAATAGCCACGTAATTGATCCGATATATCAAGGGTTTAAACATTCCTTCTAAATATTGTTTAAAAATGTACAAGTCGATAAAAAATAGAAATAACTAAAAAATGAAAGTATGACATCACACATGCTGAAAAATAGAACAGAAATGAAAAAAATGGAACTCCAAATAATAAATATCACGATCTCGATTACACTCACGAACTCACTTGATACGGTTTACTCTAGGGCTCTAGGCCAATTTATCGGACACGTGTACATGCATCTAGCTGGACGATTCAAAAGAGACTGAATTTAATACACTGTACTGTATGAAGAAAAATGTTTACTGATTTCTACACAACCCCCTACTTTCCATTTCTTCGTATGCTAATAAACATTAAGGAATTCTATGGGAAAATAATTAATTTTCTCCAATATTTGCACAGTGGTGACATAGCCTTATTCATGATTCTGAATTCCTCCTCTAAGCTATTCAGGAATTGATAAAGTAAACAATAAACAATGACCTGACATTATTTAGTCTACTCATGCTTTCTTTCTCCCTACAGTGTTTCAGTTTTAGTTTTATTTCTTTTGAAAAAAAATATATAAATCAGTCTCGGCACGGGCCACTTCTTGAAAAATTATATTTTCAGCCCGGGCCCCCCCGCGCCGCGGAGTCTGCGGGGGTGTACGTTACGCCACTGCCACTACTCCTTCATCAACAACCCCTTCCCACCTCTTCCTTCTTCTCCTGAAAGAGAATGAATCTGTCGTACACACTTCTACAACTTGTAGGCTATTTGATTCTGCGATGGTGATTCAGTAGCGGATCCAGGAGGTGATTTCGGGGGGGGGGGGGCAAACACTGGGGAGTTTGGGGGGTATGGAACACCCCCCAACCAAAGAGGGGGGCCGGGGGCCACCCCCGGAATTTTTTTGGATTTTTTAATAGAAAATGGTGTATTTTGACAGAGTTTTTAGTGCCCCTCATAATGTTGTTATGGATAGCACTGTTTTATCAATATGTATGTACAAATTTGTATTTGTATTGGTAATTTGCATTCCTTACCGTTTTACCTGATATCTAAGTCATTGTATTTTTTTCTTATAAATTAAGTTTTTAAGTTGTTACGTATCAAATTTCAAATGAGTTCTCATCCAATTTACTAAATAATTATTGAGCACATTTTTTTAGATAAGTTATAAAAATATGAATATGAATAAGGTAATGATTCAATAAAATATTAGCCGCTGCTAGAATGCGCATGTGGCGCACAACCATTCTAGTGGGGGCAGTCGGAAAAATATTCGGTCGGAACACTCAACAGCTCAACACCGTCTGCAGTCAGTCTACTTCACTTGAAGCTTGAAGTACCTGCGTACTAGCGGGTTAAAGAACCCATGTTCTTTAATATCTAGAACACGACATTAAAGAATTCCCTCTGCACAAGTAACAGGGATGGCTTTACACAAATAAATAAATAAAATAAAAATAAATTTGTTAATAGTCACGTTAAGCTGCATCGATCGAGCTAGGCTCGCACAGCATGTGACACATCAATTCACTTCAACTAAACTAATTCATCAAGCGTTCGTTCATCTATAAAAACATATTAGAAAACAGATTCTATTCAACATTTTGTCTCCGAAAAACCCTATATCATGCATGCATGGGGTACCGAAGTGTTGACTCTCAATGTCTTGTGTTGTAATGGGTGAGCGATTATATTATTTTCATAATTACTCTGGTTCTTATGCGAATACATGGCAATCTCAAAAAAATACAGTGCCAGCATTGTAAGCAGTCCTAATTTTCTGAAAATCGGTCGACATGACTGCCATGCACTTAATCCTTCAATTATTTGTAACACTTTCTTCTGCAATCTGAATATTGCATTGATATTTCCCTCGCTACCACCGCAGAATATCACCATAACGAACCTGGGACATAAAATACCCATGATAGACCGCTAAGGCTGTTTTTTTTGTTCAAAACATTTCTCAAAGTCTTCAAAGCAAAAACCGCATGGGATAACTTTTTCCTAAGGCTTTTAATTTCATTATCCCATTTTAAATTTGACTGCAGCTCCAGACCCAAAATCTTAATTCCCATTGTCGAATGGCATTCCATACCAGAATATAGCATTAATGTATGATTGGATTCATTGTTTATCATTGAAAATTTAATAAAATTAGTCTTTTTGACATTCAGCTTCAGTTTGTTGCTATGAAACCAATCGGTAAGCTGCTTTAAAATTTCTTGAGCTTTCAAGAGGACGGTTGCATTATCTTTGCCCTTAACCAGAACAGTAGTGTCCGCATATAAAATTAGTTTGGAGTCTATGATGAAGGGTAGGTCGTTTATAAAAAGGTTAAACAAAACTGGGCCTAAAATTGAGCCCTGTGGCACTCCGCAAGTAACCCTTCTCTATTCAGATGTGGTATAGCTGCCATGTCCTGTACTCACTCTAACTGATTGATATCTATTATCTAGATAAGAAGTGAAAAAGTAAAAGTAAGAAGAGACAAATTGGAAACAGCCAATTTTTGTTGCTTACATAATTTTGTCCTAGTTTCTATTAGATTTATGCCGGTTTTTTTATTTTTCTCTTAGATCTCGGGGGGGGGGGGCAATTGCCCCCCTTTGCCCCCCCCCCTTGGATCCGCCACTGTGGTGATTATCTGTGAGTAATAATGGCCTCTCCACTGTGCAAGCACTGAATAGAAAAATAAACTCCTCTTTATTTTTCAAATTTGAAGTATAAATTCACCTTTCTATGAACTGAAAGTCAAAACATGAAGTGTTCTTAATAGAAAGTTCTGAAATTTAAAGTATACATTTCTATCAATAGGTACGTTTTTAAATTTAAAGATAGTTCATTCAGAGGTTGAATGCTCCACTGTACAATCACCCTTATAAATTTCATGAACCACTCCCAAAATTTGACGCCATTTTGAGAAAAAAAACAGGCTTGAAATCTTGCACAAATTCATGACCTGGGTTGAGTGAAATACGGCCGTCTGCAGTTCAACTCTGTTTTAGTTGTCGGTTAAACTTTATTTAAATTTATGATGTTTAGTGGTCATAAATGTGTCCGTATTACATGAATCATGTTTTTACATAAATGAATAATTATTTTGAAAGTGGCTTAGTGAATGAAAATAAGGTTTCAGGTCACCTATAAATAATTGTATGTGTAGGTACTGTATTGCAAAATAAGTGACCTAGAAAATATGTATTAAAATAGGTTGCATATCATTTTACAAACCAGTTTCAATAGTACTGTCATTTTAGCTATTTCATTTGTAGCTAGTTCAATAATAAATAAATGAGTGGTTGAAAAAATTCTTGAACAAAAATAAATTTTTAAACCAAAAATAAAAACTCACCATGACTTTGAATAAACTCACCATACTTTGCACACAAGTTTTCTTCTAATTTTCTGCTGTAACTTCTGATTTTCTCTCGCATGAAAAAAGGTGTCTGGTGATCTGCGGAAAATAGGTATTTTTTCCCTTATATACACATTTTACCATAGTTTGAAATTTGGTGACCTCCCCAAACTACTTATATCTAGTCATTGATAAGGGTGTGTCCGGACCCCCCCCCCCCTCCTTGGATACGTCCTATTTAAAGAAGGGGGTCCTGAGTTCCCCCGCAGAATTAGAAATAGGTCCTCTCTAAAACGAAATTTCAGACAGATCGTGGTTGAAATTTGAATTTACCCAATGCGCAATCTATCTAGTGCTCATGTCATTTTTTTAAGGGGGTCCGAACCCCCAAACCCTTTCCCTTTTCTGGTGGACCGAACGATAGTGAGGTCTACCCTTTAAGACGATCGGCATTTCCTCTGTCTCTCTGTCTCACGATTACAGACCATATTGCCAATATTACAGACCACGCCTGGACCAATTGCTATGATTTTTCATATGGATGTTCCTTATTCCTAGGCCCAGCGATGTATATATTTTTTTTTCAAATTTTAATAGGGGAGCTAATAATTATTATTGATCAATCCATTTTATAGACCTAACCTACTGAACTTGCCGGCCAAACAGCTTAAAGGAACAGCTGATAGAAGTCAACAGTTTTTAATCATATGGCAGGCCCCTTAGCGGCATTATTTATGCTGTCTTTGAACAGCAAAAGACTTTGCACTTTGCATGTAGGCTACCATACAGTCAGAGCCTTGCAATATGTAGGAAACATATGACTGGGTATGATGAAATGTAATTATGCCAGGTTGATGACATCTGTTAACCAATGCAGCTAGAAATTTGATATGCTGCCTCAGCGGGAGGTGGCGAATAATAAAATCAAAAACCTAGCTTCTACCCTAGCTTATAGTCGTAGTTTTAAATTTGAAATGTTTCTTCATTAAGAGATGGTGATTAATAAAACAACGAAGGACCGGAAAATGGAAGATGGATGAGAAAAAGTAAATAAATTAATTTCATCATTTATTTGATGAATAATTTATTTCTGTTTTTTATTATTGGAGATTTATTGATATTAAAAGCTGCTAAAAATGCATGAGAACCCTTCATTTTTCTCACTGTCTCTCAAACGAGGGGTGATTTCTAGGCGGCGTCATAAACTTTGGACTTTTGAAATATTGATTTTTACAGTTTCCGTCCTCAATAAAAGATTAAGGAATTAAAATCGAGTTGAAAACGCTCTTCAACTTTTTTTCGAAAATGTCATCCCCTTATGTGTGAGTGTTGAGCGAGTTCACAGAACTACTAGTTATGTCCCTGCAATTAAAAGTATGTCAAATTCCTTTCAAAAAGCAATTGAAAAAACCAACTACAGCAGTTAAAACTGGATCGATCCATCTTTAACTTGTAACAACTGCAATCAAATACTTTTCACAGCACATGTTAAGTTCAATTCTATTGTATCCCATCATGTGTCAAGCAGTCAATAGAATACAAATAAACACAAAAACAACAATTAGGACAAATTCAATTGAAGTTGCAGCACTCCAAGTGTGACGTCATACAATGTACACGTCAGCAGCTGAGAATGAGATTTATTATTTGTATGTGTACGATGACGTACTGACCTAGTTATCTATTAGTAGCTCTTTTAATAGAAATTAATTATAAACATATAAAACAAAAAAAAAACAGCGCATACTTTGTTATCGTATCAAATATGTCATGTTCATTTGTAATACTTTTCTGGAAAGACAAAAAATTTAATGTTGAGTCAAGTTTGAATAGTGTGAATCATTGAAATTTCATTCATTCGTGATTCATTCATTTTGAGGAGTTTCTACTTTTTCTCCTGTCATCTCCACCTCTCCTCCTCCTCCTCCTACAAGGTATCGTCCTCCTCCACCTACTCCTCCAACTTATCGTCCTCCTACTCCTCATTCTATTCTTCCTCCTCGTCCAACTTTTCCTCCTCCTTCTCCTCTTCCTCTTACTCTTATTTCTCCTCCTCCTTCATCTACCTTCATTCTTTTTCTGTAGTTTTTTCTCTTCTACTTTCTTTTTCTTTCTTATTCTTCTCCTTCTCCTGTCTTATCCTTCTTCTCCAGTCTCTTTTTTTTTCTTCTCCTGTCTCTCATTCTTCTTCTTTAATCTTTTTCTCGTCCTCCTCTTCCTCCTCCTGTCGCTCCTTCTTCTCCTTCTCGTGCTTCTCATTTTTCTCCTCCTCCTTCTTCTTTATTACCCGTCTTTCCCTTCCACATTCTACTTCTTTTTCTTCCGTCTCCTCTCTCTCTCTCGTCTTCTCCTTTTCTTCTTCACTCGTCTTCTCCACCTCCTCTTCCTCCTCTTTCTCCTCCACCTTCTTCTTCACTACCCTCCTTCTTCCTCAACCGTCTTCTCCTTCTTCTTCTCCCGACTTCATCACCTTCTCCTCTTCTTCCTCCTTCTCCTCTTTCTTGTCTTCCTCCTCCTCCTCCTCCTCCTCCTACGGTTTTCTTCTCCCTTTTCTCTGATCAAAGGGTCATCTGATAGAGAGGACTAAGAGTCCTAACTTCGCAATTAATTAATAAAAATGGCAGCTCCAATTCACTAATTCATGGGACTTACACATTGATAAAAAATGGCCAACTTCAAGGTCGTTTTAAAAAGATAAAGTCATTAGAGTAAATAAACCTACTGTTTTATCACTAGAGTGTATCTTCTCTAGTATGTCATTAAATTGAATTCAGTAGTTTACGATTTCGGTGACTCATGTGAGCCTACTCCTAGTATCTTATCTCCTCTCTCGTGTTTCTCACTCCCTCTCTCTCTCGCTTTTTCTCTCTCAAGAGATGCTCAGTCTCTTCACTAACTTTTATAACTTGTAAAAACGTTTTGTAAACTGTACATTATGTAAGTGATATGCAGCAAGGCTTTCAAGACCTGGAATTTAAAAAAAAAAAAACAATCAATCACTCTCTCTATCTCTCTCTCTCCAGAGATGCTCAGTCTCTTTACTAACTACTATAACTAGTAAAAACGTTTTGTAAACTGACTGTACATTTTGTAAGTGATATGCAAGAGATTCAAGACCTGGCATTTAAAAAACAATCGATCTGTCTCCCATTCTTTCTCTCACTCTCATTCTCCCTCTCTCTCTTTCTCTCTCAATTGAAGAGACTCCGGAGATTTCTCTCAACTCATCTCCGCACAACTTTGGTGTCTAGTCAGTCTGATCATGCCTATGGCAGCACTGTCTACACAATGACATGACCGAAGAATTAAACATAAAGCTTCAGCGGGCTTTGAATTATGCAGTTCGATTCATTTTTGATGCAAGGATGGATGATCACATTACACC
Source organism: Conomelus anceps (assembly GCA_948455865.1). Taxonomy (NCBI): domain Eukaryota; kingdom Metazoa; phylum Arthropoda; class Insecta; order Hemiptera; family Delphacidae; genus Conomelus; species Conomelus anceps. Next base: position 153,097,860 of record OX418216.1, read on the forward strand.
CTACTATAGGAGACTGCGCTGGTTGAAGTTGAAAAGAAGACAGTACTTCGTTTTATGTACTGCATGTCATCTTATTGTTGAGGAGAGAGGTCCACAGTACTTTAAAGAAAGGTTCACTCTTCTCGCACATGTTCATTCCAGGGACACGGCAGCATCAATTTTTCATTCAAATTCCCAGTCATCGTACAGTCATAATATAATCTGATATAATCATGTATAATCACTCATTTACAGTTACTGCCTCAAGACTTTGGAATGCTTTGCCCGTGGATATTGTATTCTCGCCTTCTTTTGGGTCCTTTAAATCAAGGCTCTTTGGTTTACTGAATGAGCGGAAGTTATGAAAATGATACTTGTCTTTTTTGTATCTTGTCATTGTGTGGCATGGTTGGTGCGTTAATCCATCTCATAGTCTATCATACATTTTGTATAATTTGAATCGTGATCTCACTTACATTTTAATTTATACTCATTAGGTTACCTATAGTGTTATCCTATATAGTATTTATTGTGCATTGTAATGTTTCGGTATAATTGATTTCAGTTTTAAGCAGTTTTTGTCTGTATCTAAATACGCTTGATTTTTATGCAATTATTTAGTTTTTATAATTTTTAAGACATACAAGTAACCATAGGCGATAAGACTTGGAGCAGCTGCCTATAATAAATATCTATCTATCTATCTATCTATCTATCTATATCTCTAGGTTGAGTGTAAGATAGGGCTATTCTGCCCTAACTCCGTCCTTTTGTGTAAATGCATCACCTGAATATTCCATTTCATTAAATATGCAAACATTCTTATTATTGGAAGTGATAGCCAAGTGCCGTACTAGGTATCTGTTCAATCAGAGATAAGCTACGAAACTCCTGGGCGCTCTTTGTAAGGGTGACGGATTGGATTGGCCAGCAAAAAAGACTGTTCTCTGCTGTAAAATCACTTCCCGGTGGTTCGGAACCCACCTAAAACTGTAGGTCCTAACTTATCAATCACTATCATTCAATTAATTATTACCCACGCACAGGTCTCAAACCTATGTGGGCTTCATACTTCGAAAAAAAGAAGTCATATTATCTTGTATTTTTTCCATGAATTTAGGTGATGCCATTCATTGTAAGGTTATAGTCAGTAGTCATATACTCGTCTATTATACAGTATATATATATAAATTTTACTTTTACTCAAATAAAGCTATCTGAATAACTTACTCTCTCTCTCTCTCTCTCCCACTCTCTCTCTCACTCTCTCACTCTCTCTCTCTCTCTCTCTCTCTCTCTCAGTCTGACTTTCTGCTACTCAATGTTCACTTGTTCTACTTAGTTTGAAATTAGGCGTGAAATGAAATTGATCATTATAACCTAAAACCGTGATTAAGAACAATGCAGATAATTTTACTGCTTTGCTGTGAAGTTTGAACTGATAACTAGAGTGGCTTGCGTATATGTGTATATTCATCTAAACGTGAATGTAACTGCACTATAACTATATTTTTTCTACTGACAAGGAAATTCTTATCGTCTTTAACAAAAATAGATAAGCAACGGATTCTCTTGTAAATATAATAAGTACTGTAGGTTGATTTGAATGAAATTACGTTTTTGATACAATATTTGGCGGAAAGCTTTGGCGGAAAATTGGATTTTCCTTATTTTTATGCTTAAATGATTATTTACTAACTAGAATTAACCGTTACACGAACAGCTGTTTCGTTTCATTTAAAATTTTTCCCATATTTTCTTTTTCTTTTCCTTCTCCTTTTCCTCATCATCACTCTCTTCCTCCTCCTCCTCCTTTTTCTCCCTCTCCTGGTCTTCTTCTTATTATTTTTCTTTTCGACTTCTTTTTCTTGTTCTTCTTTTTCTTTTCCTCAACTCTTCTTCTCATTTTTTCAGAGGATGAAGCCCTCACATAGGTCTGAGACCTGTGTGTGGGTAAATGAATTGGGTGATGGTGATTGATGAGTTGGACCTACAGTTCCAGATGGGCTCCGAACCACAGGGAAGTGATTTTACAGCAGAGAACAGTTTTTTTTGCTGGCCAATTCAATCGGTCACCCATGCAAACAGGGCCCAGGAGTTTCGTTTCGTAGCTTATTTCTGATTGAACAGATACCTCGTACGGCACTCTGCTATCACTTCCCTTATTCTCTTCCTCTTCCTCATCATACTCTTCCTTTTACTTATTCTACTCCTCCTCCTCCTCATCATCATCATTTAACTGTGTTTACTCTTCCTCCTCCTCCTCCTCCTCCTCCTTCCTTTTCTCTTTCTTCTTCTCTTCCTTTTCGCGTTCCTCCTCCTCCTACTTCTCATCCTCCTCCATTCTTTCGCTCCCTCCTCGTTCAAGTGTTGATGAGAACGATATCCTTGAATATCCTCTTCCAAGAATGGACATTTATATGTTCAAACTACGCCGTTTCATGTAGATACATCACAATCATATTATTGTTATCAAATTGCATCTTATATTCATATCGTTGAATAATTCTTTAGTTTAGATTTGTAAAATTCATAAAACAATAATTACAGTACTTGAATATTTTCAACTATCATAATCTAGAACCAAAGACTGCTGCATTTTGTCATCTACATGAATAAAGTAAATAATCTAATCTAATCTAATCCTCCTTCTCCTCCTCTTCATCCTTCTACAAATCCACATTTTAGGTTATGTCTAAGTTTAATTAGTAATTTCACTTTGAAGTCCGATGATTACCGATTCTTTTCAATTAAAACATTTTAATATTTATATTTTCATATTGAAAACGAAGCATTAAAACAGTCCAGTAAAACCAAGAACGTGTATATTATTTTTGATCAGTTGATATTTTTGTTATTTCTCCCCTCCTCCTTTATCAAAGTTTCTCACTACTTGATATTTATTTCTCGATTTCCCAATTTACCACTGATTGAGTTTTCCATACACCTCTGCTAGTCCTATTGAACATTTGACAATTGTTATTTTGAGTGAACTTACCTATAAAATAGATAATTACGTTGTTACAAATGAAATTATGAATAATGTGACTGAAAATATTCATAGAATTTTATTAACCAACTTTCGATTTTTTAATTTGTTCCAGGTTATCGACTGCCAGCGACCTTCGATTCAAGTACAATCTATGCAGCAAGTGCCACCAAAAGAACATGCAGCATTTCGATTAATCGAGAGTCGATCCCAACTATCGATACATCGATTGTAATCTTAATGGAACCCACTTGTAGAGCTTTCATCAAATTGAAGCCCAAACACTGGTCGTCTTCTTCAGTATTATCCACCCTTACTTAACCTCATTTTTTTCGAAAATTGGCTATTTTTTCAAAAATAGCCAACGTTTATGTTTATTTTTGTCCATTGAACTTCTTTGAAAAAGAATTGATTGTGTTCAATTTTCAAAATTGATCCAGTATTTCCTAGACACTTGTAGTACAAATTTTCGGTATTATTTAAAAAAATGTTTTGTCTGTTTTTGTTGTAACTTTATATCTTCAGTTGTGTTCCAAAACATAAAATTAACTTTAAAAGTAATTTATGGTTGTCGTTAACAACTTTTCTATTGTTCAATTACAAGGTAATTAGGTAATTGTTTAATACCTATTTTATTTAGTTCAATTACTGTTGCAATTGATTTGATGGGTTGAGGTCTACTTTTCATCAATTTGTTCAATTATTCATCAAGTTTTAGTCAATTTCCAAGTTTAGTCAAAACCCCAAATTTGGAGTAGATTTTTGATCTTTCAAAGGTATTTGACGCATAAATATTTAGTCCCAGATTGACTTTTGTCCAGTTTTGTACCTAAATTCTGTTATTTTCCTGCTGAAATTGTCTTTCTGTGAGGCAAACTCTATTAAAACCCGAATTCTGTATAGTTTTTCGATCTTTCGAAGGCATTTGACGCCTAAACATGTCTTCCGGCGGGACCAAGAAGCCAACCCCAGCGGAGTCCTCTTCTGTGGGGCCCGATTGGGGTTCTGTGGAGCTGGGTGACGTCAATGGCGAGCGCAGAGCCAGATTTCAAGTAAATTTGGTTGAGAAAAACAAAGATGATGATGGAAATGAGACAGACAGATTGTGCGAGGGAGAAGAGGATTATGAGGATGAGGATGATGATCATCATGGTGCCTACGTGAAGAGTTTCAGGCATATGACTAGGGAGGCTCTGCCACGTTTGGACAACTACAGGAATATTATGTCGATTCAGGCTGCCTATCGACCTACCTTGGATGAGCTGCATAACGCTACACTGCATCATTCCAATAAGGTGAGTCAGTAATACCGTTTTAAAAATATTTCCTCAATGTGTATTTATAAAAATTCGTAAAATATGTGACACGCGTAATATCTGTGAAACAGGTCAAAAAAATTTCAATAAAATAAAGCAATTTGATCAACTTGGTATGTGATTATCAAGATCTAAAAAGGTGTAGTATAGTATTTTAGGCAGCGATTTTATTATGTCTGACTTAAAGCCACAAGTGAGATTTAAGTTAGGACACGAGTGAAACGAGTGTCCTAAACACCTCACGAGTGACTTATTGGAGGCGAAATACAAGAGTTGCATACAATATTTTTCTCAAACTACTAATAATTACTTTTAATTTAACTTACCAATTAATCGGATAACTTACCCACACTAACATAACCTAGAATGAGTCCTTGTTGTTAGGTTTTGAAACAAAAAATTATAATTGATTTCAAAATCTTTGAATCAGCTGATGTGAATAATGCTTAACATTTACTTCGACACCGTTCTGAAAAAATCCTGAATTCTAATTAAACGGAACTGAAAAGTGATAGTAGTGTTAAAATAGCTTCATTAAGCAACTAGTTTGATACTCCATGGAATAAAGGAAGCGGTATTGACATCGCTGTCTAAGCTATCATGTCGAGTTAAAATATATAGGGCAATGTTTTCACGATTTAAAATATGGAAATCTACCACAAACTCACAATCAGAGAAGAGTTGTTCCGCTTCTTTTTCTTCTTTGTATTTATCTTCGTCTTCCTTGTTTTGCTTTCTTTTCCGGTTCTAACTTCATCTCCCTCCTACATCATTAGCGCCTCTCTATGCTCTTCTATTTCCTTCTTTCTTCGCTATTAAATTTTCCTCTATTCCATTATCATTACCCATACTTCTCCTTCTCCATCTTCTCTTCTTCCTTTCCTCCTCCTCATCCTCCTTCTCTTCCTCATATTCCTCCTACTTCCTACTTCTCCTCCTCCTACTCATCCTACTCCTCTACCACCTCGGTTTTCTCTTACTCCTCCTCCTTCACCTCCTCATCATCATCATCATCCTCCTCATCATCATCCTCCTCCTCTCCTCCTACTCCTTCTCATCCTACTCATCCATCGCCTCCTCCTTCTCTTTTTACTCCTCTTCATTCACCGAGACTCCTCAGCCTGGTCCTTCTAGATTCTTCTTGTTCTAATTCTAGTTCTTCTACTTCTCCTTTCTTCTGCTATAGGTACTTCTTTTTTCTATTTATTTCCTTTCATAAATCTACAAAATATTCGTCTCGAATACGTCTCAGTGGAAGAACATCTAATTCAAGATGGCTGCCAAAAGATGAAGAAGGGAGAATACTGGTTGAGGAGAGGCTTCTTCATAACAATAATTACTATTAAAGTACTGTACTTTCCTCCAGCCAGCGTGTACCTCTACTGCTCTTGAAGAAGATGTCATTGCCCTTGAAAGTACAGCCGACGTCTGCTATTAAAGCAGTCTTTTCCTCTTTCTCTTCTAGATTTTCTCTCTCTTTTGTCATTCGTGTTTCTTCTCCTTCTCCTTCTGACATCTGTTGCACCGCAATTCTATACTCCATGCTCCTGTGGATTTCTACTCTTTACCTTTTCGTTTTGCAATAGAGTACCTTTCAAAAATACAGTATAAATATGCAGGACAGAAAACTATTTTTTTTTAATTTTTAAGATTTTGTCTTGAAGACTCCGGTTATGTATTGGAAAACAAGGCAAGCCAGATCAACAAGTATATACCGACATACAATATCACCAATCTTATTCACTAGTTACGGCAATTAATATTTAAATTAGTTGAGGTGAGTCTGAATTTTGATATGAAAAAACTCTTGCACCCTATAAAAAGCTTTATCAACTAAATATGTTTTCTCAATTGTTATTTTTAATATTTCGATGCAGTATACAGATATTTCCAAGACTAGAAGCTGCAATAGGTTGTTATACTTTAGAATTTCCTACCAATATAACAAGTTTTTTATCGGAATTCAAATATTTTTATCAGCTTTATCAACTAAATATGTTTTCTCAATTGTTATTTTTAATATTTCGATATTTCCAAGACTATAAGCTGCAATAGGTTGTTATACTCAAGAATTTCCTACCAGTATAACAAGTTTTTTATTGGAATTAAAATATTTTTATTCTCCATAAAAATACAAAAATGAAAAATATACACGATATAATATGGAGGAGGCTCCTCACATGGGCAAGTTCTAACAATAACATCCTATTGTGAGTTGTGACTTATCTCTTCGCCTTCGTGTGTTTTAATCACGTACGTTAAGATCACTTTTTTAATACCGTATATAATGTAGCTTCATTTACATACGAGTAAGGTATAAACGTACAGTTAGCCTCTTGAACAATGGCCTACATGAATCGAGATGAATCTAATCTATTAGCTTTTCCCCCTTATATCTAACAGCTTTCTTTTGGATGCTAATCACCCTATTGGGTAATGGTTTTGTTTTGATGAGTTACCCCTAACTAAGATAGTGTTACGGGTTCTATCTTTAAAATAACGCTGGCAACACTTAAATTTATCACTCGCACTTTATTAACACAAATTATCCACAACTCACACTGTTCAGTTATTTCGTACACAAGATAAACAATCAAAAACAGATAAATCGATATTGTTCAACTGATGAAGAGTTTTCAATTTACTGTACAAAAATCAATCACTAAATCTCAAAAGACCGATCTAATATTAAATAATAACTGTACAATAAACTGTCCAGTAATTCAAGAAGAACGTCGAAAAAGAACAATTAACTTACGTAGCACAAGTCCGTACAGTACAATAAAAGCAATGAGAGTCCACTGATATGAATTAATAGGAAAAAAAATTATCACTAAAGGCACAGTATACGGTAATTAATTATCACTACTGTCACTACTTGTTTATCTCGACGAATTTCAAAGAAGACTGAACTGATTTTTACAAAAGTATCCTTTTTATACATTTTCCATAATCGAAATATCTCTCCATTTTTCTATCAACTTCTACCGAATTCTATAATAAACAGATAAGAACTCTCGTATATTCCACAATATTCGATAAGATTCCATTAAATTCTAATTAAACACCTAGAATACTCTACAAAGTTCCAAGTAAATACCATAAAAGAGTCAAAAGAAGAGTAATTAATTGCTTAGAAGTCAATATTTCACAGCAGATAACACCGAGAATCACTGTTCCTTTTTCTCTTCATTTTCACTACAATAGCATTTTTAATATGTGACATGGTTAACTGTAAAAATTAGCTCCTTGTAATTCAATCTAGCAAGCTGTCGCTGGACAGTTTTGAAAAAGGGCAGCATATCACTCTCAAGCATAAAATAAGCACTGTATGAAAAAGCAATTCAAACAATTTTTCCAAACACATTAGTCAGTTATGGCTATGCGCTTCGTTCACATTTTTTCGAAGTTTATTGAATTGAATGTTATCAGGACTTCGATATGTTATCTATTGCTGTGAGAGTAAGTTTTTTCATAAATTATTTTGTGAAGTATGGGTGTTCAAAGTTGAAATTTTTCGGTTTTGGGGGCAATTGGTCTGACCTAAAAGTAATTTTCAACTTTTGACAAGTAACTTTTGATAAATTTTATTTAACTGAAAGACACATCGAGGAATGATGAAATGACATATTTTTTACTCCAATCAAGCAATTAGTAAAAAATCTGTAGAAAAGTTATTAAAAAAACTATTTGTTAGATTGTAATAAAAAATATGTCATTTTATTCCTCGAGGTGTCTTTTAGCTAAGGAAACTTTATCAAACGTTTAAAATTACTCATAGGTGAGATCAATTGCCCTCAAAAACCACAAAATTTCAACTTAGAACCCCCATATTTTACAAAATAATAATTGAAAAAAAAGATTTTCCTCACAGCAACAGATAGCATTTCAAAGTCCTAATAATATCAAATACAATAGATTTAGGAATTTTTTTTTGACCACTAGCCCTGACCATTGACCATAAACCCTGACCAAACCATTGACCCGCTCGCTAGTCGTGTACAGTACAGGAAATGTTTAGGTTTTTTTTTGTAGATTACGTCTTGGAGACTCCAGTTAAGGAGTATAAGACAAGTCAGATCAACAATATATACTCTAGGTACCATAATTACTATATCAATTAGTTGAGGTGAGGCTTAATTTTGATGTGAAAGGAACTCTTGTACACTATAAAAAAACTTTATCAACTAAATATTTTTTCATTTTTTTAAAAAATATTTCGATATTTTCAAGACTCTTTAAAAACTGCGGTAGTTTGTTGTAGAATTTCCTTCCAATGTAACTAGGTTTTTGTTTGAATAAGCTACTATTGTGACTCACCAAGTGATAATCTCCTCGGCTTCTTGTATTATAATCATGGCAGTAAGAGCCCATGGTAAGCTGTAAAAAGTAACTTTTTGTCATTCAATCTAGCGAGCTGTCGCAGGACAAATACCCCAGATGAAATTTTACAACATATTTTCTCAATGTATGGAGCCCAGGTCAATCGTCTTCCCATCAAAACTCCTAGAAATGCAATTTCTTCTTCCTGGTCTCGTTGATTATCTTTTACAAACACGTTTATAGCCCTATCTTCATTTGAATTATTTATTGTTGATTTCAACTGATTTAAGAATTGGACAATGGACTGCACACCTATATGGGCACTTATTTCTAAATTATCTAGAATGGAATTGCTGAAAATGAGTGATGTATCGTCTGCAAATAAGAGGGCTCTACCACTAATTAATTCTTCAGGTAAAAGGTTGACATATAACAAAAAAAGTAATGGAGCTAGTATTGACCCTGAAGCACTTCCAGCTGGACCTTGTGTGATCTCCTCTAGACCCAGACCGAAGCAATGAAGGTCGAACCTCAATATGGAAATGGACAGGAAAAACATTTTGCTGGAAAATTAAGTCGTTCAGTAGCTGAGGTATAATTGTTACAATGGTTGAGTTCACGGGAGCCTTACCGGTAATCGGTAAATGTCTGATTGTTCTGTTAAAATCCATTTTGAAATTCATCAGCAATTTGAATGGACCAATCAGATCATTTACTGGTTACCTGTAATGCTCCCATGAACTCAACCATTGATCTTGAATCATTCCGGTCACTGTCCTTTCCGTAGACAGACTACATCACGGGAGATAGAAAAAATGTTACTCCTAGCGTGCAAAGTTCTTTTCAATATACTGTTTAATATATGTGGAAAAGCCTGTTTGAAGTGTTTTCTCGTACAGTACTTGTTTCAGTCTTTAAATATACTTGTGTTGCTTCGAACTCAATACTTTAGTTTTAGTTTCGTTAAGATTGAGTCTCCTAATTATTATCATGTCAATTAATAATAAATGTGGTTGTGATAACATAGAGTCTTATTCATGGTTTTAAATGAGAAGAAAAAGAGAAGTTGACAAACAATCAAATACTCGATTGTGCTAGTTACATTGTTAAAGAGGTATAGTAGAACAAGGCGAAAAGTTGAGTACTGTACTCGATTGTGAAATTAAATTAACTGAATAGATTAAGCTAAAATAATAACGGTTTTCATATGAAATAAATAATGATGCCAATATAGCAGCTCGCAAAATAAGCAAAAATACAAGTTGTTATATAAGCAGAATAATAAAAACAAGCTTTAAATTGTTAGCTTAGTAATTATCTAGGTTAGGAACAACCAACACTACAGCTCTATTCATTCAATATAAATATGCAAATCAATTTCTTAAAGTTATTTGGCTACAGCTAATACAACTACACAAACTTAGGTGGTTCTAGCTATGTAAAAATGCAAATTAATCTATGAAAATTTAATGGATTAATGGTTTGATTCCAAATTTGGAAGAAGAAATGTATGGATTCAAACTATAGACTAGAAAGTAGCTTCGCCCCTAGGGTTATGAATCATGTAGGCTATTGGGCCAGATAAGTTTCGGTTGTATGACCTTGAGTATACTTATGTTCATATTTGATACGAAGTAATTTTGAGCGGATGGCCTTGAGTTCATTTCTGAATGTTAGTAACACATGTGGCAGATTGATAGGAATGCTTAAATATGCAACTAATATCTAGTCTATTAGATATTATATTTATTTGTGAGCTATCATATTGGTTATTTTTTTAAACATTACTATCTTTAAGTTGAAAGAATTTTATTAATTTAACTACTAGCTTAGCTATACTCCAAGACACAAAATTATGCGGCTCAAAGAAAGTGCGGTGTAGCAAAAAAAAATAATAAATAAAAATCAAATGACTGCTCCAGTGTATTTAGTTTGTGGCTTTTTTGGAATGTGTGTGTAAAATTTCGAAGTCAGTTTGGATGTTATTGTGTGAGGTCCAGTGCTGATTGAGTAATCTGCAAATGTTGAGTCACAGTTGGAATGTAGTGCTTTGATGTGTTCTTTGTATCTTGTGTTGAACGATCTGCCTGTTTGTCCTATGTACTTGGGGAATGTGTTGCATTTGAGCTTATATATTCCTGGTTTGTGGAATTTGTGAATTGTGCTGTTTTGTAGGAGAGCTGTTTTTTGTTGGAGCTGGTGTTTTAGGTTGTTTGTTGTTCTGAATGCTGTGTTAAATCTGGATTTTTGGAAGATGCGATTTTGTGCGATTTTTTGTTGAGATATGTGAGTGTGACAAATTTGTTTTGGTTTGCAGGTTTTGGATTTTTATTTTTCATTTTATTCAGGATTTTGTCTACTAGATTGGTGTTGTATCTGTTTTGTTGTGCTAAATATTGGATTGTATTGATTTTTCTTGGTGGTCAGCTTGTGATAGAGGTACATTTAAAGCCGCGTCTCCACCAACCGAACATGCTGATGTCGCCGAACATTTTTTGGAGTTGGTTTGGTGTGGACGCCTTCTCGAACATTACGATCGGTGTAGTGGGAGTAGTAACGGGAACCTGTTGTTGGTCATCACTGTTCGCTCACAGACCGAACATTTCAATTGAACTCACGAACATGTTCGGTGACCCGTATGTTTAATGTTTGCCCGTTTTTTGTATTCACCAACAATGTTCGGCAGACATGTTCGGTTGGTGGAGACGCGGCTTAAGAGTCTATGCATCATGGAATTAAAAGCAGCAAGTTTGTGTTGATTTTGGATGGTTGGATGAGTTGTGAATGAGAGTTGGTCAGTGATAGTTGATTTTCTGTAGATTTTGAATTTGTGCATGTTATTTAGTTTTTTGATAGAAAGGTCTAAGAAGTTTAAGGTGTGGTCTGTTTCATATTCTGCTGTGAATTGTAAGTTTGTATGGGTTTTGTTCAATTGTATTAGGAGTTTTTCGCACTGTCTTTGGTTTCCATTGTAGAGCACAATAGTGTCATCAACGTAGCGGTGCCAGTAAATTATTTTGTTTGAGTGTTTGGTGTTTTTATTAGTATTTTAGTATTCTCTATGTGCTGTAAAAGCACAAAACAATACACTTGAACACACAAAAGTTCCAATAGAGACATTAAAAATCATCACATCACAAAACTACTTCACCCACAATAACAAGTATTACACCCAACCAGAAGGACTACCAATGGGACCCCTAATCTCCAGCATCCTAGCAGAAATATTTTTACAGCACATAGAGAATACTAAAAAACACCAAACACTCAAATAAAATAATTTACTGGCACCGCTACGTTGATGACATTATTGTACTCTACAATGGAAACCAAAGACAGTGTGAACAACTCCCAACACAATTGAACAAAACCCATAGAAACTTACAATTCACAGCAGAATATAAAACAGACTACTCCTTAAACTACTAAGACGTCAATCAAAAAACAAAATAACTTGCACAAATTCAAAATCTATGGAAAACCAATTCACACAGACACACTCATTCACAACTCATCCAACCATCCATAGTAATTGCCGTAACTGATGAATAAGATAGGTGATATTGTATGTAGATGTATAATTGTTGATCTGACTTGCCTTATTTCTACTGCATTACCGTCCATCCAACCATAACTCATCCAACCATCCAAAATCAACACAAACTTGCTGCTTTTAACTCCTTGATCCATAGACTTGAATGTTCCACTATCACAAGCTGACCACCAAGAAGAAATCAATACAATCAAATACTTGGCACAACAAAACGAATACAACACCAATCTAGAGGCAAAATCCTGAATAAAATTAAAAATAAAAATCCAAAACCTGCAAACCAAAACAGATTTGTCACACTCACATATTTCAACAAAAAATCACTTAAAATAGCTTACATCTTCCAAAAATCCGGATTTAACACAGCATTCAGAACATCAAACAACAATGCAGAAATTCTACACACATTCCAAAAAAGCCACAAACTAAATACACTGGAGCAATATGAAATATTCAAACACTATAAACAAGATAGAACCAACTTACTCAACGACCAAACACACTTCAAATCAAACGCAATTTTTAATTACATAATGGCCTTTCATCCTAACCTCAACAAAGCATGACCCCTGGCGGCAGGCTGACAAAGCTTCTTTTCAGAAGTGAAATGCATCCCTCAAGCATCTCCAATATAAGTGAGTAAAACAACATATAAAAGTGAAATACAGTGTCAGTTTTTATATTAGATTATAAAAAGAGTTAAATAAAATCAGATATATTAATATATTTTTTTAGAATGATTTTAAAACAATATTTTCAAGAATTTAAAAAATGATTCAATTTCTCTACTGCTGATGGTCTATCACAATATTCTTATCACTATGTCCTGCAATCATAGAAGAAGGCAATATCTATAGCTCTTTATACTATATTTTTTTCCGGAGGATGATAGGTCTGTGACCTGTGCGTTGTTAATGAATTGGATGATGGTGAATGATGAGTTGGACCTGCAGTTTTAGATGGGCTCCAAACCACCGATAATTGATTTTACAACAGAGAACAGAGTATTTTTTGCTGGCCAGTCCAATCGGTCATCCTTACAAAGAGTGCCCAGGATTTCATAGCTTATCTCTGATTGAACAGATACCTGATACCTGCTACGGCACTCGGCTGTCACTTCCCTGAATAGAAGGTTTGGGTGTACTCCCCGGGAAAGTTTAGAAAATAATTCCTCTAAAACCTCATTTCAAGCGATTCTACACATGATTTTATCAGTTTTAATATTATTTCAACCAGCATTAAGTGATTTTATATAGCTTTTGCATCATTGTCAATGGGAGATCCAAACTGTTGTGCTAAAAATGTATTGTTTAAGTAGACAAGCTTATAAGAGCAGGTCTACTTTAAACTATTTTCACTGTGCTGTTATTCCTTCCCTGATTGTTTTTCGCACTGTAGGCGTACTGTACTTGAAGATTTCATTTTTAGGGGTGTCAGGAGGTACTCACCTGGAACTAGTCCCTCTAAAACTATTTATCGATTTTAGACATCTTTGAATATCCATTTTCATGATCTGCAGTATATATATATTTTTTTCTTTTTTTTTCTGAGGATGAAGGTCTGATATTATAGGTCTGAGATCTGTGCGTGGGTAATGAGTTGGATGATGGTGATTGATGAGTTGGACCTACAGTTTTAGGTGGGTTCCGAACCACCGGGAAGTGATTTTACAGCAGAGAACAGCGTCTTTTTTGCTGGCCAATCTAATCGAAAACAAAGAAACAGGACCTACGAGAACGCAGCTTATCTCTATCTGATTGAACAGATACCTGCTACTATACGCCTCGCGGCTATCACTTACCTTAGTATTCGTATGTAGAAACTTGCTAAGAAGAACTGACCTATAATGACGTTACGATCTTGTTTTTTTTGGAAGATGTACCCCACATAGATCTGAGACCTGTTCGTGGGTAATGAATTGGATGATGGTGATGAGTTGGACCTACAATTTTAGGTGGGTTCCGAACCACCGGGAAGTGATTTTAAAGCAGAGAACAGAGTCTTTTTTGCTGGCCAATCCAATAGGTCACTCTTTACAAAGAGCGCCCAGAAGTTTGAAATTGAAATTAACTTTATTTCTCCAAAACAAATACAGTAACAACTAAACAAAATTAAATTTGAATAAAGTTCCTCACAGGGGCCGAAGCTTGTGGGAGAGGAACGAGTTCTTAATAGATAACCAAAACAATTTCGAACTATATAATAGGAGCAAAAATATATTAGAGAAAATAAATCAAGACGAACAAGCGAAAACAATAATAAAAATACGAAAGCAATCAAAGTACAGTGAAACCATTGATCAGGGATAGTAAGAACTTGAACTTGAATAGAACTTGATGGTTCGTCTATGGTGAAACTGAAAAAGACTAGAACATTTTAAACAAAAATAAGACTTTTATTCAAAGAAGAGCAAAGCAATCCGTTTAGATTCTATTTAATGTAAATTAAATGTGATGTTGAAGATCCATCTTGTTTCCACTAATATGTATTATAAACTTAAAAAACACTTTTAAATGGAAATTGACTCACGTTATGGCGTGACGGCCGTTTCGCTCTGTTGTCTAGAGCATCATCAGACGACCCACAGTACACCAAGTACTGTGGGTGTACTGTGGGTCGTCTGATGATGCTCTAGGCAACAGAGCGAAACGGCCGTCACGCCATAACGTGAGTCAATTCCCATTTAAAAGTGTTTTTCAAGTTTATAATAGTAAATTAAATCCAACCGAGACATACACACAATCACACCACAACAAGCTCGCATACTTCTTTATGAAAAAATATGAACACAAAATGGTACGAATTGGAGCGCATAGATTGACACTAAAAATTCCTCATGATTAATACTTAATATCCATTTGTTGACAATATTTTATAATGGCTAATTATTTTATTTACGGGATTCCTGATATTATCGGGAAGCTTTGAAAAAAGTATATTTACCTTGTAATGTAAATGATTTTAGTAATATAGGGGCAGTTATACCGATATTTATGGCAGACCTGGTTTGGTAGCCGTGGCTGATGTTGGAAAATATAGAAGTTCTGTGTTTGAATATGTACATGATCAAGGTCTTTATATAGAGCTGAGAAACATTTGCAATTTGAAATTCATCGAATAAAGTATCCGTGGGGTACCTCTGAGGTTTATGCAATGCGGTTTTCATAATAAGTTTTTGAATTATTGATAGAGGTGATAAAATTGATTTGAATGCTCCTCCCCAAGCTATAATGCCATACTGCAAAATGGACTGTATGTATGCATAGTAGACCTGTCTGATCAAGTTCAGACTAAGGATCCCACTTAGGGTTGAGAAAATAAATAAAAAGTTTGTTTCTAGCATAATGCATATGTGTTGACCATCTCAACCTGTTATCAAACACAACACCTAAATATTTATATTCTGACACACATTCAATACACTCGCACCGAACACAATTATTATAGTTTCATAGCTTATCTCTGATTGAACAGATACCTGCTACGGCACTCCGCTATCACTTCCCCTGTTGTTTTTAATATACATTTAGTTTCCTGTTTTCCTATTTATTATTAGTCAGTCCTGCATATAGTACCTTTCTACATATAATGAATACCGGTACCTTCTTTGGCTCTTTTTTCAAAAACTTTCTCTACATACTTGTTGAAATTCTAAAATATATATTTTTTTTGTCTTTGGGTGAGGATCTATCCCCCTGCTAACACCTCCCTCCCCTTAGCTACTGGGTATAGATCTAGCTAAGGTTGTATATAGTATACTGTAGGTCATGGTTTGTTGTTACAGTTAGCATGTAACAGATGTAGAGCTACCAACCCTTCGATTCTAGTGGAGAGGCTTTCCGTGTTCAGTGGTCCTTTATAGTGGCGTCTAACGTAATTATAATGTCTGATGTTATGGGGGAGGGGGCTCCTGCCCCTCTAGCATCCGGAAACCTCCACCCTCACGCTAAGCCCCCGACAGCAGGGCTGAATACCCCCCTACTGTTTCAACATAGCTCAGTCGATAGTAACATCACTCTTATAGGTCACCTTCAAAAGAGGTTACTGTGAGTAGAAACAGTTATAGCGTGTGTGTGTGTGTGTGTGTGTGAGAGAGAGAGAGAAAGAGAGAGATAATGAGAGAAAGACAGAATGATGGTGAGGGAGAGAAAGATGTGGGGGGGGGAGATAAACTTTCTGGTGCTACAAAACTTTGACAATTGCATAAAGAGTTAGAACTTTTTGCACTAAAAAATCGCGATATTCCTTGATATCAGAGAGAAAGAGAGAGAGAGTGAGAAAGAGGAAGATAGTGTGAAAGGGGGAGTTAGAGAGAAGATGTGTGTGTGAGAGTGTGAGAATTGAATTGATTAGTTGCTTTATTTCATTTATTTCTATTCTATAAAATAAAGAGAGAGCAAGACGGATTGGGAGGCAGATGTTAATGAGAATTATTTGTGTCCGTGTGTGTGTGAGAATAGAATAGCTGCCTTTTTTCATTCTTTTTACTGTATGAGAGAGAGTAAGATGATATAATTATGTATCAACATTATCTGTATACTAAATATCAATATTTTGATAAATTCTCCGTGACTAAGAGACACATTGAGGAATAAATGAAATATTTTTTATTTCAAACTAACAAATTGTTTTTTTTTTCAAAATAAATTTTTGAAAAACTGAAATTTTTTACAGATATAAACAAATGTATTTTGAAAACTAATAGCTTGATCGGAGTAAAAAATATGTCATTTTATTCCTCGAGGTGTCTCTTAGTTATGGAAAATTTATCAAAAGTTTAAAATCACTCATAGGTGAGATCGATTGCCCCCAAAATCCGAAAAATCTCAACTTCGAACCCCCATATTTCACAAAATGATTGAAGAAAAACATTTTCCCTCACAGCAATATAATACATTTTAAATCCCTAATAAAATTCAATACAATAAACTTGGAAAAAAAAATCATGAACAAAAACCCTGTGCACAGCCAAGTGGTCAAACTTAAAAAATTGACAATTTCTGTCCTGAATTCATGACGGTCTTACTAGCTAGATAATGAGATCAGAATGCATCAAAAGATTCGCTGCAAGCTAAAAAATTAATTAGCTTTGTTGTCGTTAGCTAGTGTTATAATTGTGTTTTACAAGCCAATGGTTGCTTTGTTTGTTACAAGCTAATAGTAGTCCATTTACAGTTATGTGTCTCACATAAATATTTAACTGAATGATGACCCATTTAAACGAAAGCATTAACTTACATTGATTTTTTTGCACATGTAGTGCATAAATATGGCTATTTCAGCAATATTGACATGACTTCAAGTATTAAACAGTTAGTTTAATTATACCGTTGAATTTCCTTGCTTACAGGCTGTTGCCCTTACAGAGAATTTTCCTCTTGTATATCGTGCAAATGATTTTCTTTGAGGATGAAGCCCACATAGGTCTGAGACCTGTGCGTGGGTAATGAGTTGGATGATGGTGATTGATTAGATTTTAAATATGCATTGAATTTATGAGCCTATAAATAAAATTTCCACATTCGAAAATTACGCTCAAAATGAAAATATTCCACTGCTAATAAGATAATTGTATACATCATTATTCGCGTATGGCTATTTATGGTAAGGAAACCCACGGGTAGTTCCACCTCGTCGTTTAGCCGTATAGCCTAATGTGCACATGATGATCCGTTTTAACAAATGATTTTTTAAGGTCTACAGTATAATATTAGAGTTAAAAAGTGTAAACAATTTTTGGGCATTCTTTCTCTAGTTGAACACTGTGTATTCCATATCATGAGCTTTCAATAGAATTCTTTAAATGAAATTATACAAATACATGTTTACAAATACATTTTTGTAAATACCCAGAAACTTCATTATGAATGGTCAATGATGTTCTCACACATTATATCAATAGAAAACAATCCCAGGAATATAATTTTTCTTTGAAATGTCACTTGCTTTTCGGTTTAAAATGTCAAGCTATTTCATAACAATCACTTTCTTAATACAATGAACTTGTTTCCAATAAGGAAATGTGTAATAATCAATCTCATGAATTATAGTTGAGCTTTCGCAGCTAAAATTTTCTACAACTCTTTTTCTATATCGAGCTAAAAAAACTCTTTTTCTATATCGAGATATTGAGGTCTCTCATTTTTTTTGTTTTGTGGGATGTAGCACACATAGGTCTGAGACTTGTACGTCAGCGATGATTTGGACGATGGTGATTGATAAGTTGTGAACTGACAGCTTTAGGTGGGTTCCAAACCACCGGGAAGTGATTTTATAGCAGAGATCAGAGTAGTTTTGGTGGCCAAACCAATCGGTCACACTCACAAGGAGGGCCTAGGAGTTCGTAGCTTATCTCTACCTGACTGAACAGATACCTGCTACTGCTCTCGACTATCACTTTCTTAATTATTATGGCTTTATTATATCTAGGCATGTAGGCTCCTGTTTTGGAATAAAATTACAGTCGAACCTCTATATAACGAACCTCCAAATAACAAAATCGTCTACATAACAACTTTTTACCTTGTCCCATGACATTTTAGATTTGACTGCTTATTTACCTCCCATGACTGCTTATTTACCTCTATGTAACGATTTTCGGACCTCTCAACAACGAAGTTTTCTCTTCTCTTCAACTTACGAAATGTAGGTGTATGGGAAGCCCACAAAGCCATTTCCAAGGAATTGTTTATTTTCAACAGGAAGGTCAATAAAACCAAAAATAATGAGAGATTCATGTAGGTAAAAGATAGGGTGGTAGACAGTTTGGTAGACAGTTAGTAGAGGTTGAAACAGAATTTAAAAAGAATTTATGTCAGAAATTGAATGCAGGTTGCTAAAAATAGAATTTCAAGAACTCATCATTTATAGACTTGTCTTTATGTAGGTCTAATGTACTTTCCCATCCTTCCACCATTTGCCTTTGCCACATAATTCTTAAAACTCGGCATTTATAGTGAAACATTAAAAACTAGAAAAAAATTGAAAAATTCCTTTACGAAGTTATTTACAGAATTATGTCGTGTTTAATCTGAGAGTTTCATGTGTAAAAAGTATTAAAATAAATTTAGTAAAGGCAGTTGAAAAATTTTGCTACTGAGTACACTTTGATTAAATTCCACTATGTTCAAGTCAAGCTTCCTGGAAATGAATTGGTGAGTGTACTTATTACATTCTATACATATTCAAAAAACATGTTTTTATTATTTTCAACAGCATGAATTTTCAAATTTCTTTATTAACGTTGGTCTATTACCCCTGATTTATGGTAAGGAGGATCAAAATAAACAAAATCTTTTTTTTCTATGCTCGCGATATTATACTGTATTGTTTATTCATTTAATTACCGCCCGCAATATATTATAAGATCTGTAAGATGGGGTGTGGCAGTATTCTTGACACAACAACCTCTCAATAAGGAATACCTCTCTACAGCGAATTTTTTCTCAGGATAATCGACTTCGTTATACAGAGGTTCAACTGTATTCTATTTTATTGGGAAAATATTTCATTTCTTAAAAAATAAATGAAAAAAAAAGTTGTGACTAAGAGTTGGGTGCACATCCTTGGACAATTCCTTTTCCCGTATTTTATTTAGAACCCACCTTGAAGCTTCCTTAACTGAAGAATGACTTTAGAGCATTCACTTGAAAGGCTTTTCAAATCTTCCTTGAGTTGAGTGAGTGTCAAGGAGAAAAAAAAACCTATATTTTTCGCACTCACATGGGGATAATATGTATTATAAACTTAAAAAACACTTTTAAATGGAAATTGACTCACGTTATGGGGATAATATCAACATTCAAAGCGTGAATTGTTTTTGTTTAAAATGTTTTTTTAAAAGTGTTGAAAAAAAGTGATTGA
This sequence comes from Conomelus anceps, assembly GCA_948455865.1. Lineage (NCBI taxonomy): Eukaryota > Metazoa > Arthropoda > Insecta > Hemiptera > Delphacidae > Conomelus > Conomelus anceps. Next base: position 153,117,883 of record OX418216.1, read on the forward strand.
GTAGATTATTGAAAACATTATTCTTCTCTTGTCCTTATTTAATTGAAAAAAACTTGTATTCAGTGATAATTGCTGACATTTCATTATTCTGTTATTTTTTTGTTATTCTACTTAATATGCTTCCTTAACTGTAAATATGTGAATCGGCATTTTTATTTTCAAAATCTAGACCGCAAAATTACTTTATCATATCACAAAAGTTTGTAGCTCAGCAATTGTGTTATTTTATAAATTTAGCGTGTTGTCAAATCTTTTTCGAGTGAGGTTTCAGGCGTATGGCTTTTATTGGTGGGGAGCCCCTTACGGGTAGTTCCACCTCGCCGCTTGAGCCATTTTATTGGAAACATGGTGGATCTACATTTTAGGTGGGTTCCGAACCACCGGAAAGTGATTTTAGAGCTGAGAACGGTCTTTTTTGTTGGCCATTCCAATCGGTCACCCTTACAGAGAGGGTGAGCGTTGCTTATCTAATCTGATTGAACAGGTACCTGCTACGGCTCACGGCTATCACTTCCCTGATTGCTAACAATATAGGCACTATAGTTGAATATATTTACTACAGAAAGCTACATTTAGGCTACTATAGTTGCGTTTAAAGAGGTTGTGAACATATATAAATAAATGTTGATAAACGTTATGATAAAATTTGGGTGTTCACCCTTGAATAAATACTGTGTTCTAATATTTAACAAGGTGCATAATATTTCTTACACTCTCATAAGAATAAGCATAAGAATACTAGCAGACTTAATTGGATATGGATTTCTAAAATGTAAATTAACCTATCCACAAATTTAATAGTATCTTTTTACTTTTCTCATATTCTGGAACTCTATCCTTAAAAAAGGTCAACTCCCACCTTTACACAGGGTCTGGCTGGACAGGTGAGTGTGTATACTATCTAGCACAGCTCTAAAAACTACTTCCAAATGTGTCCAAGCCATTTTATTCGACATTGACGTTGTTTGGAAAGCAACACAATATTTATTGATGTAACCTTTGTTTTGTATGAACAAAACTTAATTATTCACCTCAAGCCTCAGTACGGCATTTTTTTTAATTGTCTGATATTCTTGTTTTTGTATTGTATTCCTCATTCCACCACTTTCAACTCTTCTTTTTCCTTCTCCTTTTCTTTCTTCAATCGTCTGTTCTAACTTTCTCTGATTCCCAGGTTTTCTCTCTTTTCTTACTTCTCCAAGGCAAACTAATTTTTCTTTATTTCTTCTCTGTTTTTCTATCTTAAGTGTCCATTTTGTTTTCAAATATATTTGTATAAATGTTATTGATCAATGTATTCATCATTTTTTTTTTTATCATTTTTATTTATCAATGTTACTTAGTTGAACCTACCATGTTGAGAACCATTGATTTAGACTGCGCAGGGTTTTTGGTCATACATTTTTTAAAAGACTCTTGTATTGAATATTATTAGAGCTTTGAAATGTTATCTATTGCTGTAACTGAAAATGTTTTTCATCAATAACTTTGTGAAATATGGGGGTTCGAACTGGACATTTTTCGGTTTTGGGGAGTAATTGATATCACCTATGAGTGATTTTTAAACTTTTGATAAACTTTCCATAACTTAAAGACATCTTGAGGAATAGAATGACATATTTTTATTTCAATCTAATAAATAATTTTTCAAAATTGAATTTTTTTACAGATTTAAAAAAATGTCTAAGTTATAGAAAATTTATCAGAAGCTAAAATCACTCGTAGGTGAGATCAATTGCCCCCAAAACCAAAAAATTTCAACTTTGATCCCCCATATTTCACAAAATAATGAATGAAAAAACTTTTTCTCACAGCAATAGATAACATTTTAAAGCCCTAATAACATCCAATACAATAAACTTCGAAAATAAATTGTAAACAAAACCCTGCCACAGAGCTTCAAGATAAGAACTAGCAAAGACTAGACTAGTTACTTAGAGGTGACAAATTCATTGTACCCATATATTATTATTGTATAAATATTCTGTGGTCATAATAGTCCATCATTATTGTCTGCCTCTCTATATTGGATCTATTTTTATTATTTTATACGCAGTTATATTGAAATGTGGAACACGCTCGCGGGTCGTAACAATTAGAGCTTAACACCACGTTTGTGTTGCTATGGCTTTCTTGGCACGTGACAAAGTATCTCTCATTCACTCTCTCTCTCTCTCTCTCTGACTGTCCTCTCTCTCTCTTTCTGTTTTCTTCTCTCTTAGCCTTCTTTTATATCTGTATCTTTCCTTTTCATTCATCCGCACAAGGTAGACCATTAGAAATTTATTGTTTGTTGTGACTCCTCCACTCTTTCTCATTTCTCTTCACTCCACTCTGTTCCTCATTTCCTCTCTCTCTCAGTCCCAGACACACACACACACACACACACAAGTAGAGGAGAGAATGGGGCTTCAACTCTAGAATTGAAAGTGAGGTGTGGGTTTGAGGTTATGTTAGAGGTTTAATTGAATAGTAGGGAGAATTTTTTTGTTCTTCTGTAGAATTGAAAGTATAGGTTGAGTTTGAGGTGAGGGTGAAAAAAATATATAAGTAAGAAGGGGGAGTGGGGTTTGTGTTTGAATTATGATTGGAATTTTTTTGGTTCTACTCCAGAATTGGAAGTATGTGTTAGGTTTGAGGTATAGGTAGAGTTTGTGCTAGGGTTTTGATTTGGATTTTTTACTGCTGAATTGAAAGTATAGGTTGAATTTGAGGTGAGGCTTTGTATATAGTTTATTATTGAAGGTAAAGTTTGATTTGAAGTGAGTTTTGGGTAGAGTTTATATTTGAAATTAGATTGGATTTTTTTATTCTACTCCAGAATTGAAAGTATGGGGTTTAGTTTGAGTGTGAGTGATGAGTAGAGTTTGTGTTTGAAATAGAGTGGAATCTTTTATTTTTGGGTGATTATATTATTAATTTATACCTTAGAAGGTATCCCCCCTCTCTGTCTCTTCTGATACACACCTAATCTATGTCAAAAAAAGAATAAAGGACGATCCTAGAAGTCTACACAGCTTTTAGTGAAAATACCTACTTACAATAACCGTTGGGCCCA